>CM077220.1:6255659-6755659 GCA_039654775.1 Spinibarbus caldwelli | reverse complement strand
GAATGTCTGTTTTTGTTTTGGTCTGCGTGAATTTGCCCAATGTCAATTTACCCAATAGCATTTTGACACCTCGGGTTGCCAGTTGGTGGAAAACACAGCATATTGCAGCCATGGAAACAAGCTCTATGACCAGAGGCATATTAAAATGTGGATAAATCATGTCATCAGCTAATCGTGTAAGGCCAGTCACCTTCCATTGTCAATTACGCTCATTCCTGTTGCATGCCCTTATTCTGGCAACCCATGTGAGTGTTAAGTCTAAGCAGGAACGGGCGGCAGAAACAATATTCTGAATGTGGACTGCAGTATCCATTTCCAGCAGTCAATATTACATACTTCACCTTTAAAACACAAAAATGGAATTTGGGAATTTGGGGAGAATGACACAGATTTCATTAGTCCCTAAAACTGAAATTTTTCTAGGGGTGTCCCCGACTAAGGATTTTCATAGTCGAATCGGAATTTTCGAATCTTGCGGATAGTCGACTGATAGTTGAATCATATGTTTGGGGGCGGGAGCAAAATACATTACCAAGAATCAAGTCAGACATTGGACAGTCATAATTATTGACGTTAACACACAGGGAAAATGTATAACAGACGCCTCGCAGATACAAAAATAATGTTTTATGTTTTGATTAAAATATAGTTAACATTAAACGTCAGCGAAACCCTAAGAATTCACAAAATTTTTTACAACAGTGCTCTCATTATAACGTTATGTATATGACAGTCCTGGTGATAGTTATTAATATTCTGCATTGTTGTTTGTCCTGCTCGTGCTGCACGCTGAAGAGATAATCACCGTAGTACTACAATGAAGCGCTTTACTGCAGCGTAACTCAAATGCATCTTATACGAGATAAATAATATATACACGATATATATAAGCCAGTTAAAATATTTTGAAATCGCTTATACCATGATCGAAAAAATTCAGTCTTTCACTCTGTCTTGTTAAAGATTTAAATCCTTGCCGCCAAGATGTTGGATTAAATGAAATTTAAATCTATAGGGGTGGTTGGATTTATTCACGCACGTTAAAAATATTTATGAAAAGCTTCTTTCTTTTCAGATTTTTATTTACAACATTATCTTAATAGGCTGTATATTAACTTACTGGGAGAAAACCGGTAGTTCTATTTGAAATCAGACATTGAGCACCCCCATATAGCCAAAATGGCTTGATCATAACACCTCGCGAATATTCGACTGTGAGATTGGGAGTCGAATCGGGCTCCTCCTATCGAAGCATCGAATCGTCGACTATTCGGGTTCACCCCTAAATTTTTGTTAAACTTTTAATACATTAATGCTAATTTGTATAAATTTCATGATTTCAAATAATTAGACATGCCTTTTGATTACTAAAATTTAACTGAACCATTAAAAAATATAATCCAGGAAAAGTAACATTAAAAAAAAAAAAAAAAAAAAATCTAGGGAAAATTAAAACAGATTTCCTAACCAATCAGAACATCCTAGCAACTTCATAGCTTAACACAGGAATATCTAATATCTCTTTTGCTCTGACCGGCATATTAAACACAAACTCATGACTCCTTTTCGCTATTTCTCAAGACATGTGAGCATCCATTGAAAAGCCTCCACAACAAAACACATTATAAACTGTGTGAATCTGAACACTTGCACACATAATTATGTCATTAGCGATGCAGCAGGTACTATTCATTGGCTTTGTTGCGGTGGAGAACAGCAGACGCGAGGCAGACCTTTACTTCTTGTTCTGCTCTCTAATGGGGTCTTGCGAGAAGAGCTCTCGCCCTCCCACACACACGCTCAGAACACGCACACACAATATGCACACTCCAAAACAAAGTGCACACATTGTACAGACATTCACACAAATGTTTGCATGCATCCAGATAGCCAAAGACTGGAACATTTTCTCCCGTGTCTCGGTACAGTACTCTCTCAGACAGTAAGAGAGATGCTTACCATCCCCCATCAGACAGCATGGCTTTGAGAGCTGCAGGCGATGCCAATATTCAACCATTTGATGCCTGTATAACACACACACATGAATAATGGAAGATTAGAACCTATATCGAAAGATCTGATTCTGTGAGTGTTTCTTGTGTTGTGTCGCTATGAACTGTAATTCAGGTTTAAGCGAGAAAAGGCGAACTTTTTGAACAAACAATGTTTCATGTCCTTTGTTTTCAGACAGTATGCACCGAAAATTACTTATTTTTTAAATAGTATGCAGACGAATGCATTATCTAACGAGATGTTTCAGTCTGTAGTATGCCACACTGTTGTCACCTAACTCCATTGTGTAATATGTTTATTCTAGCAAGTTGCTTTTAGTTTTTCAGACAGATGTGAAAAAAATCTTTTGCCAGAAATTCTTAATAAAAAGGAATCAAGAAAAAAATGTTAAAAACCACTTCTGATTTTCCTTCTGGTTCATTTGTAGCACTGTAAATGGAAGGTCAAGAGCGGTGCAATGCATTGTGGGATACAGTAGCCAAGTGCAGCGTGCTCTTTTGTATAAGGCACATTTTGGTAAATATAGTAGGTTATCCAAGTATGCCATGCATATGCAAAATACACAGAATATATGGCACGTACTGCAGAAAGAGTATGAGTAGGATGATAGTATGATGTGCAGCATTCACGCCATGTCATAATTACCATAATTACTATATGACAAGGCTCTACTCAAGAGCAGTTCATGTCTTTGGAACAGGAATTATGTGTTTCTAACGCCAAAATGTGTATTTGAGTAATCAAAAGACAAAACAACAAAACAACAAGTGGTTGTGCAAATGCAGTTTTACTAAACTTATAGTTTATTTAGCAGAACGTTAGATTACTTATTAACTTAGTTATTAGTTATTAACTCTGTACAAGCTACATTAAACTGTACTGTATGTCTTTTATTTATTTTCTGATTATTCTTGCATTATTTAGACATTAACAGTAGAATTGTTAAACAGAAACATTATTATGCTTAATTACTGTACTTCTTACTACTGAAGCCATTGCCATTTTTAGTGTTTCCGCATGACACTGTAGTGGTCATATGGTACAAGACCAAGCTTTCCACAAATTAAGCTTTCCAAGTTTACAAGTAATTACAAGCTCTATGAGGACATGAGTGCTTTTAACAAGTCAGAATCGCACCATTACAGAAATGCTGTGAACACAACTATATTCAAAACATAGCACATTGAATCTACACAAAAAGTGAAGCTTCTTTTGTCACAACATCTGTAGTGTTTAATGTAAATAAATGATCCAAAAACTGAGAAATCATATCTATTAAACATTTTGTAATGGCCCTCATGTGTGCAGACTTACATTGAGATAATATTGTAAATAATGTGCATTCAAAAACTGCAAAATTCTGTGGCATTTCTGCATAACTTGAACACAAGTCATTCACAAAATTACCTCAATATCTGAGCTAGTCATTAACGTCTTATTACACAGTAGGACACATGCAGATCTAACCTTCAAATCAGTGAAGAAATTAAGTCCTCGTGTATTTACTAGGTTTTTCTAAAAGGTAAAGTGTGTAATTTCTGTCCCACTATTGTCACCAAATGTAACTGCCAAAAAATGAAACTCCCCTCTTCTGCTACTGGTCAAACCAACAGATAGCTCAGGCTCAAATGCACACCACTGGCAAGCAATGTTTTGTTTGCACCACAGAACTACAATATTTACATTTTCATATTTAATATATTTAAGTATTATAATATAATATATAAAAAAAAACACATGGTGGCACATTACGATTATCTTTAAACTTGTCCATATGCCTGCAGCTGGAGATGGTAGCTTGGACACTACAATAATGGAGGTTGATTTTTTTTGTTGTTGTTTTTTTAACCCAGTCTAATAGAACCACATCGACCACAGATCCATGATGAGTGTATGTGTTTTTAATTGCATATTTGATGGTGTGTTTGTGTGTGTGCGCCTCAGGGAGTCAATGAGTTATCTGGGAGAGGCACAGAGTCCAAGGTGAGACTTGCATCGCCTACCGCTGGATACAACAGGAACTGCAGTTGAATTTCCACTGCCCCATCTCTATTTCTCTCTCCCATCCTTTTGTCTTTTTGTTTCCTATCTCCTTTATGCTATTTTCCCTCCTCTCATTGCAGTAGCACAGTTGGACAGTCCCACATGGCTGCGATGGGGTGGTTTAGAAAGGCTGCAGATCTGTTCTGTATGTGTGTGTGTGTGTGTGTGTGTGTGTGTGTGTTTGTGTGTGTGCATGGCTGGCTTAATTTTTATGATGGTGCACTGTGCTGTTATGAAAGCCCAGTTCGAGATCTCAGATGTCAGAGCAGGCCAGCACATTAATAAACTAAGAAGACTATCCGAAAGCGCCAGGAAGTCTTCATCACGATGTCTAGAAAGAAACCAAACAAACATTTCCCCAATAGAGAGCAGGTCTAAGAGAAAAGGAAAAGACAGAGCAGCAGAAAAAGAGATGGAGACAAAGAAGGACAGCGAGCGAGAGGGAGGCAGAAACAGATGTGTTTTCGGTGGAGTGTCAAACAAAGAGCTGGGAGGGGCAGCTATTACATCTCTCAAGGCTGCAGCTCACGCTCTCCAGCGCAGCTCGAGACAAAGCGCCCAGCCCTCCCGGCTACTGCCGTCCCAGAGCCCTCGCTGCATCTTAATAGACTGTAACTGCCAATTAACGGCGTGTAGCCGCTCGGGATACTGTACGCTGACGTTCATTATTTTCCTCGTCTTGTCTTGTGCTTCAAAGGCTGAGCTGGGATCAGCAATTTCTTCTTTTTCATTATAAAACAAAATCCAGACTGCAGTGTTACACTTCTGGCCTTGAGATCTTTCAGAACACAATCTGGCGTAAATCCAGCCAATGCCATCGCAGAAAAAGATGTATACTGAATTGATGTTTGGTCGAAAAAATGAACATTCCTTTCTGTCTGATCAATCAGCTTAATTTTGAAACCGCAGCTTGTTAAAGAAATTGATTTTTTGTTGGCTTATTATGTTGTATATTATACTGCTAGATTTATGAGCGGTGTCTAGCATTGCCTTAGTAACCACCTAGAACACCCTAGCAACCACATAACAATGCATTAAACTTGCATCACACCCTTTGTGCTACAGACAAGAATGCAACCTCAAATAGCATGCTATTTTTATGAAAAACAGTACATTTTGAAAAAGAATGATTAAAATGATTTGTATGCCATATCACATAAAGCTATATAAACTATAGCAAATCTAAAATGGTTTGTTGTTTATATAGTCACCAAAATGTATACTATTGTATTGCCCAGCTCTTTACTAGTCAATGTGGTCTACAATGCATTATAGGTAGCATAGAAATGAACAGTATCAGTTTCTGTTAAGCTGCTTTGAAAGTGCTATAAAAATAAAACTGACTCGACTTACAGTAATTTATATTTAAATCATACAGACTAGCACTAAAAGAGGAACCCAAGCTATATCCAGAAAGTCAGAGAAATGGGTGGCGATATTGATCTGGCTGGTCCATTATGACACCGTACCATCAAGATGTTCTGCATGAACAAGCATCTTCATGATAAACTGTAGAAATATAGTTCATTTTGTCAGTTCTTTTGCAATTATGTTGGTAAACCAGCATTACATGCTTTCTTTTATTTAATTACAGTGGACTAATATGATAGTGTTAAAAAGTACATTAAATACCAAGTGGGATACACCCCTTACAAGCTTAAATGGGCAAATTCGGTTTATATTAGGCTTCCTTTGGATTGCATGGTTAACAACTGCATTAGCATATGTGCTCTCAAACACAAAATTTATCTGATGATCAAACCACATTACAGTGTCCTAGAAAGTGAGGAGGTATCCAGAGACCATTTAATTGACTCATAATGATCTTTAGAACGGCAGCGACTGCATTCTGTGAGGCTACATTGAGAAGTTAAAAGCATTAGGGACCTAAAACAAAATAACACCAGCCCACACTCTTGTTAGAAGCACCGGTTTAGTGAAAGCCTCCAAGAATGAGAGTAGATGGAAGATGGAAACCCAGAGGACCAATTCTAGCTAAATCATCCCCCACAGAAAATGCTACAAAAACATTAATAATTGAGGATTAATCATATTTGTGGCTCTGGGCTTATTAAGATGGAAAATTGGATGAAATAATGACTGATTAGAAGGTGAGTGATGGGTAACACTGATGTCCTGAGGAACCTTCAAAAGTTGGTGATAAGTAGGACTAGACTTCTGTTGGAGTTGACAAAAGTGGCTGTGTTAACGTGTGTTTATGTAGTATCATTTTGAACACATGACTGCTCCAATGCAAAGACGAAATATCAAAACATGTCATTTTATACTTCAGTGCGTTTATTTATCCTCAAATACTTTTTACCTTACTGTTTTTTCACACTTGCTGATTTATACTATTTATTTTGATTGCTTTCCAGCTGGGCTGCTGAGTTTCTCATTCTTTATCAAATCTGTCAACAGCTGAATTACAGTAATGCAGTAGTCAATAGTGGTCTGAAGAGGAATACTTGACCTTTCTTTGTTCATCAGTTTCTCACTATGTCCAAATTTCCCAAAAAGTCCCAGTTGGTAACTGTGCGTTACGGTCAATGGCATTGACTTCCTTTAAGACAGTCTCCAGCGAGAGCTACTTCAGGGAAACCAGAGGACCCATATCTAATTAAAAACTGGATAATGTCTTACTCTTTCTGTTATCCGATGCTATAAAACATTCTCTGAAAACGTAATACCACACTCTCTGCTTCTCTCTTTCTTGCCCACTGCATTTAATTTTATTTCATGTTTGCTCAGTGAAAGGCTGCCTTATTATTTGTGAGATTTAGAGATTTCAGAAATCCATATCCCTCCAAATTAATATTTGTGTTTGAGGGGTATGAGCCATGGATGATGTTTTTTTTTTTTTAGTTTAGTTTATTTGATTTTTTCCTCTTAGCACTGAAGTTTTGTCATTGTTCAAAAAGACTGTTTTATTGTAACTATATATGAATCACCCTCAGAGACCAAAGCACTGATGATATATTTCTTTTGTTTTCCTTTTGTGGGATTTGCGTTTGTAGTAATTAAGCCAAATCAGGGTGAACATGTATATTTTTCTTTGGAGTGAATTTTGGAAAAAAAAATAAATAAATTGCAAAACAGTTCCAAGAACACCAGTATTATAAATAAGCATTTAAGCAGAACAAAAATGTGGTTTGGCACTTTTTTTCTTCAATTTGGATGTAGGGCTGTGCAATATGGACAAATTAATCATATTCCAATTTGTTGACAGATATTGTGTAATATTTGGAAAATGCACTCACTTTAAATCAAAACAGTTTTATTGTTCAAAAATGTATCAGAAGGAAATAAAATTGGCTGCTTTTTAGCAGCTTGATTAATAATGGTGCCACACTATGTACCTCTTTCAGCATGCTGCATTCTGATGGGTGAACATCTTTTGCACAGTGTAGTCATAAGTTTAATTAAAATGCTTAAATGGAGTTTTTTTTTTTTTTTTTACAATTTAGAAACTGCACATTCTCATATCACAATTTTATTGCGATTGGTTGCACAGCCCTATAGTTGGAAGCTGATATTTGGATGAAATATTCATGTATGACACTGTCTAAAAATGCATGTTTAGAGGCATGCCTAGAGCACTTTTGCCCTGAACTTCATAAAAGCCCAGCAAAAAGACAGAAACTTCAGTATGATCATCTCATCAGAAAAAAATAAATAAAATAAAATAATAAAAAAAAAGTGTACAACTTGAGATGGTAATTTGGCCAATATTCATGACGGGTTTTTAATAATTCAACACTCTGGAGTCAGTTATTCCACTTACATCAGTGACCACATGTACATTGCCAACCCTAAACGTGAGCTACTTCTCATCTGAGCAGTTTTAAAAATGAATCACCACCTTTGAACATCTGCAAATCAATTCGAATTGAGCATTCAACAATAATAAATACTATACCTTACTGAATGGGCTTGGTTGTGTGAATACTACAACAAACCGCTACCAATGTTGTCTATTGGGAGTATCGCTAAACATGTTTTAAAAAACATTACAGGTCAAATACTTACTTGGAAGCTTGCTGAGTTTGATCCGCAGCAGAGAAACATGGTGCAAGGAGGCCAGTGACCATGTTATATAAACACTATATATTTTACATAACCTTGTACATGGTTAGCTTCTATTCCTACCTGATCACGGAGACAAATTTATGACCATGTCACATAGCAGTTTTGAGCACATGAACTGGATTTATGTCAATTCAGATATTCCTACTCCATGAATACTTTCAAACCCCCAAGAGTGCTGGATGTTTCCCCTGAAAGGATCTTCCTTCTCAAACACTGAGATTGTCGTACCTTCACATAGACTCTGAAAATACTGCCTGCATACGGTCTGTTCAGCTGGACCTCCTCTCTCACTGTTGGTTTCGGAAGATCAAGGAACAATGAATCATGAATGTGCAGTCCTCGGTGTGATTACTCATAATAAACAGGCTGCCTTGAAGAGGAAAGGAAAAGCTAAAATGGAAATAATTGGCCATAAATAATGCTCACGGCCGCAGTAAGGCTCATTAAACAACAACAATAACAGTAATAAAATACCGTTTGCATGCAAGAGAGATGTGTTGTGTATTCTCCCTTATTTACACGGAACAACTGAATCAGTTGGCCTCCACCTCTTCAATGGGTGCTAAATCTCATCAGTTAGTCTCAGATGCCCACGGACCACCTATGGATCTCTCATATACCTTATGCATAATGCATGCAAAATTGCAATTAAACTAAGTAAATACAATCAAGCTCTAATCTGACTCCCTTTTCAGTTTCCAGGCAAGACACAGTTACTATATTTGCCAAAGGTTAATAACCTCAGCTCTTTAGAAGATACAGAGTAGTTTAGTTTGAGACACTTTTACAAGAATCCTATTAACTCACAGCTGTATCACTGTATGTGCTGCATATTTTCAGGTGATTTTTTAGAATTCAGGTTCACTTTTCTGACAGTCATCTCAGTTACTCAATGATTCTGTTCCAAAACCTAGTAAAATGCTTATGCAAACAGCATTTTAAGGCATTATCAGTATGTTATGGCTGGTTAGCATGATCCAGTTAGTTCATACTGGTAGAGGCAATGAAAACAACTCCATTCTGGAGGCAAAATCTGCCACTAATGTCATTCCATTTAAGTTAGGATACAGCCTTAGAAGGCAGCTGCCCATGTAGACAGCAAAGCAACTCATCAGGTTTTGGAAGAGAACCACTGACAATATAATTACTGCTACAGGGAAGATTACAGCAAATTCTTCAAGCAGATGAAGCTGTGGCAGTTATTACGGTTCATGAAGAATACATGCAGTCCTATTTTAGGCCCAAAACCATGTTTATAAACCTGTTTATAAACCATGTTTTTTTACTTTTTTCTATCTATCTATCTATCTATCTATCTATCTATCTATCTATCTATCTATCTATCTATCTATCTATCTATCTATCGTTCTATCTATCGTTCTATCGCCCTATCCATCCATCCATCCATCCATCCATCCATCCATCCATCCATCCATCTATCTATGTCTGTCTGTCTGTCTGTATGTAAAGAATTAAGAATGCTCTGTAAATTCCAATTCAGTTCTTGAATTTGAATGCGGTAGTAAACAGAACTTGAAATTGGATTTTATTTTATTATTATTATTTTTTAAGGAAGTAAAATAAAATTGAAACTTCATGTAAATTCATAAGTGTAGGAAAGAAAAAAATAGGAAGAAATAGGAAAATGTTGGCTTGACAGTTAAAAAAGTTAAAGTTTTAGTTCTTACGGACAGACACATTTAAGTAGATATTAATTTCCCAGAATGCCATTACCTGTTGAATTCAAGTAAATCCAAGTAAAACCACTTACAATAATACACATTCTTTCATTTAAGCCTCTCGGAGCAGCTGCTTTGTGGACAGAGGCCCATCATTATCAGTCAATGAAATTAATTTCCCTTTCAAAACTGCAGCCGGTTTTCGTTTACATGTGAGCGAGGTTAACATGGTCCATTTCTTGTTTTTCCACTGTCATACTCTATTAGACAGCATATCGACACCGCACCCACATGTTATGTATGTATTTAATTATGCCACTGGACAGCCTCTGGTACCACAAGAGCCAAAATGTCCATTTCAACCTCTCTAACTTTGTGATGATTAATAATTGTTCCTGGGAGAGAAGAGAATAATTATATGTCTGTTCACTTTTTCCCCTGCGTCCGTAATCAACTGAGCGATAGTTCTCTTTGTCCGCTGCTAACCTTGTTTAAGGACATCCTACCTTGGGCCAGAAAGTGTAAGGGAGTAGGGCTCATTTGTTAGGATCTATCATTTAAACATCTGGCATGTAGTAACTCTACTAATTCAGTGTCTGTAGGTTGTAGATAAGTTACATTACAAAGACCTCGGCTACGGCTTGTCTTGTCTATGTCAAGAAAGAATTCACTTCTGGTCCTACCTTCCCAGTTATCCAGTCCTTGGCTGGCAAAAAGCCACTGTGCTGTAGTGGATAGAAGAGTGTAGTGGAACCATTTTTTTGGTTTACAACAATTTTTATAAATAAACAGCAAGACGTCACACAAAAGCCAAAAACACAACATATGTACATGCACTAACAATTAAAATATAGTACAGACTGAATGCAATAGAATCCAAAATTTAAAATTAACACCAACAAGCACCACATCCAAGTAAAATTTGCTTCGGTGAGTTACTCACCAGTTGGCCTGAAACTTTATAAGAAACTGCAACATAAAACAAAATTTAAACCAAATTGTAAGAGCGATAGTCTGAGGCAGATTAGCAGAGAGAGAGAGAGAGAGAGAGAGAGAGAGAGAGAGAATTACAAGCACAACTGTTCTTTTAGGCCTCAAATGATTAAACTCTGCTTGAAACACTGATCACACAACCCATTTTAACTTCTGCAATCTGATGTACTTCCAAATTAAACGACGTTCAACAAGAAAAAAAAAATGTAGGGCGAGAGTTTATCAATCAATTGGGAATTGATTGGTTCATAAAAAAATACATAGCAGAAAGGAGTCAGGTAAAAATAAAAGTGATTAGTGGTGTCTGCTGAAATGGAAAGACGTTTCAGAGGCGAAGAAAGACATAAAATTTCTTATGTAAATACATTTTGAATATTCAGTTAAACCGTGTTCTTCATCTCATCCAAAGTTACTGGATTGGTCAGCATGGGCCTTTTCTAAACAAAACCTCATGAAAGAAAAGAAAATAAAAAAAAAAATTAAAGAAAACTCTTGACAACCTTAAACGTTTAAACTTTAAACCTTTGAGAGATCTTTGTACAGTAACTTGTCTCTGAAAACCATGAGGGCTTAAGTCAATAAAGTCTGCATTTTTACACACTGCATTAAAAGGATAACTAATGAGTGTGACCAGCAATTGCAAGTCACCAATGCATGTGATTTCCATTAAATTTCCCTTAATTTATGTTGGTTATTCACATAGCTGGTTTGTCTGGATTACTGTCAAACTGACCAGAGCTGGCTAGAGTCCAGTTGGTCGAAGGGATTCAGGGACTCTACAGTTAAATAACAACATGTGGAGAACAAAGCCTGCTTTCATATAACCTCCCACCGCTCTTACTAATGCATTGGAGTATTTCATCTGCAGTAAGAGTTTGACAACCAACATTTGAATTGGATAGCACTTTTTCGAAAAATAAAGATATTTGTCCAGTTCATTTTCCAGTGGCTTTCTGTAAAACTCTATCTCTATATCTCTATATCACTGTAGATGTACAGTATTGGCCATAAACTGAAAATTTGTTCACAATGACAGTAGCAAAAACTAAAATTATGCCATCATTTTCTCAACCTCAAGTTGGTCCACACCTGTGTGAGTTTCTTTCTTCTGTTAAACTCAATGAAAGATGTTCTGAAGAATGTTGGTAACCAAACAGTTGACAGTAGCCATTGACTTCTATAGTATGGAAAAATTACTATGGAAGTCAATGGCTACCGTCAAATTTTGGTTACCAACATTCTTCAAAATATCTTATTTTGAAAAAAGAAGCTCAGTGTGCTTATATGTACAACAAAACACTAATAATTATTAAAAATCAGCTCATTATAAAACTCTGATAGTGCAAGAAAATATATTTTTATATTTTATATATATTTATTATATAAAATTATATAAATTATATATATTATATTTTATATTTTTTTAAAATACAATTTTGCTATTTCTATCTAGTGTAAAGGCAAAAAAAAAAAACTGTGGGTCAAATTGTTCATAACTTTCACATGATTAAAAAAAAATATTAATAATAAAATAAAAAAAAATCTCACAACTGTCGAATGCATGTAAGATGCTGTAAACATAATCAAAACCAAGCTAGGTTAGATGATGAACAAAGAGCATGTTCACATCCACAATAATAAGCTGACAATTTAATCCAATTTCATTTCGCATTTAAACATCTTTATCTTCAATCTTTATCAAATGTCATGGAAACACTTGCATTGTGGGGATTTTCTAATGAGCTGCTTTTTTTTTTTTTTTTTTTTAGTTATCAGTGCAAGTTTATGTAAATCTTGTTGGGTTTCGCACCCAATTTGAAGAATTGAATCTACAAAATACCTCAGGGAAAGCTGTTTACAGAGAGGGTAAGGAGCGTAGTAAGCCATCTACTGCTTAAATCTGTTGGCTTAAGAAGCACGAGGCATTGATCACTGTAATGCTCCCCTTTCATCAACTGTCTTAGAAATAACTGTAGTGGCCAAGAACATGTGCTACACTGAAAATCAAAGAAAAAAAGCCTGAGGAACAATCTGTGCTTAGCTGAAAGGTCTTTCACAGACTCCATCACTGACCCTTTCATACAAAGTTAATTCATATAAAGGCAGTGATTTCAGCTGTGGCTGTCCATTCTCAGATAGAGCAGGGTCATAACACTTACTACTGCTCTGCTGTAGGCCTACATTTTGATGTCCCTATCATACACAGAGGTCACAAAAAGTATTTACCACACTTAAAATGTCTGAAGGTCATTGCAATAGGCAATAGATACGCTGCTGAAAATACTTTCATGCTTTGTTATCCAGTGTAGTGACATTCATTTACAATTGGACTTAAGTTTTAAAGGCTCCCAAAAACTTTTGGGGTCTTAATATATTGTGTAAAATATTACACTTGTTTTTAAAAGGTATAAATCATAGCAGTTAATTTTCTTGTATCACAACATCACAATTGAACAAAAATGAATGTTGTTTTTGACATTTTCCCTTCTAAAATGAAAAATATTCCAGATTGTTCTTCATTTTTACCTTTCCTCCATTGTCTTAGGTTTCATTTGAATGAGTTCTCAGAAACCCAGTAAGATAAGACGTCATATGAGTGTTTTAAAAAAATGAACACTCTCATAACTACATAAGCAAAATTGTCAACCCATTGACCTCTTTATTTCCATCCTTTCAAAATAAACTAGATTATAATTACTAGTTTTACTTTCTTCTGTTTGTCTTACTTGGCATAAAATACAATCTGTGTGTATACAGTATTGTTTCTACTAATATGTTTTCTACTAAAAGGATTTTACTCGCACGCATTATATTCCTACACGAATACAAATCCCAGACAGACAGACCTCAAAATAATCCCCAAAGTGTTTTTCCAACACTCAATGAATTTGTTCACTGATCCAATTCAATTCTGTGCTCTGTTCTCTTATACCCTTGTGTCTTTGGCACCTCGTCTTTCCCCAGCATTCAGCTGTGTGCCTAACCATGCATGATGGCGCTCTATAAATTGACCATCTTCTGCCAGCTCGACTATCTGTTTCTCATTTATGATCTTTCATAGCACGACTTCTTTTCTCTCTCATGTTTTTTTTCTTCCTTAAAGACATTTGAGAACAAAACACTGACCCGTTTCAGAGGGATCACCCTGCTCTTCTCTGAGCCATTCAGTCTGACTGCACAAAGTCATGCCAATTCAGACTCTGCAGGTCAAAGTCCATGACCTCTAACCTCCTTGTGCTCAGGCCTTGCCTCAGTGGCTTTCAACTGAATGACCCTTATTGTCTGCCAGTTACGGACAGAAGCTCATAAATCGTGCGTATGTGCAGTGTACAGGTGGCATTGTGGCATAGAAAAGGAGACATCAGCAGAGAATAAATCTGCCTTTTTCCTCCCTTATCCCTCCTTTACTATCTTTACGAGCTGGGAAACAGAGCTTAGGTGATCATTGTCCCGATCAGATTGATCCTCGGCTCCGTGACAAGCTGTTGTTTAAAAGCCGTGCAGGGATGTATTAGCAGACAGAAAGGGCTGAAAACTACAGGAAATGAGCCGATGAGCCAGCTCTATGCATTCATCCAGGCGAGAAACGACACCGGTATTTTCTAAAAGGGTTTGCTGGACTTAAGCTGCTTTGTGGGATTGTAGCCGCTTTCTTGAGCCTGATTCCTGACCAGCCACTGGTCATCTTCCATTAAAATTTAAAGGGGACCTATTATGCAAAAATCACTTTTATAAGGTGTTTGAACACAGTTGTGTGGCTGCAGTGTGAGAAAACAACAAGGTTTTTTTATAAAAACCAATCAATCAAGAACAGTCTCTCCAAAAGAACTGTTTCAGATTCTCCCTCTGTTCATGTCACCGAAGGGAAAAAGTCCCACCCATTTGTGATGCTCTCTGCCCTATTAGCATAAACACAGCCTGGCACAAACTGAGTAAGAAGCTGCGGTCCGCCATACTGGAGGTATATACAATGTCAGCGCCAAAGAGGCTTTACAAGTGTTGTGTTTTGGGATGCACTAATGAACATAGGAGTCGCCATAATCCATAATTTATTATGCACAGTATAATCAGATGACAGACTTTGAATCAGAGTATGTTTTCTGAAAAGATAACAGGCTTGTACTAATAGTGGAATGTTTATTTGGAAAGGCTAGCACTGCTAATGCCGCCCTCCGCCCTCTTCTCCGGGAGTAACAGCTCATTTGCATTTAAAGCAACATACTTTGCAGCATTTAAAGCTCATACCCTAAAAGTGGCCATTTTAACAAGATATAAAAATTTCTCTGTGGGGTATTCTGAGCTAAAACTTCACATATACACTCTGGGGACATCAGAGACTTATTTTACATCTTGTAAAAAGGGGCATAATAGGTCGCCTTTAACATACACGTAAACACAGGATCTGCAGCTGCTTTATCCAATCCCACTTTATATAAATTTGTAATTTTAAAGTCTCGACAACAGCGATTTCTAAACAGTTTTCTATCAAAATTTTCACGTTTTTTTTTTTCAAATAATAAAAATGTCTTCTCAGTCCCTCCAACTACAAGTAATGCCCATGTTTCACAATCCAAGTGGATATTAATATTCAAAATGATATTCATAAATTTAAATATTTTAGTCATAATGTGACATAACTAGCCAATAGTTTCCACCAGGTGGTGCCATCACTAGATCCAATGTGTCAATGACCTTTCATCATCCCAACAATAATTATTTCTCTTATTTAGTATCCTCATTGAAGACAACACTGTAAAGCAAACAGGCTTTATGAATGTATGAGTCTGAATCTGATCATGCAGATGAAGTACTGATGTCATCCAGCTAAGAAAGGCTTAATTTGAGGATAGAAAAAACTTCGAAAAATATGGTACAATGTATCATGCTAATATAAAGTATTTTCTGCTTCACAGGTATTTTACCCGTATTTTGAATTACGCATTTCATTGTGTTCTATTTTAGGGTTAAATGTAATGTCCTTAAACTTAACGGAAAGGTCCTGGTAACTTTCTTCCAGGACATTATGCATTTTTCTACAGATTTTCTACAGTATAGTTTTCAAGACTTCAGTACTTGAGGTGATTTGACTTCACCAACAACCTGTGACTTTTCTGTCAAGCTTCTTCCATCATAATTAGGCCTGAATTCAAACACAAATTATATACTCTCTGCCCTGTTTGACATACTGTATTTTAAATCTATTCTGGAGACTTTTTCCCCAAATTAGTGCCAAAAAAAAAAACAAACAAACAAACAAAAAAATAGATTCTGTTTGGAACTGATCATGACTTGATTCAAGACTCAGGCACAGACTTTAGACTGGATTCTGGTAAAACAGTGACTTAGCAGCAGACCTGTGATGGACATCTGCTAGTATTAAAGCAGATATTTCCAATATTCCCAGAGGAGGACAGCTACATCTCTTTATTGAGACCAACTCTAGGATCCTATCCTCCTCGATAGTTTCCTCAGGGACAGACACCATCTAATCAACACACACACAAAACACCTACTGCAGATCTCAGTTTTGAAAAGAGAGAAGTCTACATTCTTTCAGCATGTTTTCTCTCTCATATTTCCACAAGAACGTTCTGGTCTATGCTTTGCTCACAGGTCTGGTTGGAGATAAGGTAACTGCATCATGCACACAGTCAGAGATATTTCCAGGTAGTATCACAGTGGTTTATTAATGGAGTAAAATGTAGCTTGTGAAGCCTGTTACCCAAACAAGGCTGAACTAGAACCAAATCTCTGTCCACTGGCCCATTACTGTTTAGAAACCAGCCGATCAATATGCCCAAGCAAACAAGAAGCAGAAATTAGACACTCTGACTCTCTGGTCTCACACAGACTTATTGAACAAAGTATGGTTGACATTGCAACCGTTTCTGACAAAGAACTGCCCACTTAGACAGGAAGAATCCATTTGATTGACAGGAAAAGTGACAAATCATGGTATGTTTTGGTTTTACATATCATTTAGAGCTGGATTTCAGAGAAAATAGATCATACCACAATCAGTGTTCATTTAGTAAATAGAATTACAGAGAGAAAAAGTCAGAATGTGTAAGTCACATCGTAAATATACTCTTTCCATAACAACATGATAATGTTTCAATATTTTATTTAATTTTACACTTTCATCATCCTGATTAAAATTACATGCCATTTGATTTAATGTACAGAATACTTTCATCCAAATAAATTACTAAAACAAAAAATGGTGTAAAAATGTATACTACTATAACTGCAATAAAATCATGAAAATAATGGTGCATTTGTGAACGTTCATATGAAAAACACAGAAATGTAGAGGAAACTTTCTGTAACATCTTTAAGTAAAAAAGTGACTATTCATAAAAAAACCAAGCAGAAAATACCTGATTTACATGCTACTGAATAAATACCGCTAGAATATTTAAAACTTCCAAAGCAAACTTTGGAAAATTGCAATGAATAGTTTGTACTCCTGCTATTTGAGACTGACACTACAAATGCCACTGGTCTAATATCTCTTCTTCATTACCTGGATGATTCATACTGTATATTGACTTACCATATATACACCATATTCTCTGTCTGAGCGTTTTTTTAAATTTTTTATTTTTTTCACTTTTTTTACTTTTTTTACTTTTTTTCCGCTTGCAAAGGTCAATAAGTTCATGTAGGCAATATGGAAAATTAATTCTTTGATCAGAAATACAGCCTTTGTTTTCCTTTCTACTCTGTTATCCTAAAAGCTTTGTACGTGAACTGAATGACCCGTCTCTATACTGCGCATACAACCAAAGTGAAACATCAACAAATCATGTCCATTCCCAGAGCAGATACAGGATAAACCCTTTCGACTAGAACCATTAACACTGCTCCATCTTTCAGAGGAATCCCCTCTGGGATTTTAATGAATGGAAAGTCTGACACTGAGAGATGGAGATGGCGAGGAGATGAAAGGAAGAGGCTTAGAAGTACAGGGAAGACGTGCTTACTCAGCGACTGACTCCAATGATCTCACTTCCTCTCCCACCATTGGTCAACAAGACTGGTTGAAGAACAAAAAAATGAATAATTAATACACATACATCAGTGAGATTCACAGGCTCTCGTTGAATGTTGTTTTATTGATCAAGATTCAAGCTTTTCTGTGGATATAGAGAGGATGGTATGAGACCTATTTATCAATTTTTGATTCTGATTGATTGACAAATGCTTTTAGGTGATGGACCCTTTTCACAGACTATGGTGATGTGTTTACAGTTATTGTAAATCTAGCAAAGTTTTATATACTTTTAATTTAAAGAAATACATGTACATTTGTAACGCTATACTTTGTGTTATATTACCTTGCCATTCAATTACAGAAAACTAGCTCTAATACAACATCTGAAAGAATGATGACAAATGTTACATCTTTCTCTTTTCTGACCAACATAATCAATCTCTCTATATTTTTTCCTCTTTTGCACAGACATAGAAATTCTTTTGCTATTGGACCAAATGGGAACACAAAAATTATATTTCTTGTTCCATACACCACTATATAAAATTAAACCAAATAAAATGACTTCTGTTTTTGAGAAGCCCAGAAATGTGAAAAGGGTCCACTAATGCTACGTTCATGTAATAGATGCTTAATCAGAAAAACAAATCTCTTTCTTTATTCCTTATCCCATTATCCCTTACTATTGTTCTCTGTCCACCTTTGCTTGGTTACATTAGCAGAAATGAGAAGTCATTTCAGAGGTAGATAAAGTCATTGCATTTGATGAAAGATTTTTATTAAATGGCATGCACTAATGTATCAATGGACAATAAGACTAGGAGAAAGCAAACATTGTTAATTGATTTCATGTTGCCATAAAAACAACATTTTCTTGGGGAACAACAATATGTCTTTTGTTGTTAATGTGCATCATTGTATGTGTGTGTACTTCTCAATACGGTGAACTCGTGTCTAGTGTCCAGTAGTTTACACAGCTGATTCCTGGCAAAGGTCTGGATTAAGTTGCAGTCTGGCGTGGAGTTCTACGATGCTGACAGAGATCTTCCTCCTTTCACCATGCCCTCATTCAAAGCCCCAGCGAGGGCACAGAGTTCACTGGAGTTAAACTACACTGTACTGCACTTGTGAATCATGCCTGACTTTAGGTATTAGGCCAAGGCTAAATAGCACTGCTTTGAAATGAGTCAAGCAAGGCATCCAAAGAACACCACATGGATGTAATTATCTCATTTGATCCTCATTTATCTCTATCTCATTTCCTTCTCATCCTATTCCATGACTAGTAATAAAGTCGTACTTTGCATAGCGATGTCTTTTTCGTCTGCTGGAAATTATCATCTCAAGTTAGACAGGATTTCGTTTAAGTATCTATTTATTTTTAACATCAGAACAGTGAGAATGAAACAACACGGCCAATTTATAATTGATTTCTAAAGGTTTTCCTACTTTAACGAGATGAATTTGAATTTGAGGGTGAAATAACACCTGTATATTATGAATCCTTCACCCACATTAAAACTGTAATTGTGCATAACATTCTTTTCAATTTTGAGCCTTTTTTTGTTTTTATAAATAATTGTACACAGTATAGGAGTGTGTGCTGGTGGCACAGTAATGCATGCCATTCCAGCTTCTTAAGAACTAATTTCATGTGATTTATTATTCATTTCTTTAATTGTGTTTATCTGTACATAAACATTCTTCCCATGGACACTTACAACCACATTCACTTGGCTGATGCATATTTATAACATGGCATCTCTAAATACTGATATTGAAGGAGATTAATCAAAATAAGCATTGCTGAGTAAGATCTAATCTACATATCTGTCAAGTTTGCACTAAAATGGATGAGATGTCATGGCTATGCATCACACATTTGAACACCAGGGTAAGTTTAACGATGCAATATGATATTGGTACAAATGTGCCCTGTCAGCTGGCGCTGTGACAAGGTCACACGGTGGCTAGACATCCCATTAACCAGGTATTAAGCTCTGCTTTAGATAAGGCTGCAGCTGAACTTCTAAAACATGCAGCGCTAAAGCTATAGGCTTGCACTCGGCCAGACTGCTTGGATATTACTTTGACATCTCAAAGAAATGAGGGAGGTCACGAGAGGTCACAAGCCTCGTCTGGCTTATTTCCTGATGGGGTTCTGGCACAAAAAAACATGGTCGACATCCCAAATAAACATTTGAGGTGTCCCAAGAGACTTCTCTTTGAACATTTCCATCTCCATGCCTCTCTGTTACTTCAACAGATGCTTTCTCTTGCTCTATCTTACACAGTCTGCCTCTGAGGTCAGAAAACCATTATAAACGATAAAAATAATTAACCAGTTGGAAACACTGGCCATGAAACAAAGGGACTGCAATATCAAGTCTTCCATCTAAAGCAAAGCACTGGTGTGATATATCGGTTAAGGCTCATAGCTGGTAACTGAAAGGTCACTGGTTTGATTCCCACATGTAGGGACATTTCCCTTGCCTATTGTACATTAAATATTTTGGCAAATTCATCATCCTTTCAGCTACCAGAAAAGAATGTAATACTTGAATTGCTGTTTAATAAATTTTACCATTTTTAACAGATTTCCCCCTAAAATCGGTACAGGGAGGGAAAAACTATATATTCCATCTGACTGGCATAGAAGTGTCTGTTAAATGACTTCTTTCTTACAAAACTAGACATCTGTTTTGAGTAAAACTCATTGAGAATTAAATTTGACCAACACTGGCCAAGTCGATGATTTTTTTTTTTTTTTTTCAAAATTATGACCGATTTTAAAATTCTACACAATTTTTAAAACAAGACACTAGAAATATAAATTGTTTAAAATTCTGCAAGTGAACTTATGCATCAAAACATTTTAAATGTACAGTTTTTAATTCTTAAAATTTACAAAGTCAGTGTTAGATGACAACAAAGATCATCTAATTATAATAATAGAGGAAATGAGCTCACACAATTAAATATTTAACATCACCAGTTTAAAAAAAAAAAAAACTATTATATTTAACAATAACCAATAAGGTTCCAATATATTGTGCATCACTAGTTGGAACCCTGCTACTTCTCAAAATCAGCTACACAACTAGAATTTATCCACCTTATTTTTCCCATAAGAGCGGGCGCAGCCATTTTAAAATTTTATGAGCGAGGCCTCTGGTCTCATCCACTTCCAGTTTTTTTTAGCTGTACAAAACAGCTCGTTTTGTGTGTCTTACCACATTATTATAACTTTATTATTCTTCTCAGTATTTCCCTACAGCGGCCAGATGAATGAACCGGAAGTCTTGCCCATTCACAGACAACGGCTTACTTCTGCATTGAAAAAGAAGATAGATAGATTGTCGACCATCCTGCTCATTCTTATAGGATCAAACATAAGAAAAACTATGTAACAATGGCAAATGGCATTTGCAAACCATTTTTTTTCTGTAATCTGATGCATTTCAGAGTGAAAAAGAGTGATAAACAAGAAAAAAGAAACTGACTAGACTGTTAAAAGTGAAGGAGAAAGTATGCATCAGGTTTATGATTGTCATCATGTTTCACACACACAGCACACGTGATATATATATATATATATATATATATATATATATATATATTTCATAACCAGTGGGATCCATGTGGACTGTCCATGTCATCTGCACTATTTTTTTTTTGGTCCACTGGGTGGCAAAACTCACAAATCGTTGTTTTCAAGAGGAAGTACAAAGAAGTACATGGAAACTGCCAGTAAAAACAACAGAACCGTGTGGAACACAATGGTAGATATTCTGAAAAATCTGTTTTTATACTATGAAAGTCAATGGGGTAATGCAAGTTTGGGACAACATGTGGGTGAGCAAATTATGACAATTTTCATGTTTGGGTGAAATATCCCTTTAAATCCTTCACATGAAATTGGCCAAGTCTGCTCACCTCTTCAATAAACTCGTCTGATATGCCACAAAAACTGAACATGATGTTCAAAATTTCTCAGTGAATCACCAGCTCTTTCAAATGAGGCACAACTCAAAGTGTTTCAGGTAGCATTGAGCCATTCAGTGATTGAGGACACAATTGGCACAGTACAAAAGATACTACAAGGTCATTTCTGTGCATACATGTGCCTTCATTTCACTAGCTTTGCATAAGACCACATTTACAAAGCTATAGCGGCATCATTAAAATACTAGTATCCCAGTAAGCTGCATTCAATGTTTTGTCAGTTATAAATGCAAACCAGTGCTTGGGTGGGACTGGTATACTGTGCCCTTGAGTCAACCACTTTAATTTAATTGCACCAAGGAAACAGCCAGCTGTAATAACATTTCACATGCCAAGACATTTGGTGAAAGACTGAAGTAAATATGATGTTTGCTGCATTTCTCATGATTTCATACAGAAAGACCCATCAAGTCAAAGCGCAGCATGTAAAGTATAAGCATCTAGGTTTTTTAATCTTTTTATTTGTGTTGTGCCAACCATCCTGTAAGTTAATGCATAAGCAATTAATGCTTGTGCAACCTTTTCCTTGCCCTTAATATGAATATCTACACAAAGGCATCATGGGTAATGCTTGGCTTCTAATTCCAAACAGAGTGGATGTGTTTTGACATTTCATGTCTTTCTCTGTATAGAGAAAACACGCCCAGATGATCGCTGTGCAAATGGGGAAGATGTCAGCTAGGGAGAAAGGCCTTCAAACGCACTGCTTCTGCTTGCAGATTCATATGTGCTAATCACAAGCAGTAAAGCCAACGAGAGCCAAAGCAACACATACAGGACATTGTTACAGCTACATATTAATTTGCCTACACATACAGTACTGAATATTTGTTGATATTTCACATTATAGAGCTTATGGTTCGCCAGTTACAGACTAATATAGAGACCAGGCCGATTAGCAGACAATTTTCCTTTGGAAATGCACAGAGCGACATTTTCGGTTTTCAAATACCTGGAGTGAATATGCAGCAAATACTGCATGAAGTAATTATTCATTTAATTTTAGCGAATTTGCAAATGGCTCATTTGCAATCATTAACTGGCATTTTATCTAAGGCTGTCACATTAATGCATTCAATTAATTAAATGTTTACCACCATTAATGTATTTATCTAATTTGACATAAGTGATTCATTCATTCTGTTCTGTGTGATTTCTAAGAACTGATCAAAACCATCTGAGCATATATGATAAGATCAGAGATATAGAGCAAGTGTCTCTCTCTCTCTCTCTCTCTCTCTCTCTCTCTCTCTCTCTCTCTCTCTCTCTCTCTTTCTCTCTCTCTCTCTCTCTCTCTCTCTCTCAGACAGAACGTTTAATGATCATAAAGACATTTAAATGTAAAATATAAAATGCATTTTTTATGCATATCCACCTTATTTTTCAACATGGAAGTAAGCCGTTTTCTGTGAATGTGCAAGACTTCCACTTCATTAGCCGCTATAGGGAATTAAAAAGAAGAATAACAAAGTGCAGTAAACGGTAAAATTGTTCGCACTACAAACCAGTGTGTTTATAATTAAGACAATACATTAAAAAATATGGTAAGAAACACCCATTTGCAATATCAAGCAGCAAAACAAGCTGTTTTGTACAGCTAAAATAGCTGGAAGCCAGACACATTTAATTTACAAATGGCTGTGCCCGCTCATACCGAAAAAATAAGGTGGATAAATGTATAAAACATTGAACTGTATTAAGTGTGTCAACCTTTGTGTGTGTTATATGTATATAAATTAAATGGTTGTGATTTCATAACCAAGAGAATTTTAGAATTTAGAATTTTTGTTTCATTTAAATACTACAGAACTTTTAAAATCTGAGCATATTTTAAAATACTAGGCATTGTATATTTGCCGACTTTGTAAATTGTTTAGTTCCAAAAACAACAAACTCGCATCTTTGCTCTAGATGCATGACCAATGAAAAGAATATGTGTGCTAAAATCAGCTCAAAATACCAAACATGTCTGATATCCTCCAACTGGATGAATTCGCAGTCTGAAGCTATATACAGATGCATCTCAATCAATTAGAATGTCGTGGAAAAGTTCATTTATTTCAGTAACTCAGCTCAAATTGTGAAACTCGTGTATTAAATAAATTCAATGCACACAGACTGAAGTAGTTTAAGTCTTTGGTTCTTTTAATTGTAATGATTTTGGCTCACATTTAACAGAAACACTCCAATTCACTATCTCAACAAATTAGAATACTTCATAAGTCCAATAAAAAAAAAAAAAAATTTAGTGAATTGTTGGCCTTCTGGGAAGTATGTTCATTTACTGTATATGTACTCAATACTTGGTAGGGGCTCCTTTTGCTTTAATTACTGCCTCAATTCGGCGTGGCATGGAGGTGATCAGTTTATGGCACTGCTGAGGTGGTATGGAAGCCCAGGTTTCTATGACAGTGGCCTTCAGCTCATCTGCATTTTTTGGTCTCTTGTTTCTCATTTTCCTCTTGACAATACCCCATAGATTCTCTGTGGGGTTCAGGTCTGGTGAGTTTGCTGGCCAGTCAAGCACACCAACACCATGGTCATTTAACCAAGTTTTGGTGCTTTTGGCAGTGTGGGCAGGTGCCAAATCCTGCTGGAAAATGAAGTCAGCATCTTTAAAAAGCTGGTCAGCAGAAGGAAGCATGAAGTGCTCCAAAATTTCTTGGTAAACGGGTGCAGTAACTTTGGTTTTCAGAAAACACAATGGATCAACACCAGCAGATGACATTGCACCCCAAATCATCACAGACTGTGGAAACTTAACACTGGACTTCAAGCAACTTGGGCTATGAGCTTCTCCACCCTTCTTCCAGACTCTAGGACCTTAGTTTCCAAATGAAATACAAAACTTGCTCTCATCTGAAAAGAGGACTTTGGACCACTGGGCAACAGTCCAGTTCTTCTTCTCCTTAGCCCAGGTAAGACGCCTCTGACGTTGTCTGTGGTTCAGGAGTGGCTTAACAAGAGGAATACGACAACTGTAGCCAAATTCCTTGACACGTCTGTGTGTGGTGGCTCTTGATGCCTTGACCCCAGCCTCACTCCATTCCTTGTGAAGTTCACCCAAATTCTTGAATCGATTTTGCTTGACAACCCTCATAAGGCTGCGGTGCTCTCGGTTGGTTGTGTATATTTTTCTTCCACACTTTTGCCTTCCACTCAACTTTCTGTTAACATGCTTGGATACAGCACTCTGTGAACAGCCAGCTTCTTTGGCAATGAATGTTTGTGGCTTACCCTCCTTGTGAAGGGTGTCAATGATTGTCTTCTGGACAACTGCAGGTGTTTTGAGTTGATTAGCTGATTGGCATGTCAACATATTCTAATTTGTTGAGAGAGTGAATTGGTGGGTTTTTGTTAAATGTGAGCCAAAATCATCAAAATTAAAAGAACCAAAGACTTAAACTACTTCAGTCTGTGTGCACTGAATTTATTTAATACACGAGTTTCACAATTTGAGTTGAATTACTGAAATAAATGAACTTTTCCACGACATTCTAATTTATTGAGATCCACCTGTGTGTATATATATATATATATATATATATATGTATATATATATAAATACTGTGAAATCTGTCAACTTCGACTGCTCAAAATCTGCAGACTGGCTCTGATCACTTCTGATCATATAATTCGCTAATTACTCTAATAAAACCAACAAAAATTCCACTCCTATAGTGTACCCAGTTTAGAGGCTGTCCAAAGGGAATCCACAGGATTTTTCCCCCAAATCAAAGCCATAGTCAAAGCAGACGCTCCCATATGATGTCTTCACCGTTTCCTGCTCTCTCTGCTCTTGTTCCTGTAGGCTTATTTCAGTCTGCTCTTCAAATGATAGGCACAAAGTATCCTTAGCATACACCCGGTGACAACACACGCCGATATAAGACGCTCAGCAGCAATGTGATTGGTGCCGGGCTTGTTAGAAGCACAGCCAAAGCCCCGAGGGGCTGAAAGCTAGAGAATAGAGATGGAGGCCATAACACTGGTGTGTCGGCTTCAGGAACCAAAAAAAGCACATATTTCCTCTTACATGTCCTCCTTCTCTCCACCTTTTTTCCCAGCTCTATCACATTTTATTCAGATCCACTTTACTATGGCGTTGTCTTCATATCTTCCCTGCTGTCTTCTGAGAAAGCAGGCAATAAATCAGGTTACATAACCATATGGATGTAGTTGTTTTTTTTTTTTTTGTTTTTTTTTTTGAACGACCCCTGGACCCATATAAGGGTTCTCATGGCTCATATCAAAATGAATTCATCTTTCACAGACCACATAAGATTTTTAATAGGCTTCATTTTTCATTTACTAGTGTGTTTTGATGATTTTAAGCTTTTAATCCAAAATAGCTTTCGGTGTATTGAAGCTGTTCAGCTTAATTTACTGAGGCTGTTTCATTTGACATCGTCTTGAAAGTTAAGGACACTTCCACAAGTATATCCTACAGTAAAATCATATATTATAACATTATTTAACATAACATTTCTTCTTAAAGGAATAATCAGGGTTCAGTAAAGTGAAGCTCATTCGACAGCAATTGTGGCATAATACTGATTACCACAAAAATTGTTCGCTTTTCCATCCTTTTCCTTAAAAAAAAAATAAAAAATAAAAATAAATAAATAAATAAATAAATAAATAAATAAATAAATAAATAAATAAATAGGGTTACAGTGAAGCACTTACAATGGAAGTGAATGGGCCAATCTATAAACATTCAAATATTGAAGAAGTAAACAAGATGCAAACAATATGTATCTATCCTAAATTGTGTTGTTTGTTTATTTATTTATTTATAAATCAATAAATCAATCAATCAATCACTATAGCAAACTTTGACTGATTCATCAAACATGACGATTTTGAATATTTTTAAATCTTCCAAAAACTGCACCCATCCACTTCCATTATAAGTCTTTTCTTCTTCTTTTTTTTCTTTTAAAGAAAATGAAGCCAAAATAATTCATCAATAATATGACACAAATGCTGTTGACTGACTGTAACTTATACTGATCCCAGAATATCACACCATTCCATCTTCACCTATACTCATGAAGACCATTTTACCACCCCATGGCACCCAGCTGCTAAAGGTAAATCTGTCTGTAGCTTGATCCATCTGGTGCTGTGCTGTGGATGTGATGGAGATACATTGAACAAAGGAAGCTCACATTTACTCACTTAAAAAATTGCACAAGGTTCACATCAGTCCACGTGAGTCGGGGGTGAAATAGATGGCAAATGTTTAACGGCAACTGTTCTTCACATCTGTAAAGCATGAACCCTGAGTTACAGATACCTTTCAGATGGCAGCATAAGGAGAATATGTATCAAACTGGAAAAGAAAACCTGCTCTTAAATCCTTAGCAAGTAAACAAGCTCAACGATAAGGATGATTCACTGACCCAGGGCCAGTGTGAGAGTTTCAAGCCAGTTAACAGAACAGTTACTCTTTCATGTCAGTGCTGCGCTGCCATTGAAAATTATACGTTCATTGATCTTGTAGATCCATTTGTATTCCTTGAAAACTCAAATGGTTGGTTTTCTGTGATGTGTTCAACATTGGGTGTTGCAAATTCTGCTGATTTGCCTGCAAGATAATGTGATCCAGCTGGCTATCAATGTAGCAACTGCAAAAATGACTTGTGAGAGTCTGGAAAGCATCAGTAACAATGTGACGAAAACTGTAAGTAATGTTCAGTAATGTTTTGTAAATCAAATTCCACATTTTTCTAAAATATGTTCTTTTGTAAACAAGTAAACAAAAAAAAAAAAAAATTGTGAAATACTTTTAAGAACATTCCATTAAAGTAACATTAAAAATTAAATAAATAAATATTTACAAAAATACAAATATTTCCAGCAAAAAAAATAAAAAATAAATAAAAAATTCTTTGCAATGGAGCCAGAAAAACTGCTAGCAAGGCAAGCAAAAACAACCCTTTTTCTACAAATAATTCATTAATATGAAGTCATAACTTAATAAATAATCACAAAAGAGTTAGTAAAATGCTGTTTAAAGTAGCTTTAGTTCAGTAGCTCACACTGCAGAACATGTCAACTTCCCCAGAAGTATATCAGGTCAGCTACCCACATGTGCATCAGGCCTGCTGTACACAGCATCAGCACTAACAATGGACGATGTGCAAAAATAGACAATGCAAAGACAATAGACAATGCTCTGGGTGCAGTAAAGCTGTGAGGTCTAATGGATGTTACAATCTAATGGAAGTTCCAGACAAATACAAACAAAATCGGCATTAGAGCACAAACCTTTACAGAAAATAAACTGAGCTACGCACTTTGTTCTTTACCTCTTTCACAGCACTGATGAACAATTTGAGCCAATGAGTCTTTAGTAATTACTTAAACGAAGAACAGGCAAATGAACAGTAGTGGATAACATTTTTGTCCTGAGCAGCTTTTCAAGACTTTGACCATCTTAATCACAAATCATTGACAATGCCGCTAAAACCACTAATGCAGTTGCCAATTCATTGCTATGACTACTCTATTATATAGAAAATGCAATTATTTTCTAAGACAAAACAATGCTGTTTTCCTATAGTGATATTGTTTTGCTAGCTTACATAAGACATTGAAGTCACCTAGTAGATAATACTTTCATTTCTGTGGATCTGTGGCCTTGAGAATATTCCAAAAATATTCTTGCTACAAATCAAAGTTACTTTCTTAATTTAGATAAGGATTTCTGATTACATTTTCAGTGAGCAATTAGTAATTTGTCCTGGAATACATTTTTAAAGTGACCCTCTCTTTTCTGAAACACAGGCTGTGGTACAATGATTGTGTCTATAATCGCCGTTATTATTAGTTGGTGTCACAACATTATAAACAACAGTGTGTGTGTGTCTTTTTGATGGACTGTCATTTTGCCACTGCGTTGCATGCAAACTCTCACCTCGCAATCAATGCTAATCACTTCAGCCTGGAGAAAAGTCTGCTTTTAATCAAAAGTACATGCAGAAATGACAGGAGAGGAAGAAAGAAAACTTTGACAAGGCTAACTTTAACTAAAACTCCCTTCTACTTTGCCAGTTTTGTTTTTCATAAAACATTAGCCACATTTCATAACCACAGACTTTAAAGTACAGTACTTCCCCACATTACAGGTCATATTTGCACTAAGACACACTGAATGTGCTATCGTTATAGAATTATATCACTAAGTGTCTTAATTCAGAGAATCTAAGAGCAATTGTAAAGCAAAAAAGTGCACAGCACAGTGTGCACAGGATTGACATGGCATTTAATGGCAAAGAGTGCACAATCAAACAAATGCTTTTCTGAATTTAGGTCTTGAGATCTTTTAGAAAACTTAAGATTAATTCCGAAGACTTTATGATGTCAATGACCTCATTCACCTCTTACTACAAAAAAAAAAAAAAAAAAAGGAGTCAGCAAGGCAATTTATCGTTGTATATATTTCTTAGCGGAGATGCAGCAATGAAAATGCCTCATGAATGTCTCCTTGATGAAAAGCACAATGCTGTCGTGTCAACAGCTCTTACTGAAGCCATATACTCTGCCCAACAATACACAAACTTAAACTGTTTGTCTGTATGTCTAATTGACTCATCGCTAAGCTCTGCACCTCTGGGTTACTGTGTCACGCTCTGACAAGACAAAACATCCCACAGAAACGCCAGAATATAAACACAATTATAAACATTGTGATTTTCAGTACAATAAAAATCATTAAAAAAAAACTAATTAAATTAATATAAGGATTAAATTAATATTCATACAATATTAAAAATTAATATTACCCAAGAATCTGGAAAGTGTGGCACCAAAGAAAACTAAATTATTTCTGCAAATTCTATTTTCAAACAATCCAAACACACAGGACATACACAGACTTACACTAGGAAAAGCAAAAGCTTGTCTGATTATATTTAATCGATGTCAACGGTTACCAAGGGAGGGCTTAATAAAGAGCTAATTAAAAAGACAGTACATACTGTACTTACAGTAAACTGCAGAAAGAAGGAATTGGTGCGAAACACTAATACATAAATTGGTAACAATAATTTGGTTGAATTTGTTGACATTAGTTAAATCATCAGATATCATGAACTAACAATTAACAACTCTGAATACATTCTATTTTTACAACTATTTTACGTTTTGCCAAATTTATACACATTAATATATTCTCATTTGCATGTTTCTGTAGAATCTGCTTACATTCCATTGAGGGGTTGACCTTCATGACCTTCAAGTTTTAAAATTGCACAAATTCATATGAAATCACCAAATGGCAAAACAGCTGTTTTCTCAAGAAATGGGGTTGATTATTTCTTAGAACATTTATTAATCTACATTAAATGCTTATTTCTGTAACTTAATGTTCAAATGTATTACACACAGAAATTAACATTAACATGGATTAATTAATTGATTAATTGTTAGTTTGTGATAGTTAATGAAACTGGAATACAGAAATCCAAAAAAAAAAGAGATGTCAGCAAATGCAAACCCGCCAAATGATTGACAGGAAGAGAGTGTTTCTGAATGTAATTTATTTTATTTTTGGGCCTTTGTTATTTTCATAGGATATTAGGTGGGAGGGTTGTGAATGACGCGAGTCAGACTCAATCTTGGTGTCCATGTGGCAAACACATCACTCAATGTGTCAAAGCTGTTAGGCCACAGCTCTGATCAGACTGAGCAGTCCTGAAAGTTTTATGTTAGATGAAGTGTGATTAGAACTGTGAAGAGCAGCCCTGAAGCCCTTCAGCAGTGATGGCCAGAGCACAGGACATTTCATTATTCTCCATGACAGCCTGTTCCTCAGGATATCCAGCACATTGTGTCACAAAACAAAAACCAAACTTCTGATGAGGAAGAGAATACAAACATGAAATCCTTAACACCAGACATGTTCTTGCATCACATCTGCAGGGTGTCAGGGTGACATTTTTTTTTAGGTGTTCCTGAATTTGAATTGCGTCAGAAAATGATGCAGAATTGCACTTTGAATCTCTCTTCAGGAGTTTGATGAGCAAGCACCGAGATAATATCCTGATGTCTTCAAATAAATGCATAGCTGTGATTAAACTGCATGGAATATCAGGGTCATCTGCACTTGTTCTATATGGCAACAGCTAGAGGAAAATTTCTCTATTCACAAACTGCAGACTGATAAACAAGCAGCATCAATGGAGATATGCGAGACGCTTCGTTTAAGCGTGGGAGAAGTTCTCCAGCTGGCCGTCAGACCGCTGATGCTGCATGCGTGTGGCGACTCATTTACATAAGGTAAACACTGACTCATCGGCTAGTGAAATATGAAGTTATGCAGTAATTCTAGAATACCCTGAAAAAAATATATTTTGGAATTATCTTTGGGAAATAAAAAAATCTGAATCATCCTGTAGGTGCGTATTTCTATATCCATGCAACAAATGAGGAAAGTCTGGCATCATGTCATCATTACCAGGTGTAAACAAATGGCCACGTCTCCTCCACTTCCATTACTATCAGCATCAGGAGAGAGATGATGTCATATACAGTTTCCAGTGTACGAGAGCTCATCGTCCTCTTTGGGACTTCTTTCCAGACACCTGTTCCCATTTAAATTGTGCTTTCTAATTGGCGAGGGCCTGCTGTGGCTGGCAGGTTCAAGCTGATTGGATTGGAGATTTCTCCTCCTGGCTCCTCAGAGCAGCTGTAATTAGGATCCTCCTTCATTAACTGCCTCTTTCTCCCTGCAGAGGCCCTTAAAACGTAGACGCTTCAGCTGCCCGAGTAATAAATACTACATCACTCACTCTTCATTTGTCCATATAAGACTACATTTGCTCACATGTACTTTTAAATTTTACACTGGTGTATAACCCATGAACAATACACAACGTTTGTAGAAAAGTCGTGACAAATTAAATTTTAGCAAACCACAAGTAATGATTTAAGGTTTCATTCATGTTTGTAGCACAAACAGTGCAAGACGAGTTGCACGCTGAAGTTTAATACTTAGGGTTAAGGGTTTTCTCAATAGTAAGTGATGCTTAGCAAGAACCAATAAAAATCTTGCCAACCTCTACAGGACGCATACAGTGGATGAATTCTTTCGCTAAGCCCTATTACTTTTGCAGATCACTCAACATTACCTAGTTCTGCCAGATGACACCTCAGCTTGCTGTTTCTGAAAATAAACACAGCATTTCAGTAGTAACGTGATGTGATAATATATTACGTGGGACTGTAGTGCATGCAAGAAAGACTATAAATTGCCCTGAATCGCATATGGGTCGTTTCCTCTGCAAGACATCGCTTTATGGATTATATAAAAGGCTTACCTAATAACTCATCCAACGAGCAGCGTTAGGAATAATTTCGATCTGTTGGTTCGATGCTCCTCAGCGATGCAAAGGTTTGAATTCAGTTTTGCCTTAAAGGAATGTTCTGGACAAGTTTGAGACAAGTTAAGCTCTTGTCGACAGCATTTGTGGCATAATATCAATTACCACAGACAATAATTTCAACTCATCTCTCAATCTACAAAACAACACTGAGGTTAAAGGGCAAGGCAAAATCATCATGAAATGCATTTTTAAAAGAGTATCTGTAAGACATAACTTGTGTTGGCATGAGACAAACGTCATAAGTTTTACTGTATTGTCTTCAATGTCATGACCAGATAAAGCGGTAGTGAATCTGTCAATCTAGTGAATAGTGATAGTGAATCTGAATATGTGGTCAGTTTTATTGCGAGCCAACTTGAGGGACGCATAACCAAACCTTCATCCACCTAAACCAGTCTTACGTCAAATGGTGATTCAGAAAATCTTTTTTTCTTGAAACAATCAGTGCTTATACAAAAATATGTTTCATATTGCTTTTAAATGGTACAAAATGTGTTTGTAAGAGCATTAGTGTAGAAAATGTGAGATGCTGAAATTATTTTCTGAGCTGATCAACTTTATGCCACACATGTTGTCAGTAGAGCTTCAATTGAATTGCACTTGGAACATTCTTTTTAATTAGATTAAATTTGTTTTAACTAATAAAAGTAAAATTTGCACTTGATTTAATAAATCAGGAACATGTCAGAGCTTGTCTCTTCTTGAAGGGTGCTCTGAAACAAATAAACAAAAATAACAGAAAGTAATAATGAAGCTATACGGAAACAATTTCACAGTGAGAAAGTCTTCCTGATTGCTGGAGGGATCAATGTCTTGCTTACACAACGAAAGATTAGCAACCTTCAAAGCAAAACGTTGAAAAGCAGAATGTTGTTTGAGTACCGGATGTTCTGAACGCACTCAGATGAGCAAAATATCTTCCTCTTTTTTCCAGAAGACAGACTGTGCAAATGAACCAAGCAGATATTTAAACTGCTCCGTGATGACTCAGTTGAAAGGGACAGCACCCAATTAACAGCGATGAGAGAACATTTCTCTAATGAATTTTAATGAAGCTTCATTCCAATAAACATTTTTCCCCACAGCAGCCTTTTGGCAATAGTGATCCCCGACAAAGGGAACAGCTTCAGTTTCACAGTATCTATTTTTTCCTTTCTCATTCAGTACAGGTAGTAATTAATGACATTTAAATGTGCTTCCTGTGTCTCGCTCTCTGCATTTGTGAGATAAAGTTGAAAAGCTCTTTGTTAGGCTGAAAATGTAGCTTTGTTCATGACGTAAAAAGATACTAGACTGGATAAGGATGATCTGCTTTCATTTCTCTCGGGTTAATCAAAGTAGACAGCACATAGCCTATAATTTGACACAAACAAAAACAAGGATGAGGGACAAAATTATGGTTTTTGTGGTATGGTCCTTGGTCATATCTAAACATTCACATTGAAAGTGACCACTGGAGAGGGTCAGGACAGCCCAACTGGCCATAGCTTTGAAAATCTCATATTAAATTAAACACATTGACAGTAAATATAAGACACCATTCTATTTTGACAAGGAATAAGTTTACTTGCTTCTAAAAAATATTAGCATTGAAGAAAAAAATGACCAACCTTTGACCTAACTATTTTCAATTTGCAAATCAAACTTAAGATACATTTTTTTTCCCAGTTTTCCATGCAGTACTTCAATTATATAGCTGTAACGTTTATCCCAAAATTAAAATCATCATGAAGTACTTGCAAAGGGGCAGAACATTTCCGGAAAAATTCCAAAATTTTCAGAAAGTTTCCAAACAATCCTGGAAAGTTTCCGGAAATTTATTGGAAATTTTCCCCTTTTGCAACTCTAATTCACTCCAAAGTTTCGGTTCGCATTGATTACCATATTATACAAGAACAGTCAATGTATTTCAACCAAAACTGTTTGGATATCAACATTTTTCAAAATATCTTCTTTTGTGTTACACACAAGAAACAAAGTAATACAGGTTTGGAATGATGTGAAGGTGAGTAAATGTTGACAATTTTCACTTTTGAGTGAACTATTCCTTGAAGTTTCAACAGCCCATGAGTTTTTTGTCCACTAGAAATTTGTAAAGACATTTCTCACTTGAATACCCAGGAACACAAAAGCCTTGTTTTTTGTATGAGTGAAAGTAAATACGGTGTCTGCCCGGTTAGATTCCGTATTGATTTTAAAGTTCTCATGTTAACATACAAGGCACTGCATGGTCTGGCACCTCAGTACTTGGCTGAGCTTTTAATTCCCTATACACCTAGTCGCAATTTGCGATCTTCTCAGAGTGGTCTTTTAGTTGCATTTTCATCTTATGCCCCCAAATTATGGAATTCTCTCCCGGCTGACATCAGGGAAGCAAATTCGTCTTAAAACTTTTTTATTTTTGTCTTGCTTTTAACTGATTGTTATTCTGTACTTTTGTGTATTACTTTGATTGTTGTGTTTGCTTGTGTTGTAAAGCGCTTTGAGAAAGTACTCTTTTAAAGGCGCTATACTAAATTAAATTTATTATTATTATTATTATTATTACCCTTGACTTTCATGTTAAGTCATGTTATCCTACACAGCAAGAAAGTGCTGTAGATTTCAATACACTGGTGAACCATTCAAGGCCCTTCTGGACTCTGAGGCTGTTTAGGTGCTGTGCAACAAGGTCATCCTACAGTACCATCGCAGCGCTTGATGCAAACGCCTGACTACATCTCTTTGTTCGCTGGCAGACGATTTATTTTCCAACATTCCAAATCCAGCCGGCTGCTTTATTTTTCCTGGCAGCCGTTACTCCTGTAATATCCCTCAGTCAGAGGGAAAGCACAATACTCTATGGGAGAGATGGAGGGAGAAGTCTACAGATAAAATGAAGAAAAAGGAGAGACGAGTGAGTTAGTGCCTTTAATTTGTTTCCGTGGAATCTAATACTAGTGGAGCTCTGCTAGACTCTTCACTGCGCACTGCAGCTGATCACATGGAGGCCAAATCAAAACCAGGTGCCCTCATCGCAGTGTTCACCATCACCTCTTAAGCCTGGAGCAGGGCGGCAGAGGGTGTTTACAAAAGCACCGCTCTTTTCTCTGGCCTTCTCCTCCCATCCTTCAACTTTACCTTCCTTTTTCCTCTTTAAACTCAATGTCCTGGATATTTGCTCACGGAAGTAAAGCGAATAGAAATAGTATTTCTTGGCAAAAAGCGGACTTTAACATGGCATGTCTACCAGTTCGCTTAAATCAAAACCAGATGACATGCACATATATAAAATAAAGGAGAGCTGATTAAGTACAGGTTGGAGCCATGCAGGCGGATATTTTTCTGTTTGAATTAAGGCTAGTGTACTCTGATAAGAGCAATTTATTTAAAATAAATAAATAAATAAATAAAGCTAGTCTCTCAAACTTGCATAGATATCCTTGCACTAAACAATGCACTATGTTTATAACTGCCTCTAGTGAGCGTGTCATTGCTTGAGGAGATTGTTTAAATACGCTGACTACTTCTTGTACACTAAAGCATATCGTTTAATATATAATATTTCACAATTCTCCACCTCTTCCCCGAGCTACAGAAAACAGCTTCAGATTTGGGTAAAATGACATGTTTCAAAAAAGCCTCTGAGCTTTCAGAGGACAACTCGTAAAATGTCTCCTGCTTAAATTTATTTAGAAATTTCAGGTCCTACTCAAACAGCAATAAAGGTGAACATAAACTCAAAATGGACTCTACTTTTCCTACTTAATGCACATTCCTGGCCTTAATGTGCATGATTCATCAGTGCATGGTAATCCAAAGAAAACAAAAATATTGCTGATAAAATCAAATCCTGTTCTACATTTTTCTTGTTATTGAGTTTTTTTTTCACTACAGAAGCAAAACAGTTTACTGTGTTTCATGTTGACCTTAAACACATGAAACTGCATTAACAATGCATTTAACTTCAGCAAAAAATAAAATGTAAGACAGGATCTGACTGGATCAAACAAGTTAGGCTATAATAGTATTGGTTTACATTATCTGAAGTCATTTCAGAAGCAAATTAAAATTTGAGGAAAAATATTTTAGAACAACAATAGCACTGATGAACAGTGTTGGGGAAGTTACTTTCAAAAGTAATGCATTACACAATATTGCGTTGCTCCCTAAAAAAGTAACTAATTACGTTACTTAGTTACTTTCAATGGAAAGTAATGCATTATGTTACTTTTGCATTACTTTTCAAATCTGGGCTGGGCTGAAATGAATACCCCTTAGGCTGAAGGAAAAGTAAATTCATGTCTGCACAGCAGAATGCAGGAGAAGAAAGTTTAACACTCTTCAGCAATAAGGAAATGAAGCTCAAATGTTAGTTTATCTAGAGTAATTTTTGCTTATTAGTATGATTCTAACTGATTGAAGCTCAGCAGCAAAGACATTGGTTAATAAAATGGGATTAAATACATAAAGGATATTTGTGTTATTCAATTATTGCAGATTTGTCATATTCTGAGTTTGGATTTCACTGTTCTTTATTCATTTGGAGGAATATCGAATCTGTTTTTGTGCAAGTGAGATGAGTACATACATGTTCATATTTAGTCTAGAACTAACCATACACGGGGCACACAATCTCTGCACTTACTCCTGATTTTTCTTGACATAGGCCCAGGAAAACTGTCAGTCAATAAATGGGAAAACAAAGTAACGTCTCGGTTACGTATGTAACCCTCGTTCCCTGAAGGAGGGAACGGAGACGTCACGTCGGATGACCGACGAAATTGGGATCTTGCCAGAGAGACCAATCCACTTCGAGTGTAACTAAACGAGCCAATGGACATTGGCATGTGATTATTGCATCCAGCTGCCACTGATCACAGCGTGAGCATAAGAGGCAGCTGATGCACCGCATCAATCATGATTTCGCTGAGGAGCCGAGCCGGCGACCCGGCAGCTCAGCGGTGGTACAGCGACTGTGGCGACGGGACGTGACGTCTCCATTCCCTCCTTCAGGGAACGAGGGTTACATACGTAACCGAGACGTTCCCCTTTCAGTCGGTCACTCCGAGTCACGTCGGATGACCGACGAAATTGGGATCCCTACCAAAGCACCACAGGAGTTGCCCCTTCCAGTGCCCTGTGTAGGCCTCCTGACCCTTCCTATAAGGCAGACGATAGGACCGGGCTCTACACAGAGAAGGTCAACTACTGGTGTTCCTTGAGCAACCCAAACAGTAGGACTAGGATAACACTGGGAAGCGTGCCCTTCCACTTGGAAGAGGCACACTGCGGAGTCACCTCCTCCCAGAGGGGGTTAAGTGACATTCAAACATGTGAAGTAACCCCGAAGGGCCCTATTGCACATGGAAGTCTCTGAGATGGCTCAGGCTGCATCTTTAAAGATGGCAGAACGTGGTCTGCAAGGGGAAACACGGCTCTAATAAGCATACCGTGGAATACACATATGGGATCCCGGCAGGGTCTTTCATATGGGCACTAGCCTCGCACCAGATTTCAGAAATTCATTGGCAGAAGGCCTGGCGCCGGACGCCCCGCCGTGTCCGGACGCCGGAGTGCTGGAGGACTCAACAGGGTTTGCCTGGTTAAGGAACTCTCTGGAGAATTAGGCGTAAGGACGCCGCAAGCCGACTCTGAGCCGGCCCTCTCAGTGCCACTACCCGTTTGAGGTGAGAACACAGGAGGAAACCGGTTCGACACGTAGGCTATAAAACCTAGTGAACGTGTTGGGAGTCGCCCAACCCGCAGCTCCACAGATGTCTGCTAGCGAGGCACCACGAGCCAGCGCCCAGGACGATGCGACACCCCTAGTGGAGTGAGCACGCAACCTGAGTGGGCAGGGCACACCTTGTGCTTCGTAGGCCAAGGTGATGGCATCCACTATCCAGTGGGCCATCCTCTGCTTGGAGACAGCCTTCCCCTTCTGCTGTCCTCCGTAACAGACAAAGAGCTGTTCTGAGGTCCTGAAGCTCTGAGTTCTATCCACGTACTGACGTAGTGCGCGTACAAGACAGAGCAAAGCTAGGGCTGGGTCTGCCTCCTCCAGGGGCAGCGCTTGCAGGCTCACTACCTGGTCCCTGAAGGGCGTGGTAGGAACCTTGGGCACATAGCCGGGCCGGGGCCTCAGTGTTGCACTGGAGTCAGCCGGCCCAAACTCAAGGCATGACTCGTCGACCGAAAATGCCTGCAGGTCCCCCACCCTCTTGATTGAGGCCAATGCAGTCAGGAGTAGGGTTTTCATAGAAAGAAACTTCAACTCGACTGACTGCAACGGCTCAAAGGGGGCAGTTTGTAGGGCTCTTAGCACCAAAGCCAAATCCCAAGAGGGAAGGGAGGGAGGCCTCGGAGGATTTAACCTCCTGGCCCCACTAAGAAACCTGACGACCAGATCGTGCTTCCCCACCGACCTCCCCTCTATGGGGTCGTGGTGGGCAGAAATAGCAGCAACATATACCTTAAGGGTGGAGGGGGACAGCCTACGCTCCAACCCTTGTTGCAAAAAGGAAAGCACGGCTCTGATCGAACATCTCCGGGGGTCCTCCTGGTAAGAGGAACACCATTCGACGAACAGGTTCCACTTCAGCGCATAGGCCCGTCTTGTGGACGGTGCTCGTGCTGAAGCGATAGTGAGCGCTACCTCCTGGGGCAGGTCACCTAGAACCTCCGCGTCCCGTCCAGGGACCACACATGAAGTTTCCACAAGTCTGGACGCGGGTGCCAGAGGGTGCCCCGTCTCTGAGAAAGCAGATCCTTCCTCAGAGGAATCGGCCAGGGAGGGGCTGTCGCGAGGAGCATGAGTTCCAGGAACCAGGTCCTGTTGGGCCAATATGGAGCCACTAACAGGACCTGCTCCTCGCCCTCCCTGATCTTGCACAATGTCTGTGCTAGCAGGCTCACTGGGGGAAACGCATACTTGCGCAAGCCCTGGGGCCAGCTGTGTGCCAGTGCATCCGTGCCGAGCGTTGCCTCGGACAGGGAGTAGAACCACTGGCAGTGGGTGGTTTCTGGAGATGCAAACAGGTCTACCTGAGCAACTCCGAACCGACTCCAAATCAGCTGGACCGCCTGGGGATGGAGTCTCCACTCCCCAGGAAGTGCCGCTCGAGACAGCTCGTCGGCCGCCTGATTGAACACTCCTGGGATGTGGATGGCACGAAGGGACCTCAGATGCTTCTGACTCCAGAGGAGGAGGTGGCGGGCGAGTTGCAACATGCGACAGGAGCGCAAACCGCCTTGCCGGTTGATATACGCAACGGTCGCAGTGTTGTCCGTACGGACCAGAACGTCCCTGCCCCAAAGGCGCCCTCTAAGGCGGCACAGGGCAAGGTGTACTGCCAGCAACTCGAGGCAATTGATATGCCAACGCAGAAGGGGGCCCGTCCAAACCCCTGATACTGCGTGCCCGTTGTACGTGGCACCCCAGCCGGTGGCCGAGGCATCCGTGAATACCACAGCATGCCTGGATACCTGCTCCAGGGGCACTCCTGCCCGAAGGAACGAAGGATCTGACCACGGGCTGAAGGTCTTGTGGCAGGCCGGTGTAATCTGAACCTGGTGAGTACCGCGTTTCCATGCCCACCTCGGGATTCGGCCATGGAGCCAGTGCTGAAGCGGTCTCATATGGAGCAGACCGAGCGGAACTATGGCCGCAGCTGCAGCCATATGCCCCAGGAGCCTCTGAAAGAGTTTCAGTGGGACCGCTGTCCTGCCTGATAAAGTCTTGAGGCAGTTCAGCACCGACTGAGCACGTTCCTGGGTGAGGCGTGCTGTCTGGTTGACCGAATCCAACTCCATGCCGAGAAGAGAGATCCTCTGCGTTGGCACGAGTTTGCTCTTTGTGCGCACAACAGCTCTCGAGACTGTGCAAGTATGAGCCAGTCGTAGAGGTAGTTGAGAATGCGCACACCCCATTCTCTCAGGGGAACAAGGGCCGCCTCTGCAACTTTGGTGAAGACACGAGGCGAAAAGGGACAGCCCGAAGGGCAGGACCTTGTACTGATATGCCCGACCATCGAACGCGAATCGCAGGAATGGCCTGTGTCGCGGGAGAATCGAAACATGAAAGTACGCGTCCTTCAGGTCGATTGCTGCAAACCAATCTAGGGGACGGACGCATCCAAAAATGCGTTTCTGCGTCAACATCTTGAACGGCATCTTGTGAAGTGCACGGTTCAAAACTCGCAGATCCAAGATCGGTCATAACCCACCGCTTTTCTTGGGCACAATGAAGTAAGGGCTGTAAAACCCCGACCTCATATCGGCTGGAGGGACCGGCTCTATTGCATCCTTCGCCAGTAGGACTGCAATCTCCGCGAGCAAGACAGGGGCATCGACGGCATTGACTGAAGTGAACCGGATGCCCCTGAACTTGGGGGGACGCCGAGCGAACTGAATCGCATAGCCGAGTCTGATGGTCCGCAGGAGCCACCGGGACGGACTGGGGAGCACTAACCAGGCTCCGAGAGACCGCACCAGCGGGGCCAACGGGCCCACCGACATGCCCGCAGTGGGGCAGCGAGGTGGAACACAGGGACCGGCCCCAGGGCCTGTGACGGCCTGGCCTGTGACGGCAGGGGGCGGGGTCTGGGTGTGTAATGTAGCACTCACCTGATTTCTCCTCGCGTGGGAGGAGACACAGGAACCCGGCTTGAGGCTTGTGACAGCCCGGCGTTTGACGACTTGAAGCGGGGACTGGAGTGCTACTGCCCTTACCTGGTTCCACGAATGGGCAGGAGGGGTGCTCTTGGGCAACCACCCTCTGCCTGCTGGCGAGAGAGGAAGAGGGAAGCGATCCTGTGATGCACGGATCACCACTCTCCTCCTCTTGAGACCCAGAGATTGAGGAGACCGCTCTTTACTGATGTTTTGGGTACCGCTGGCTGCTGGGCCAGCGGCGGAACAAAATGAACAAAAGATACTCCACCCGGCCCTCCTCCGGGGGAGGGAGTGGTGCAGTCACCATCTCCCGATGAGTAGTCTCCTCCATCTCTGGGTCGACCGTCCCAGGGCCTCTTGCACTTGCGCTTGCCGCCAGGTTTGGCGGGGGCCTGGATGGGCTGGGCGTCCTGCCTGCGACCAGCTCCACGACGCTACCTGGTGAAAGGCTGCTGCGGCTGCGTGGGAACGGGGGCGGCTGCAGGGGGCGCCCACGGCAACGAGCAGGCTGAGTGGCTGCAGCCGGAGTGGAAGCAGCAGGTTTCCTCCGGCGCATGATGTGTTTGCCTCAGTCTGCTTCTGGGCTGCCGAGAACTGCTGGGCAAAGCTCTCGACAGCGTCGCCGAAAGGGCCGGTCTGTGACACGGGAGCATTCAGGAACTGTACCTTCTCCTGCTCCTTCATGTCAGCGAGACACAGCCAGAGATGGCGCTCCTGGACATCGCACGACCCAGAGACTGTGCGGTCACCTTCGTCGCTCGAAGCGCGAGGTCCGTCGCAGCACGCAGCTCATGTAGAACCGCCAGGTCGTGACCACCCTCGTGCAGGTCTTTCAGGTCTTTGGCCTGGTGGACCTGCAGTAACGCCATGGCGTGGAGGGCAGAAGCCGCCTCCCCACAGGCTCTATAAGCACTGCCAGTTAGACCTGACGAATACTTACAGGCCCGTGAGGGGAGACGCGGGTCACCCCGCAGGGTGGAATCGGCTGTTGGACACAGTTGCATGGCCACAGATGCTCCACCGAGGGGATGCCGCATACCCCAAAGCGGCCCCACCATCGAGGGTGGTGAGAGCGGAGGAACCACAAGATTTGTTTCGGGCAGTGAAAGGTGCCTTCCACGACCTTGTAAGCTCCTCATGCACTTCCGGAAAGAATGGCACCGGAGGGGGGCGCTGAGAACCAGCGCGACCCCCACCGAGAAACCACTCGTCCAGCCTCGAAGGATCGGGACACGGTGGCTTTTTAGGATTCCACACGAGCCCGACATTCTCGGCGGCCCGGGAAAGCATAGCCGTCATCTCTGGGTCTGGCACGGACAACGCTACCACACCCGAAGGGGGCAACGGAGCCGGGTCATCATCCCCGGAGAGAGAGGGCCCGCCCTCCGATGCAGTGATCGACATCTGGTCATCAGAGGGGGCACCGAAGGAAACGCGTGACCAGCGCGCTCCTTCGGCAGCTCCACCGGCTGCGGAGTGCTTGAGGGGTGAGGAGCTCCACGGTGGGAAGCCCTCACCGTAATCCTCAAATCACCTCTGACTCCACCGGATCCAGTGTGCATGCCGGATCGCGGCAGGCAGAGGGACTCCGCCATGTTTGACATAGCGGAGTCGCACTCCGAGATGGTCATGTCCCCATAAGAAGAATATGAACCATCCACGAAAGCCACCTCAGCGTGCTGAATGCCCAGGCACGTGAGGCAGCGATCGTGACCGTCCTGAGGTGCCAGGAAACGACCACACCCAGAAACGCACGGGTGAAAAGACATCTTTAAAAAGACGCGATCACCCGTGTTGCTCTTTTAGTGCTGAAGCACGCAGGGGAACTGTTCACCGCACACTCCCAGTGTGGCTGTCAGCAGGAAGACGATCTTTCTCTCCCGGACACCGTGACCACCGCTGCCGCGCCGTAACGCCCGCACTCGCTCGCAGAACACTCTCTTGGAAGGGAGAGCAGTAGCTTCAACCACTACCGCTCGGCTCCGAAGCGAAAAGATGATTGATGCGGTGCATCAGCTGCCTCTTATGCTCACGCTGTGATCAGCGGCAGCTGGATGCAATAATCGCATGCCAATGTCAATTGGCTCGTTTAGTTACACTCGAAGTGGATTGGTCTCTCTGGCGAGATCCCAATTTCGTCGGTCATCCGACGTGACTCGGAGCGACCGACTGAAAGGGGAACTAGCGTTATTTATTTGAAAAAGTAACTCAGATATTTTCTTGTAAATTACAAAGTAATGTGCTATTTTACTAGTTACTTGAAAAAAGTAATCTGATTAACTTGCATTACTTGTAATGTGTTACCCCCAACACTGCTAAATAAACATGCACTGAATACATTTATTAAAAAAAAATGTAAATAAATATTTTAAAATAGGGTCAGTTATGACATGTTGAACTGTTTTTAATTTCACATGGCATCTGGAAAAAAATGACAGAACATTAATCTGTGGTCATAAAATAAATAAATAAAAATTATCAAATATTCACACACCTGTGACATCATTTGAGTAATATTAATGTGTCAAGTTGCTTGTCAACTGTAAACAGCCTATTAATAAAAGTATATTACTTGTAATAAAAATTGTTTATTTGGTTGCAGAATGTCGTTGTCATTCCTGTAAATGACTGAACTCTATGTACAGAACAAGATTAAGCTCTAAGTATAGAAGTGAATGGCCAAAACAACCAGACACATAATAAACAGTGCATTTAAAAGTGCATGGGGTGATGGGATATAGATTGTTTTTTACTTTATAGTTGTAATTTAACATTGGTCGAATATTGGTTTTTATCATCTTGCTCCCAGAGAGCACCATCAGAAAGTTGTCAGACTAATGCTAATCCCATAAAATCACAGTCTGTTTCCAGTCCAATATTTCATTTTTTATGTCGAAAGACATGCCATTAAAAGCTCATCAAAAGTTTTGCCCAAGTTATTCGATAGATTCAGCTTGAACAGACTGATTACATGCGGTTCTCTTTATGCTGGTTTATTTCTCATCAGACGCCAGACAGATGCCACTGCCTTGTCATGCATTGAAATTCATCTCCATGAGCTTTTCTCTGCCTGTACATTTGAAGGAAATAGTCAAGGATGCACTTGAACATTAACAAGCAGTTTAGCTTGGCAAAACAGTATGCCCCTGTTTGTAAACAAGTCCTTATCTGCACATTTTATGATCCTCGTGAGTTGATCTGACTGTGAAACATCTCTCGCGCCCGGGTGCATCAGCTCAAACACAGCAGAACGGTTCTGGATAGCTTGCTGGATAAGATGCATTTACATCGTCAAGAGTCTGACAGTAATAATCTGGTCTGTCTGCAAAGTGATGTTCACGCACAGGTGTTAGACTCAATCCCAGCAGTGAGGGTGTCCAAAAAACAGGCCTTCCAGATATGGAGGAAATTTAAGAAAGCAAGAGAAATGCAAATTAATTTCCAGCGAGACAATGGGAGACAGTGGGGCGCCGGATGTTCGCGCCTCCCCCGTAATTTCCCACTCTCTGGGTCTGATTCATCTCCTGTCAGCGCGGTCCACCACCTAAACGCAGTCAAAACACTGTTATTGCAGAGCGCACAAACACATTGATTTCAGACATAACGTTTGCACTCTCTTCGTCCAAAGCATACACATTCTCACAATGTGATCAATACATAGAACAAGAGCGTATAGATTAATACAAAATTACACTAGGGCTGTACGACTATGACAATGACAACAACAACTAAATAAAATATAAAAATTAAAAAAATTAAAAGTTACTAAAAATATATATCATTTACTAAATAAAAATGATACTATTGTAATAAAAAATATATAATGTATTAAAAAATATATAAAATATAATGTGCACATTTTTTACATAGTTTACCATATGACAAATCTAAAATTGCAATACAAATATTTATGGCTTTTTTAAAGTCTTCGTTTGAATCCAAATCAAAAAGACCGACTCATAAATGTAAATAAATAAATGCATTTTTCCCCAAATCGTGCAGCTCTACTGTCAACATTTCTAAAGGGTTGCAATTCTCACATCCTTCAAAACCTGTATGACTTTCCCTCTTCTGCGCAACAAAAAAGATATTCTGACCAATGTGTTTTTCCATTCAATAAAAGTCAGAGGGGTTCAGTGTTGTCCAACGCCCTTCAAAACATCTTTTGTGCTTCACAGAAGAAAGCAAGTCTCAATTGAATCAAGTGAAATCAATTGAAAGAATCGCAGTATTCTTGGCAATAATTCAGTTCCCTACAGGTATCATAAACATCGAGCTGATCCAAAGTATGTTTTCCCAGTCCTCTTCATGACTGTCCAATCGAAAAAACTACCCCAAGCAAATTAACCTCGTTTCAACTTATTCAGCACTTGTTCACTTTTTATTTGTTATCGCTTGCTAAAAATCTACAGTAACTCTTGCCAAAGCCGTGTTAAGAATTCACATTCATCCTCGGGCTACAATTGAGCACAGTCTAGACTGCATTAAGGAGTCTGTGCGGGTGAGAGACAATTAAACAGTTCTTGGCTTCAGTTCACTGAAATGCAGACCCTTTTGTGTAAAGCTGAGGTGTTTGTCATCTAGACTGGTTTGTATGCTTAGATTCATATTCCTGACTTTGAGAAGGTGTCGGGGTGAACTGCAACATGCTTGCTGAGCTTCCACAGCTCTCCTTTGTTTCTGCTTATCTTTTGTTCATGGTTTCAACAATAGAGAGAGAGATAGAGAGAGAGAGAGAGAGAGAGAAACAGGGAGAGAGAGGTAGAGAAAAAGAGGAGAGAGACACTGCAGGGAATTGCTGGCTGACAGGAATAGACGCAGCCAGACACCCATCATGCAATCTAGCTGTGCACAATCACAAACATACAATGAGCATGTTAAAGTCAACATGAAATCAAAATCGAGGCTGTTTACTTAAACTAACTTTCCTGTTCTTTTTTTGCATGAATTATTGATGCATATAAGTACAAACTAAACAGTTTATCTTCATAATCTTTTATCGAAATGTAATAAGTTGATCCGCCTCTGAAATTGGCTGTGAATCCCCCAACCTCTCACCTACAAACCGTCTGCACTCATTCTGGTCTGTTACATCCATTTTACATGATTCAAACAATTCTCAATCATCACATGAACTCTTGCATAATTAGTTGATTTATTTGTCAAGCACTCAAAAGTGACCAAAACGCACATCCCTAATAGATATTTCAGATACTCAAGGATGACTCTGTGGACCGTTATTACCCATCCTGGTCTGTTCCCAAGACCACTGAACCAGATTTCTGGCTGTTTGTACAGTTATTCTTGTGTGTCACCTTTTGACTCCTGACCTACATGTGAAGTTGTATGTTACACATTTAGAGTCTCAAACAGGTGCATGCTTTTTCGACACAATGATATATTAATGTAGTTTACAAAGCCCCAAAGGAAAATTCAGTGCAAAACAGCTGTAAAGAGTGTAAAATACACAATTATGCATGCAGGTATTGCTGTATCTATAGCACTACTGTAAATATCTAAAACAGAGGTGTGAAAGGTAAATGTTGCATCATATCCAACAGTATTCAAATTTACGTTTAAAAATTAAAATTCACTAATATTTTCTACATTTCAAAGTGAAAAAAAAAACAGTGTTAACACAAAGTTAAATTAAAAATGAAGATGCTCCAAATTCATGTTTTCCATGTTTTCCTTAATCAAATCATAGGCCAACTTTGGCCATCTCTGATCTAAAAGAAATGTTGTAATATAACATTTAACTTACAAAAAAGAAATACAATTTATTTTTGCGCACACTCTGATTGTTTTGCTGTTAAGCACCCTGTTAAATCCATCACAAAAGTTCATGGGCTATTATTGAACTCTCATCTGTCTATGGAAAATAGAAGCAGTCGCCTTCGATATTAAACGTTTATTTAATTTTCACATTGCTATACATTTTAGAGGTCCCAGAGGGGACATAAGAAGATTATGTGAGGGAGTAAATTGTTTTCCATGTGTTCCATTACAAATAACTGAATTGATTTTACCTTGTATGTACAGAGTTTTTTACTAATACTGGCAGAAATGGACTGCTGTGGTTGAGAAACCACACTGTTTTGTGTGCATAGCTCATCAAGGTGTACACAATGAAAGCTATTCCAGTTTGATGTTGTTATTACAGCAAGTACAGACACTCAAGGACAGGCAACATCTCAAAAACCATCGGTAGCGTGAAAAGATTTTTTCCTGATTGCAAGCAATCACAAAACTTCAGTCATATTCTAGAAATTCTTAATTTAAGTGTACTTTAATCTACTTGGACATATGACCTATGGGTTAGCACACTTGTTCAGCTGTGAGTCTGAATCCCCTCAATCATTTAATTTTTTCTATTACTTTTCATACAAATAAGTCAAGCAATGAACTGTGTAATTTTTTTAAATTATTTATTACTATGTAAACAAACCAACTCAAACTTAAGTTGAACTTCTCTTTACAGAACATCTCTTTTTAACTTGCTCGTCAATGCAACCCATCCTACAGGATCTTCATGAATCTGCAGCCGGCCTCATTACAGCACAGACTTGGCGAAGTGTGAGGAACCTTCATCAATAATGCTCTTTGATCTCTGGCGCTCCCTCATGGACAGCTAGACTAACAGTAGAGCAGGCCTGCTGAACTCCATCACCGCTCTTAAATGGGCCAGAAAACACTTCAAGTCTCAAACCGGCTAGCCTGCTAACACTGTGTTAATGTAACATTATTACGGCACAATCACAGAAAGCTTCCTCAGCATCTACTGCAGTATTTCAGCATGCATCAGGAATATGAAACTTTTTTTGGAATTACAGAAGAGCTTGCTATTTTAGGAACCTGATTTGGTTCCCCTGCAGCATAATGAACAACAATCATTCATAACATGCTGGTTTAACGGTTATGCAACCTTTCTTCATGAATCAGACCTGCACCATGTAGGCTGAAGCTTTGTGACAAATAACTACCAAAAATTGTGTGGGCACACAGAGCAATGAGAAAGATGCATTATTTTCAGTGAGCAATAATATGGAAGTGATATTATATTTAAAAAATTTACAACAGCCATTGGGCCCTCACATGAGTTGAATGTCTCTTTGAATGGACATGTAAGTAAGTGGGTGTTGTAAGAAGTGTGGGGATGACAAGACTGAGGCAACCTATTAAGAACAAGCAACCCAACAAAAGACTAGAGACGATGCACAGTTTCTGATACCTTGAGGCTGCCCCCTAGTGGCACAACATTACAATATATATATAAGAAAAAAAGATTTTGTCATTCATTACATCATTGTAAAAACAACTTTTCAGAAAATGTTCTCAAGACGAATAAAGGCAAAAGTCTTGCTAAGAATACAAGCATTTTTTCTAAAGAAGACAAGTAACAGGGGTCCAGCAATAAGGATTGCCTGCTGCATGACAGTTTGAGGAAAATCTGAAAATTTTGACAACTGTTCATAATTTAGCAAAAAGAAATTGTAAATATGATTTGTGACAGTCTTGAAATCCTCAGTAACAATGAAACTACAACCCAGTCAGTAATGTTTTGCATCGTATGCCATTAATTAAAAGGGTAAAAAGTGTGTTTATAGAGTTAGGATTATAGTTGTATAATCTTTGTTTGCATATTTTCTTTGTGTAAAGAAAAAATGAAAATATTCCATTTAGATCTGAAATCTTGTATTTTTCTGCATTGCAAACTTTTGCAAACATTTAATTTTCTGTGATGCAGAAAATTACATTATCTTGGTCACAGTTCAGCAGTTTGTAACATCATTGTATCTAGCAGATGAAGTTGTGGAAAATGTAAAAAAAAAAATAAATAAATAAATAAATAAATAAAAAAAACGGAACAAAAAAAAAAAAAAAAGACTGTAATAAGTCATGAAAGCATCAGTACTAAAAACTACAAATCAATCTCAGATGTTTTGTATCACATACCATCAGTTTCCAGAAAAAGTGTATTTATGTAAATAGCTTCCCAGCTTGTCACACTTTTTTGAAAAAAAAAAAATTAAATAAATAAATACGTAATTAAAATTAAATGTTTTAAAAAGAATTAATGAACTAATGATAATGTAATGAGAAATATAAATATTTCCAGCAAATATGAAACTGCATAAAAATAAAAATTGATCATACTTTTGTGATGGGAGCAGTGAAAATGTTCACAGAGCAAGTAAAACTCAGAACTACTGGACCAGAATTATTGAATCCTGGAGGTGATGAAACTGTACTGTTGTTTACTTTGATGCCATCTGAAATGTGTGACATGAATATTGTTTTAAAATAAATCCCACTAATGGAACTTAAACTCCATCTTCTGCTATTTTATTGTTGGTTTGGTGAAGATGGCGATCTCACATTCCACCAGAGTCCACATTCCTCCGGTTCACAAAGAATCTCTGTGTTACTTATAGATTAGACAGCTGTGTTTAGTTTCCCAAGCAAACTAAGACAACATTTACACACGATAGGAAGGTGACATTACAAAATAGCAAAAGCCCAGACGTAAAAGCCTAAAGCAAACAATACATCCGCAATGTTAAAATTCAGCGAGGCGGCTAGACTAAAGGGAAAATAAATGCCTTTTAAGGAGGTGGCTATTGCTTAGAGGTCTAATCTGAGGTCTTGGTCATTATTGGAAAGAATAACAGATCGCCATGTGTGTCATTATGTGACGTGTGTGACGTGACTTCCTGTTTGTTGCTGCTGCGTTTTGAGTTTGAGCTCCGTCAAGTTAATTCTTTATCGACTATTTTCTAATCCTGAAATCTATTTTACACACCATCATTTTCGTTTCTATAACGTGTGAATATATCCCCTATCGTATTCTACAACAAAAACAATCAAAGCGCCTTGTTATCACTAGTTTTATTTTGATTTCCAGAGTCCGCTATTAGCTTATAGCCCGTTAGCATCGCCAGCGTGGTTGCATTAGCGGCAACCAAGGAAGGTTGCCGCTAATCTCGCTTCCATTGCTAATACTCTATTCACATACATTACCATCGTTTTACTCACTGCTACTTGCTTAAATGGCGGATGTGTGTCTACCTTTGAGTGCAGGCGAGGACACGTTCGAGCTACATTCGGTGCAGCTGGAGCTGGAGGCCGTGGAGAAGCAGATCCGTGAGCTGGTGGAGAAGCAGGCCCAGCTGAGAGAGCGGAGAACCGCGCTGGAAACATCCCGGGCTGACGCTCACAAGTCCGGGGTAAGTATACAGCGCGCCGCTAACACTCCCACCACCTCTACTCCGTGTGTTTCTCTGCACAGATCCTGTGCACCCAGGACGCGATCTTCCCAGATGTCCTTCACTCCGGCGCCGGGACACCACGGACCCTGGGTGCAGCAGCAGCGGAAGACGCGAGCCAGGCCCCGGGCGAGGACCTCTCCCCCTCCGCCGCCTCCGGTCTTCGAGATCTCCACCCGGAACCGCTTCGCCCCCCTCCGCGAGACGGACCGCGACGCTGTGATCGTCGGAGACTCCATCGTCCGGCACGTCCGTGCTACGTTAGCTGAAGGTAAAGCACACACTCACTGTTTCCCTGGCGCTCGTGTTCTCGATGTTTCTGCGCAGATACCCGCGATCCTGAAGGACGACGAGAGCATCAGCGCGATCGTGCTGCACGCGGGGGTGAACGACACCAGGCTGCGGCAGACGGAGACACTGAAGACGGACTTCAGGAGCCTGATCGAGACGGTGCGCAGCGCATCACCCGCGGCGACGATCATCGTGTCTGGACCGCTTCCCACGTATCGACGAGGACACGAAAGGTTCAGTAGACTTTTTGCTTTAAATGAGTGGTTATTGTCATGGTGTAAAGAACAGAAACTGCTCTTTGTTAATAATTGGAATCTTTTCTGGGAGCGTCCTAGGCTTTTCCGCGCTGATGGCCTGCACCCCAGCAGAGTCGGAGCAGAACTCCTGTCGGACAACATCTCCAGGACTCTACGCTCCATCTGACTAGTAAGACCATTCACAAATAACTGCTATGATGACTTTTGTTCTACCCACTTAAATGATAGAAATACTTGTGCTGTCCAAGCTATAAAGACTGTGTCTGTTCCCCGAACAGTGAAGCCAAAATATAAATATAAATTTAATGCAGGATCTAGAAATAATCTAATCGTGATTAAACCAGAAAAATGCAAAACAAATAAACAAAAGCAATTTTTAAAGCTTGGGCTCCTAAACATTAGATCACTCGCACCCAAAGCTGTTATTGTAAATGAAATGATCACAGATAATAGTTTTGATGTGCTCTGCTTGACTGAAACCTGGCTCAAACCAAATGATTATATTGGTCTAAATGAGTCTACTCCACCAAGCTACTGTTATAAGCATGAGCCCCGTCAGACTGGCCGTGGAGGCGGTGTTGCAACAATATATAGTGATATTCTCAATGTTACCCAGAAAACAGGATACAGGTTTAACTCATTTGAATTACTTCTGCTTAATGTTACACTGTCAGATATGCAAAAGAAATCTCTCCTGTCTCTTGCTCTGGCTACTGTGTATAGACCGCCAGGGCCGTATACAGATTTCTTAAAAGAATTTGCAGATTTCCTCTCAGACCTATTGGTTACTGTTGATAAAGCGCTAATTGTTGGAGATTTTAACATTCACGTCGATAATACAAATGATGCGTTAGGACTTGCGTTTACTGACCTAATAAATTCTTTTGGAGTCAAGCAAAACGTCACTGGGCCCACTCATCGTTTTAATCATACGCTAGATTTAATTATATCACATGGAATTGATCTTACTGACATAGATATCGTACCTCAAAGTGATGATGTTACTGACCATTTCCTAGTATCGTGCATGCTGAGTATTACTGATATTAACTATATGGCTCCGCGTTATCGTCCAGGAAGAACTATTGTTCCAACCACTAAAGATAGATTCAAAAATAACCTGCCTGATTTATCTCAACTGCTCTGTGTACCCATAAATACACATGAACTAGATGAAATGACTAGCAACATGGGCACTATCTTCTCTAATACATTAGAAGTTGTTGCGCCCATCAAATTGAAAAAGGTTAGAGAAAAACGTACTGCGCCATGGTACAACAGTAATACCCATTCTCTCAAGAAAGAAACTCGTAAACTTGAGCGCAAATGGAGAAAAACTAACTTGGAAGTTTTTAGAATTGCATGGAAAAACAGTATGTCCAACTATAGACAGGCTTTAAAAGCTTCCAGGGCAGAGCATATCCGCAAACTCATAGAAAATAACCAAAACAATCCAAGGTTTTTATTTAGCACAGTGGCTAGATTAACAAATAAACAGACGCCACCCGATCTAAATATTCCCTCACAATTTAATAGTAATGACTTTATGAATTTCTTCACTGATAAGATAGATAACATCAGAAATACAATAACAAATGTAGATTCTGCAGCGTCTAGTACTTCAGCTCCATTCATTGCACCCAAAGAAAAACTGCAGTGCTTTACAACTATAGGACAGGAAGAGCTAAATAAACTTATCAATGCATCTAAACCAACAACATGCCTATTAGATCCTGTACCCACTAAATTACTGAAAGAGTTGTTACCTGTAGCAGAAGAACCGCTTCTCAATATTATTAACTCATCGATATCTTTAGGTCACGTTCCAAAATCATTCAAGCTGGCGGTTATTAAGCCTCTTATTAAAAAACCACAACTAGATCCTAATGAACTAGCAAATTACAGACCCATTTCTAATCTTCCGTTTATGTCTAAAATTTTAGAAAAAGTTGTATCTGCTCAGTTGTGCTCTTTTTTGCAAAAAAATGATCTCTATGAAGAATTTCAGTCAGGTTTCAGGCCCCACCATAGTACAGAAACTGCACTTGTTAAAATTACAAATGACTTGCTTCTTGCGTCAGACCAAGGCTGCATCTCATTGCTAGTTTTACTTGATCTTAGTGCTGCGTTCGACACTATAGATCATGACATACTCATAGATCGATTACAAAATTATACGGGTATTCAAGGGCAGGCTTTAAGATGGTTTAGATCCTACCTGTCTGATCGCTTCCACTTTGTTTATTTAAACAGGGAGTCATCTCAATTATCACCAGTAAAATATGGAGTACCACAAGGATCTGTCCTAGGTCCTCTGCTATTTTCAATATATATGTTGCCCCTTGGTAATATTATTAGAAAATACGGGATTAGTTTCCATTGTTATGCTGATGATACTCAACTATATATCTCAACAAGACCAGATGAAACTTCTAAATTATCTAAGCTAACAGAGTGTGTTAAAAATGTAAAAGATTGGATGACCAGTAATTTTCTCCTATTAAATTCAGATAAGACAGAAATATTACTTATTGGACCAAAAAACAGTACACAGAATCTCTTGGATTATAATTTGCAACTAGACAGATGTACTGTTACTTCCTCTACAGTCAAAAATCTGGGTGTTATATTAGACAGCAACTTGTCTTTTGAAAATCATATTTCCCATGTTACAAAAACCGCATTCTTCCATCTTAGAAACATTGCCAAGCTACGAAACATGTTACCTGTTTCTGATGCAGAAAAGCTAGTTCATGCATTCATGACCTCTAGACTGGACTATTGTAATGCACTGCTAGCTGGTTGTCCTGCATCTTCAATAAACAAGCTACAGGTAGTCCAAAATGCAGCGGCTAGAGTCCTTACTAGGTCAAGAAAATATGATCATATTACCCCAATTTTACAGTCTCTGCACTGGCTACCTATTAAGTTCCGCATCAGTTACAAAATATTATTACTTACCTATAAGGCCCTTAATGATTTAGCTCCTGTGTACTTAACTAGTCTTCTACCACGCTACAATCCATCACGCTCCCTAAGGTCGCAAAACTCTGGACTTTTGGTAGTACCTAGGATAGCAAAGTCAACTAAAGGAGGTAGATCCTTTTCACATTTGGCTCCCAAACTCTGGAATAGCCTTCCTGATAATGTTCGGGGTTCAGACACACTCTCTCTGTTTAAATCTAGATTAAAGACACATCTCTTTAGCCAAGCATTCACATAATGCATCTCATGATCTTGTACTGCAGTTATATCTGATCAAACACGCATTATTGTTCTTTAGCTTGGATTGAACAAATCATTTTTGCTTGGTTGGAACAGCAGCTACGCTAATTATGTCTCTATTTGTTTCTCTGTTTCTGCCACGGGATTAACATCCCGTGGTAACTAGGATTTACACAAGCTTCAGTCTGGATCCAGAACACCTGAGAAGAGATGATGCCAACCCCTCAGAGGACCTCAGATGAAGCATACCCTCAGACAACATACAGAACTACCAAATTTCGCCATAAGTTAAATATATTAAGTTTCTACAATATATAAATATATTGTAGAAACTTAATTTCCTGTAAAGCTGCTTTGCAACGATTTGTATTGTGAAAAGCGCTATACAAATAAACTTGAATTGAATTGAATTGAATTATACAGATGTGGAGCACATAGGCTAACATTATGCATCTGAGGTTAAGTGCTCACAGGAAGAAAACCTGGAGCTGTGACACAGAGGCAGCTTGTTTTGGCGAGGTCTTAAGGTCTAACAGTCTTACTAGATGGATTCTGGGGATGGGTGGGGCAGTTTTAAAGGGGCAGAGGAACAGGGGTCAAAAGGAAGTCTATGGTTTAGGTCCCCAAAGGCTTGCAAATCACAGGGACACAATCCAGAGGCTGCTGCAAACCGGCAATGAAGCTGTTATTATGGACCAGGGGAGATGAGGTGAGGGAGGCTGGGGAAAAAAAAAACACCATGCAGATGTTGAGGCCAGGCCACTGGAACAAGCAAACAGAACATAATGATGTTTCTGTCTTATCCCACTCTCATTGCTGAACTACACAATAAAACATCTATTTTGTTCATGCTATTTACAGGTGGTCCTATTCCTAGCCTAAAGCGATATTTGGCTTTATTACAAGTCAAACTCAGCTGACAGCACTTGTGGAATAGTATTAATTGCTACAAAAATGAGCTTTGACGTGTGAGGCACTTACAATGGAAGTAAACGGAGACAAAATTCTGAGGATTTAAAAGAAGAAATAAGAAGTTTTATAAAATTATGAAGCACTTAAATTAGTTTTCTGTTGAAACTTGTGTTATTTGACCTGTAAAGTTGTAATATCTATACATGTTGTCATGACAAGTTGAAAAATTGGATATAACTTTACACAGAAAAGGGAAGTGATTCTTCCACTGAACTTGGAATATTCCTATAAAATGGTCTACAATTTGATTCCCCCAAAAAGTGTAAACAATAAATTCTCTATATAGGAAACAATATTTTGAGTTACTCCTTCAGTGATTATTTGACCTGTTTTATTAATCACCAGGCCAAAAATAAAAACACAAATTTGCATCATGATCACTTAATGCAACAGTTCCTCAAGCTTGATTTGAGGCATTAATCATGCACATAGCAGAAACAGTACAGGACAAGTTGCGTGCAGAAGTTTAACAGTAAGTCTTAGGTTTTCTGAAAAATCTTTAGCGATCATCACTAATAAGGAAGTACAAAAAGAATCTATGCATCAGAAGACTCATAGACGGCCTGCAGGGTGCGTTCCAAAACACTGCTTTGTTCGAGTTATCTTCACCATGCGTTTCTGTACACCTTGTACCATTTTAGGTTAGGCATCACCGTGCTCAGGTTTTTTATTTATATTGGGTTGACTATATAATTCCAGATTAGTGCTAAATCCCCTTACTTTTACTTAGATTTGTGAAGCATGCAAAAGAGCTTTGGCAGCTAGGAAAATAAGACCCTATTTCAGAGTCACAAAAACACTGAAGGCACATCCTTCACATCACATTCTAGGTGAACATCTGTAAAAATTGATAAAATTCATTTTGCTGGTTAGGTGACCAATGCGATTAGCAAACGTAAATCAGCATCTTTGCTGCAGTATCATGGTCTCTTGAAAAGAATAAACCTTCTGCTGATGTAGATACAGAGCTGACTTCAGGCCTGTTTCATTAACAGAGAGGGATTGGGTTTCTCATAGACACATACTCATCAATCTTAATGTGCAGACGTGTGCTTTCACCTCTGTCTTACGGTCTGACATACAGGACAAAAATTATAATTGTGCACAGATGCTTGTACTTTGATTATGAGAAAACTCTGCACATTGATGCAAAGCAGACTTTCAAACAAAACATATTTTCAAAGATAAAATATAAGAAGGCAAAGACAGTGAATTCATTCAGTACAATAACCATAATAAATTAAACTCGACAATTTAAAGCTCCAGATCACAGAGGAAGAATATTAAGACCATTGCTCTGCCATCTATTTCATTGCATTTCAGGGCTGTCATAACTTCCACAAGTCATTCTTTCCTGCTTTGTCTTGATCCTAAAATTAACCTAAAATCTATCTGAATTTTCCCTTCTTTTTTGGTCTGTCTAACCATGCTTCTCTTTCAGCTTAAGAACAATCTTTTGCTGGTTTAAAAGGTCACTAAAGTCCAAAACTATCAACACCAGGCAAATAAAAATCTCTATGAGCACAATATTAATAAAAATGATGAAAAACAATACAATATAGTCTGATTCACAAATAAATCTCCTCTTATGAGCCAGTTCTTTATAGAGAATCAAAATCATCAGTGTTGCCAGATTCTGGAGACATATTACTCTTATGAGGCTTTTAACAAATACCTCAATATAATTTATAGCTTTAGTAGAGAGAGAAAACAAAAGCTTGTGAATGAGTTTCAGACTGAGAAGTCAAGTGCTTAATACCACCAGAGGGTGCTGTAGCCCAGTTTAAGAAAAATTAAGTGTTGTCTATCAGCTGTACTGTACCTTTAAAATGAATGAAATACAGTATGTGAAATTACAGTTACTTGAAAAATCATTCATTATAATTTTCTACAGACTTCTGCTTACTGATCTCTATGGATTATAGATATATTCAAATCAACATGCCCCTGCCAACATCACAACTCAGCAACTTCTGTACCAAAGAACTCAAAGAGTTTTCCACGTGTAAACATGGCTTTGCTTCAATATATATGACCCCACTTGAAGGGCACATTATATATTACTTTGGGATTGTCTTGTCTACAACCTTTCTTTCTGTGCATGTGTCTTTTTTAGTACTTTTTAAATGCCTGAGTTCTTTCACTCTCTGAAATATAGTCTTCCTATCAGCTCCCCATTTTTGCCAGAGCAGCATGTTTGTGAGACTTACAGCATACTTACAGCTGGCTTCCCTTATATTTAGGTAGCCTGTATAACTTTTCTCTCAGCGTGCCATTGTCTCTACAATGTAAGTGGTTAAAAGTTCAGGAAGTACTAAAATTTAACATTCATTAAAAATGTTAAATTTGTTAATTGAAATAAAGCTGGAATAAAATAAATGATTAGATGAAAACATTTAACTAAAAGTACTAAAATTTGATAAAACTGAAATAAAAATACAGCCAAAAAAAAAAAAAAAAAGTTTAAAAAGTATACCATAAAAGCACATATCAAGATTATTAGCTAAATCATACTGAAATTAAAAAGAAAACTGAAAATTTAAAAATACAAGCTAATTCAAAATATTATTAAATACTCTAATATAATATAATATATAAATAATACTAAAATAGTATTATTAATAGGCATGCTAAACACATTGAGAAAGTCACATTTGGCTTATTAATACAGTTATAGTATCTTAAATTTTGAATTCCTGACAATATTCAGACAACTTCATAATCAACTCAACATTAATTTGCTTCAAATAAAAAACAATATGATGTTCTGTAAAACAAAACAAACAAAAAAAAACTTCTTTCATGCTTTTTGTCATTATTGCAAAACAACAAAACAGAGGGCTTACATGGACTTAATAGGGTCACTCCGCCTACCTAGCCAAAAAAAAGAAAAAGAAAAATGAAACTTGTCTAAGCGGCAGCTATGGTTGTAGGGCTGATCTCTCAGTTGGCTACAGTATACTCAAAAATGAGACAAGTTCACAGGAAGTTCACGTCTGCTTTCCTTTCATATGACAAGCCTTTCATGTCTGTCTCCCAGCCGCCCACAGCCTCACAGCAGCAAAAAGGATCTAATCTGCACTTCATACTGAATGTGTACATCAAACCAGCTCAATATTTAATGCTGCTGTTTTTAGCCTCCTTAAAATGATATACGCACATATTCTCTTTGAATTATGCAAAATAAAAATCACTTACTATAATTAGCTGGAAAATAAGCTTAATTTATTTGTACTGTTTTGATTAACATTCAAAATGCAATGGAAATAATAAGATTATAGATGTCTAATTTAGCAGATTTTGGAATTCTAATTATTGCCATTTACTGCATTCCCATACTTTAATGTGGTCTTTGCAGGCATACAGAGAGCTTTTTCGTTATTTTATTGCTTCTTCAAAAGCCCAACTTCCTCGCAAAGTAAATGCATGTTCTTTCTTAATGCACAGCTATATGGCTTATGTTATATCTGTGCATATGTACATTACATTAATCTTAACTGGCATCAAGCTGACGATATTATATCTGTCCACTAAGTGTCAGCAGTGCTCTATGAACGGTTAGATTCGTTCAATAATAGCTTTACATAAGTGCACTTGATTTCATATCATGACTGGCAAAAATTTGCTTCCTTTTCTGTACACCACAAGTTAAATGATTAATAGATCATTTTTTAATTATTATCTTCAATCCTCTATTTCCCCCACTCAACATCAGACTGCTTGAGATGCACGCCAAGAGTTCTATTAAAATATTTACAGTTGGTATTACATTCCCCAGGGGTAGGACACAAGAAAGGAAAAGTGAAAGACTTCCACTCAAATTGCAGAACAAGATGAAAAGATAAAGCCAACAATAATTTATTAGAAATAGTTTAATTCATTGCTATTAATATTCTTAATCTCATACATAATGGAATAGCACCAAACCAAGTAGTGATTTGAGAACTCTCATACTTTCCACCATTGTTCATCTGACCGGATTGTCAAATCTGAGCACGCAATCCTACGCTTACTGTCTTTGTCATATAAAGATATACAATGTGTTACAGCTCACTTTTGACTGTGATTATGAAACATGATAGACTGAACAAGTTAGAAATGGTGCAAATAACTGAAATAGAAAAGTTGAAGGATAAAAATGTACTTAAAATTACTAAACAGAAATAAAATAAAGTACTAAAAAGATTTTTACAATTTAAGCTTAATAGAAATTTTTTAACAATAAAATACAAATTACATAAGCACATAATAAAATTAATAAAACTAAAATGAAAACTGAATATATAAGAATAAAAGCCACTTAAAAATATTAATAAATACTGTAATACAAATATTACTAAAATAACACTGAATGATAAATCCTCACATTCACATAGCTAAATTGAATAACTTTAATATCTAATATCTTCAGACAATCTCTTCTGAGCACCATTGAGTACTTCTTAAGTAATGTCAAAGAGACCTGCACTTCTAATACTACTCCATGACCCCTTATTAGTCAACTTTCCTACCCCAGACCACAATAAAAATCTCTATAATTAAAGAGATTTCTCTTTATATGAAGAGATTAATTTTAAAGAGTAAAATTAATTATAATTAATATCCGTCCAAACAGACTAGTTTTAATATAGAATTACTAATATATATATATAGTGTAGCGCTTACACTGACAGTGATTAAATCACTGCAGATGACCGTGTATTTGTCATTGTATCATTGTCCGCACTCACAATGTTTAGTCATTGCATTGTGTCACTGTCCAAATAATCAAGTTGACTTCATTACTTGGCCAACACTACAGTAATATGAGATATAAAATTATGAATATTCTGACAAGCCAAAAAAGAAAGTATTACTACCAGCTTAACAATTTTTGGTTCTGAGAACGTTGTTGGTTAGCCACAAAAAAGCGTTTTTTTTTTTTTTTGTTTGTTTGTTTTCTCCAATTAAGAACAAATTAAATCTTATTTTTTTTAATTCACGAAATTTTCTAAATTAATTTGATAATCTTCACCAATTTCAGGCAAAGGTAAGACAACAACTCCACAGCAAAACTTAACATCCGAACAACTCTGAAGAATCAACCATCAAAGATCACATAAACTCCTCAGACCACAAATCTAAAAATCTCTTTAACAATTATATTAATGCTTTATATCAATCTTCTTCTTGAGGAACTGTCAATTTAGCTAAGTCAAATTCTTAAGAAGCGCCAAGAAAAAAAATACTACTAACCGATTAAAAGTCTTCGTGAGGGAAATCCTGAAGATCGTTGTGAATGGTGGTTGCAGGCAAGTGACAGAAAATGACAGTCCTAAACTGAGTGTAACGATATTTTATTGTTTTTACTTCAAAATAACTAACTTATACATTAAAATCAAACAAGCTGTCCCAGTCAACCCAGCAGGCACAAAACAGGCACACAACGTCATAAGACGTTGATATTTGGTTAAATTTCGGTTGTGATGTCAGGTGACCAAAATTCAACGTAAATTCAACGTCTAATGTCAATGTTAAATTGATGTCCAATACTGACGTCAGCTGACGTTGAGATTTTGTTGTTTTTAGGTTGTGCAACCAAAATCCAACGTTAAGTCAACGTCAAATTGACGTCAAATATTAACGTCAACCCGATTTTCATTTTCAACCAAAATGCAATGTCTGTCCGATGTCATGTCCAACGTCAACCTGACGTTACATAGACGTCTGGTGCCTGCTGGGAAGTTTATTAACTGCTAATTTCCAAATGGCACTATTCAGACATATTTCACAAAATCTTCTTCTGGTGTTTTATGGCGGTTTATATTCCACAAAATAATACGTATTTTCGATATTAAAGAGAATTAAACTCACCAAATATCATTTACATAAGCCATTGTAAAAGGTCGTGGACAGTAAACTCTTAAGTTTGCTGTTGGCACTCACTAACGTTAATAATAACGTTTTATTATTCATACTGTTTTGTAGATTACAATCATAGATTTCAATTTAAACAGATAATATATTTACTTTATTTTCTTTGTTGTATAGTTCATGTTGAAAACAACGTTTAGAAAGTCTTGTCTTTCTTTTGATTGGTTGTTTGACACCTGCAGTAACTTTCTTTCTCTTATTTGATTGGTTGTTTAGGTACTGCATTATTAAGACAAGTTATGCAGTTTATTTAAATACATTAGCAAATATCTAATTTACTGTTTTATCTCTGGTCTTGAGTCTAAACCTTGGATAATATCCTCAATGAATTAACCTGGCTTCTACAGAAAAACATGTTTTTATCTGATTTGTGTATTCTCTAAAGCGGTGCATTGTGTTCACTTCTGTAGTTTTGTGCATGTGCCATGGCATTGTATTCTTATCAGTAGACTTTTGTAATTATCTCTTTACCAACTTTTCTCATTATCCTCTACCTAACAGATAGTGAGACCCAATGTCCTTCTCTTTGCACCGCAATGTCTTTGCCCATGTGTGAACTGCATTACTGCAAACCAGATAAAACCTTGTATAGGATTTACAGAGGGGCATGCAATTACTTTTTGAATTGACATTGGTTATATCCCAACTCAAACGATTCACTTTGGCCAGCCTTGATTGTCTTTTAGAGTTATAGCAATGACTAAACTACCCACTCTGCCTGCAATCCAAATTTCCTCTATGGGATAATAAATTTGACTTGACTTGACTCTACTCTTTTTAGGACTGTCCTCTCATAAAGACTATAATGCCAGTATGGGACTACAGTAAAGTGAAGTGTAAGTGAGTGACCTTGAACGTGACCTGCGTTTGGTGCCGCCATAGCTCACCATTATTGATTTATTTTGTTTTATTTTTTATATTTTTCTGGCAAATGCTCAGATGCCTTATTAAATATGTAGAAACAACAACAAAAATAACAACTAATAAAAAAGTAATCATAATGATTATTCTAACTGAATTTATTTATGATGGTTGTAAATATTTGTCATTCAGTTGTATTTAGTAAAGTAGATTTTACTCTTCTTTGCATGATAACTGATATCATAATAAGATTGGAATGATAACTGATGCTATGTTTGGGAAAGGATCTTTTTACGTTACTGTTTCAGCACAGCTCATATGCGATCAATAAGCCTCATTGATTTGTGTTTATTGGGTTAAATGTTAAATTGAAACCTGACCTCTGGGACTGTAATTTGTCATTTGTTTCAGGTCTCAAGATAGAAACTCGGCGGTGTAGAAAAATTACAACAAAATGGCTCTCTACATATGATTCTGACCAGTGATGGCATCAATGCTTTTAGAGGTATTTTTGGATCACCTGTAACTTCTGCCGCCTTTTGTATTATGCTGTATACAGTAAATGTACATATATGAAATCTGATATAAACTGATCTAAAAGTCCACAAGCATTGTGAAAAATAGAGAATGAACCTAATGAGAGGACATTAACAAAGGCTATTAAAACTGTACTCTAAGAAATAGGCTGTTAGAATTCATTTAACTAATTTCGGCTTGCACATGTGGACTGCACAATGCTCATTCTCCTGACCACATTTTAGTCACGACAGTGATCAGGCTTAGATGTGTGTGTGCACAATGTGAGACATAACTTTTAGTGGACTATAGCTAATAAAATCACATCCCTATAGACGACTAAAGGAGTGCAGTGCTGCAGTGATTCCTCAAAAAACGGTTGTTTCTTCACATGGCTTAACACACTCTTAACACAAAAAAAAAAAAAAAAATGCACTAGACATAAATATATGGAAGTCTCTTTCCACCACGGAATTAAAAAATAAAAAAGGTAATTTCAACTTTTTGTCTCGCTTTTTTTTTTTTTTTTTTTTATTCCATGGCAGAGTTTCTCACAATTCTGATTTCATTTATTTCGCAATTCTGACATTCTTTTTCTGAATTGTAAGTTTACATCATGCAATTTTTAATTCTTTTCTGGAACAAAAAAATTGCAAGATGTAAACTCATAATTTAGAGAAAGTCAGTCAGAATTCTGAGATCTAAATTTGAAATGGTGAGAAAAATTGCATTTCTGACTTTCTCTGTTTTTTTTTTTTTTCTGCCAAAGAATGAAACATTTTTACAAAAGGTAATTGCAACTTTTTATCTTGTAATCGCAAGTTTTATTTCTTGCATCTTACTTCCATATGTTTGTGCATAGTTTTAAGTATTTCAAGAGATTGTAAAGAGATTTTCAATTATGAGAATTGTAGTATCGCAATACTCCAATAAGATGAGTTGTTCTTATTGCTTTATTCAGTGCTTGAGTACATTTTTAATACCTGATCAGTTCCTGTATTAGACCAGCTCTATATTGTCTACTGTCACAGTATCAGTTACATTTGTTATAGCTGAAGTGTTTGTGAGTTCCCAACATGCATTGCAGCATGAATAAATTGTGTGGTTATACTGGTATGGGGATTATTGTTTTGCTGTTTACTGACTTTATTCATACTTTTGTTTTTGTTTTTATTACTATTGTTAGCTATTTCTTATTTTGTGATGTAAAAGCTCATCTTTTTGCATTTGTTGATTGTCACCATTCTGAGGCTTATGTCAAGCACTGACTAACTATAATCCAGATATCTTATTATTGCTTCAGAAAAAATGATAGCATAGCTTACTTCACATAGTGAAGTATCTCACGTATGAAACTATATAGATGGCTACCAAAATGATTTTGTGTTAGTAATTGAAAATTTGTGTGTGTGTGTGTGTGTGTGTGTGTGTGTAAGGTTTCCATTTGTGCATCAACAAATGCGAAAATATTAAAAATAGCACAACATTTTGGTGTTCTTCATGGGCCTTTCTCCTGATGTGCTCTATATAAGAGTTAGACTTGTGCTTATGGAAAAGTGAAAGTGGTGAGCTAGTGTTACATATGGCACATTATCATATTGAGCTACTATGGCCTTTTTTCTTTTGCATGTGGGGACATTTATTTTCCTTCTACGTGACAATGTTGTTTAATTTCAGTGCACTCTAAGGCCACTTTATAAGGAAAACTGGAAATTCGCCCATGTGTGCCTACTTAAAATTCATTGTGCGTTTTTCATCTATATTATCTGTCTGTTTATTACCGCTCAGACAAAACTCCAGAGTAAATTAACACGATTGATCGTGGCACAGAACACTAACTATTGTCAAGAGAAAAATTTAAAATCTAGTATGCATGCAGCTTTCCAGAGGGAATTTGAAAATTTCATTTAAAATAGACTGTTAAAAGGAAGAGGAAGGTTTGTGTTGGTGTTGGTGTGCAATTAAAAAATTACATATTTAGAAGTATCATGCAAGACATAACATTATCTCACGTGTCTCCTGATTTTGACGTTGCAACTTGGATAAACATAACCACAAATGACAAATGGTTATGACTAGTGACTTAAAAATATCAGTGTTAAGAAAGAAATACAAAATGGTATTGTATGGCATTAAAATATAGCTAGATGTATGAACTGATGTAATGAATTTTATGCTGCCAGTTTTGTCCCATTTGAAGCTCATCTTTATAAATATTATAATCTTTTTTTCATGTGACAAGCAGAAGCTCAGACATTCTGCTTTTGTTTCATAGAAGAAAGAATAACATTTGAGGAAGTAAATTGGAGAATTAATCAATTTAATATTTGGTTGTTGACTACTGTTTTGATGTACAATGTTTGTTGTGAATTGTGAGAATAGTGTTTACATCTTCTCTCTTGTTAGAATCGCTTTGTACAGAGGCATATGCATTCATCAGCAGGTTGCAGTTCTCGCGCTGTCCCTTTAAGAAGCCAGTCCAGCTGTCATTGGAGTGATTGTCTGAGCTTAAACTCCTCTGGTGGAGGGGCTTATGCAGCATCTCAGTAGGATCCAATCGGGCAGGTAGCGCTCCTCGCTCCTGCTCCCCTCAGAGTCCCGTCAGCAACGCCGGCACGGGAGAACTCCTACAGATGGGACACATGCTCACTGAAGACTGCAGAAACTTTTAAGGCTGGGAAATGAGCGAAATGGCAGAACCAGCAACTATAACCAGACCCCTGATATCCTCCAAGCGACATAAGAGCATAAGAAAGAATTCCAGAAGGATTTATTCCCCATATCAAGACGATAATGGGTAAGTCACCTTTTTGTCTAAATCTGATAGAAATTATTTTTTAATTCTAGGTTACACTGGCTAATTTTGCACCTGACACTTGTAGACTGTAGCATTCAGTCTCTTAGGTCTGTTATTTATTCATTTATTTATTTATTATTTGGAATATTTATCCTTTATAGCAGAACAAAGCATTATATTCAGTTTAAAAGTAAAACTTCTTAACTTGTGGATTGCATATAAACTGTTTAGTTTATAAACTATATTTATAGAAATGTATATTTAAAAATGTACATAATTCTTGAAAAATCTTGTATATCACGTTTTCATAATTTCTGAGTCTTATTTCTATCATACACTGAATTTAAATGAAAAATATTCATGTCTTTTACACATGTATGTGGATCTGTTGCTTTATATACACAGTCCACATTGCTTCACATAAATACAGTATGATTTTTGTGCGACCCACTTTGCATATAATAAGTTTCATAAGTAAACTAGAGAACATAAAGTGACTGTAGTCATCATTTATCATTTTTACATACAACTAGATACAATATAACAAGTTATATATACAATTTTAGGATTCTGAATCCAGTTCACCTTCATCCTTAAAAGTGTGTCTACACATTTTGCAGCATCCACATAATTCATTTAACGTTTAATTATAGTTTAGTTATAATATTTAATTATAATATTACAAATATTGGAATTTACGCACGTGTATGTGTATTTTTATTTTTTTTATTTATTTATTTTTGTACATCCATTGTATTTTTCATGTTCTTTTTTAATATAAATCAACAATATTTTGTTATGTGCTGCAAAAATAAAAGTCTAATGTTACTGTAAGATTAATTGCAGTGATTATTGATCTTTGGTTGTGTTTCAGACCATCTGATGATGAGGATAAGGAGGGAGAAAGAGTGGACAGTAATGATCCAGAGGAGTTGTTCCAGAACATTCAGCTTCAGAAGGAAATCATCGCCAACATCCGAACTAAACCCTGGCCAATAAGACGCAAGCTAAAAGTGCTCAAGTAAGACCCTGCCAAGTGTATGTTAGGAAAATGCCATCAGAATTTCTGCAGATCCTGTACTGAAATTATTGCAGATCATAAAATTGAAGAGTTCTCTAGTGGAGCAGTTTAAATAGTATAAGATAAAAAGAATAAAGGATTTATAAGTTCAGCATTTATAAGACCAAAATGTGAGCATAAATGTGAATGTGTGGGTAAAATTTGCTGTAAAGGTATTTTTGAGCTGATGCCAGTGTTTGTACAGCAGTTGACATGATTGTTAGTGAGTAAGATTCATTATATAAATAGGAAGAATGAAAAGAACTAAGCATTAGTTCTGTCTAAAATGATTATTTGACCCCATTACTGCCCATTAATGGCATTTGAAAATGTTTGAAACTGATGGTAATGGCTTAGGGAAGCATCCTCGCATTAAACCTGCAAGGTAAATAACAATTAACTTTCAGTGCCTGAAAGCGACCGCCATATTTACAACATGATGCTTGCAGAACAAACTAAATTGGCTGAGTAATTGTTTCATTAGCCTGGCCAGCAGTTTCTCATTTTACTGGGTAGCGATCGCTGCGGCTTCTTTGGGCGCGGGTCAGGGATGCGCAAATGTACCCGCTGCAAATGACTGGGGTTACACTAAGATCACATTCTGGTTTTACTCTGGTACAGTGTACAAGCAATCATTGTGGATTTATGCACCTGAGAAAGCACTCTCAAAATGCTGTGATTTCAACAGAGCTACTTTTAATGTCTGACGGACATAAATATTACGTTTAACACATTGATTCATACTTGATATCCACTAAATAGGAAGTTGGTTCATATTTACATAGAATAAAGTATATCTAATATGCTTCTTTTCATTTTTTGCCTTCTCTTTTTAAATGAACCTCCATTGTGACAAATTCAATGCATTACAATATATCATATTTAATATAATATTAATGTATTGAAGTAAAAAATACTGCATTGACACACGTATATATATATATATATATATATATATATATATATATATATATACACACACACACACGTATATATATATATATATATATATATATATATATATATATATATATATATATATATATATGAATAGATAATAATTAAATTTTTTGTAAGTAAAAAAACAAATAAATATTTAACTATAGATATATTAAATAATGTTTGAAAGATGGAATGGAGCATAGCATGTCAAATTTCCAAATGTATTTTATGTCAGCTACCAACATATGCTTTCATTATTCTTTTATTTCAAGGGTTCTGAACGTTTGCACCCACTCTAATGTCCAAAGATGATGTTTGCCCAACTAATTCTTTCATTAGCACATTTATCTATGAAGTTTCTTAAAATAACTGGCAGGTTTCTGCCTGACGGTGCATGGAGAAGATACATGTTCCATTTTACGAGTGTCCTCATCATCTTTGGGTGAGCGCTCATGATTACATACCCCCACCTTCTGAAGAAATTACCCCCCCAAAATCAATTTTCCATCTGTATGTGTTTGATTCCTCTATTATGTTGTCATTTAATTTTATGGCCTAATTTTGTTGTTGCTGGTTTGTTTTTCATTTTTATTAATAAAGAAACCAATGAAGCACCATTTTTAATGGGTAAAACATCTATGAAAACAAACATTAACAAAAGTGTTCTAGAGATGTGTTGAGGATCATAGAACAGGAAAGCCTTCTATTATTGCCCTCACTATCACTAGCAACAGCTGTCAATCCATAACATTCTTAAATTGTTTGAATTCGTGTGTGTTTTAGGCAAGCCAGAGAGATCGTTCTGAAATATGAGGGCAGACTGACCAGGACGAGAGGTTACCAGGCAGCCGGGGCAGAGGTATGTTTTCTATCTGTCTATCCATCTATCCATCCATGCTGCTTTTGTCTTTTTCATATTATAGCTTCTCTCCTTTTCTCTTCATTTTTTTTTCCCTCTATGTGTATGAGAGATTCTGGTTAGGTTGTGCGTGTCTCTGCCTCAGTGGCGTTCCTCATCTGTTCACAGACGCTGCACCCAAATTTATGGCCTGTTGTTATAGCCTGGTTTAATTAAAATGTCCAATGGCATTCGCCAAGGCTGCCCAAGCACCATTAAAATTAATTGACTTTTTAGCAAGTGGATTTGATGGTAAATTATTAATTCTGATTATGGCTTTCATGGCAGACTGAAAATCAGATATCCGTACACATTGGTTTAACAAAATTCTGTTTTTATATGATCTCCTATCCTTATACATGAGAGCTCAGATCTTACAGGTCTTTTAACACTTCTTGGATTGAATATGTATTTATTTTTGGATTCCTCTGTCTGCAAACTATACTAATCTAATGTTTAATGTATTATCTGTTGTATTTTCTGTAAATGTTTGCAGTTGCTGAAGAAGATTTCTAGAGTCCTCTACAACATTGTTGTCTTGTTCATTCCCTGGGAGATGAGGATTAAAAAGATTGAAAGTTAGTATCTTGACACAAAATATGTGTTTAATATGTCTGCAGATAAATATTAATGTTAATCTCTCATTGCGAGGCATTAAGAAAAACATTTGATAAAATTTTCGTGAATGATAAACTAGCTCTGATATGGTAAATATGTTAGACTTTATGCATATTCGCTGTAAAATATGTTGTAAAATATATTAAGTGACTTAAAAATGTGCATCCATGTGGAAAGTATTCAGAATAATTAGTAGTGTGATTAAAGTCAAAAATGTCATTTAATATGACTGAATCAACATAACCCTATAAATAAAGTATTTTAAAGGTCAGATCAGGTCAAAATAACCCCATACTGCATTAAATGTACAGTATATGTTGTTTTTGAAGGTCACTTTGGATCAGGTGTGGCCTCTTATTTCATATTCCTGCGATGGCTATTTGGGATCAATATAGTTCTCACTATTATGACTGGAGCCTTTATCGTGCTGCCTGAGGTTAGTATGCAATGCATTCATTCTTAAAAGTAAATAATAGGCTATATGTTCAGATATGAACGCTAACAAATCAAAATGTCATGGCAGTTTAAAGGTACATTACATAAGGATATACTAAAAAAAAAAAAATTGAACAGTACATGACATTATGCTTCTCTATTATTATTTCCAAAAGCACATACAGATATTTAGATGCCGCTGTGTGATCATATATAATTTGTAGTCAACATCTTTTATTAAAACTCAACAAGGACGTTTTTAGACCAGGAAATGGAAAATATGGTTAGATTTATTTCACTCCCGGTGCAGAGACACAAAGCAATTTCTGCTCGGGTATCATCTGTTGTCCTCTCTCATTCCCTCTGTCTCTCCAATCTGTCCAATCAGCTCCTGGCCGGCGCTCCGTTCGGTACCACCCGCAGCAAGACCATCCCCAAGGAGCACCTTGCCTCCGCACAAGACCTGGACACCATCTGGTCGCTGGGGGCAAGACTATCATCTCTCGTTTTTACTACTTTACAAATATGATGTGCATATTATCTGCGGAACTTCGGGGTTTAATCGCAAATAATTTATTTTTTGATGTTCAATCTGCCAGTTTGTCAACAGTTTTTGTTTTATGTCCATATTTCAGGGATATCTACAATACTCTGTGCTTTTTTACGGCTACTACAGCAATGTGCGTAAAATCGGCAGTGCCGGCTACAGACTACCCTTGGCCTATTTTCTGGTCGGGATGGCCGTTTTTGCCTACAGCTTCATCACTTTGCTTAGAAAGTAATCACTACTTCAAAAACACTTTGCTTGAAATCACTGATTAACCTCCGTCCATTCACATTTATGCATTTGGTGGATGCTTTTATTCAAATCGACTTACAGTCCATTCAAGCTATATATTTTCAGTTCATGTCAAACTCATGGTTTTAACTGCAGATGAGACAGGTATGGTGTTTCTGTTGAAGCTGGTTTATTAAGGATCTGCTTAACCTGTCTTTTTTAGCAGGGTTGATGAAAGTATCTGCTAAAAAAAAATGATAGTGCTTTTTAACCCTTGTGCTGTGCTGAAAATCTTTTGCTTAATTTGATGTTGCTTGTAAATCTATTATTATGCTACATTTTCACCAAAACTTGAATTCAATGTTTTTGTCATCTTGTTTTCTTTCAGTTAGCACAGTTTTTTTTTTTTTTTTTTTCCTTTTAGCACCTTAGTTTTTGAGTGCAAAAAGCATTATTTGTGGATAATTTTGGTACTGAGGTGAGGGCTCAGCATTTGGCTGCGGAAAAAAATAATCTTACATTTAAAGAAAAACTTTTTGAAATCACTTTCGAGTCCATGAGTTCGCCTACCAATAGTATGAGAGGAGCACAGCTTTCACTCTCAACCAAACTAACATAACTAGCCAATCAGAATTTTTTGCTCTTATAAACACGAGACGCGCATAATTGTATCCAGTAGGGATGGGCGATACCTCTTATTTTACTTATTATACTATAATTGTATTTTAGCCCTTTACAGGGGCAGTAACCTCAAAGGTGCAACTATACCCCTAAAAGGGAGCATATTAGTACCATACAAGTATGCATGCTTTAAGGGTAGATAAGTTACCTTTGAGGGTACCTCATGAAAATTTAAACATGGTACTAAAATGTATTATTACCATGGTAAATTTGTGGTTACTGCAGTTTTACTACAAATACTGTGGTAAACTGTGGTTACTGTAATAAAACCATGGTTAATTTTTGTAAAAGGCTGCCAGGCTGTTGTACCCCTAAAGGTGAAACTTTAGCATTTTTTATTTATTTATTTATTTATTTTCCGACAGATTTACTAACAGCAATTACAGAACATAACACAATCCATTTGAACTTTTAACAACCAGTTCAAATAAATTTACTTGCACAAACTTAAAATAAATAAATTTACTTGCACAAACTTACCGGTAATTTACCAGTAAAGACTATGTGTGAAAGTGACTAAACTCTTCCTCTGCATATGCTGTGAATTTAAATTGCTTAACGTTCATCTGGGAAAACAATGTGCATTATCTCACTAGATTTGTTACATAAAACATTTATAAACCTGTGCCAACACAGGAGAATACATTAACCTATTTCTAAATATGCCATTTATGGTACATCACGATTTCAAAATAAAAGTTTCTGAGTTTGCATGTGGCCAAATATTAAAATTTTATGGATATAAACATCGTTTAATCACGCTGTAAAGTGAAACATCACCAGGCCGTTGGCACCCTCTGCATGTATTTGTTATAATGCATTATGTACTTAAGTTGGTTATGTTCATATTATGTATAGGCAAATTACATTACGTATTTTAACAGTGTTGTTCAATAAAACCATGTAATTACTTGGTTTTTATATTTTATTTGAGGCAATTGTTATTGCCTCATCGTTAGTATAAATAGTCATACTAAAGCCTGGTTTTCACTTGTCAGGCGTGTTTGTGTTACCAAAAATATCAGATTACTCAATTGTCAAAATAATCAGTAGATTACTTGATTACCAAAATAATCATTAGTTACAGCCCTAGATTAGTAAAAATATTTCAAAATACAACTGCATTGTTTTACTTTTTGTAATTAAAAGACATATATTTTGTCATTGAAAATTTCTTCAAAATAGTATTAAAATATTGTCTCGTTCTAGTGAACTAAGTGTCTGTATTTTGTCTCATCTCGTGAGTTAAGTGTGTTGTCACACCCCTAGTGTTGATAAGTGGTGATATAGCTCATAATTTTCCAAGTGTATGATATAGCTTTCATTCTTCAGGTCAACCGTATATTCATGAAAAAAAAAAAAAAATCAGTTTGAATAAGGAAAGCAATAACTTTTCCATAGTATCCTTTCAAATGTTAAAGCTGCCACAGTCATGTTTTGCCACAGTATGCTTTGCATTTTAGTCCAATGTCGTATCATGAACTAGCATTTCCAGACATTCTCTCTGGGTCAAAATTAACAGAACAAAACATGAGTGTTAAGTCATTTTTCACCATGTGGTAATTTTTTTCATAGTCATATTCACTAAAAAAAATTTTTATGCTTCTTTAGAAAAAGCTCAATTCATGTTGTTGTTTTTATCAGAATGGCTAAAAACTCCCGCATGAGTTTAGCTGGCGCCTCAGAGGAGAATTACACCTTCTGCTGGCGTGTCTTCTGTGCGTGGGACTACCTGATTGGGAACCCAGAGGCGGCCGAGAGTAAAGGGGCAGCCATCGTCAATAGCATCAGAGTGAGTATCTCCTCCATCCAACAGACCCAAATAAACAATCTGTCCTTGATTCAATTCTCAATGATCATCCAGTTTTAATTCACTTCATCACTATTCCACTATTAGTGCTGATTTCTCCAAGGAAAACATGTTATTTGAGTCTCACTTGTGTCATGCTAAATTACAGACATTTCTTTGGAATATCATTCAATTTGTTCATACACAAATGTTGCACTTGATGCATGTTTTTAAAAGTGCAAAAGTTGTAATTTCAGTGATGACCATGCATCGTTCAGGTTGACTAACCGGACAAGATTTGGCCATTTTGCACATTTGCCAGAGGTATTATATTTTCTAGATATCAGTAGCAGAATCAGCCGTATTGGTCAATCATTTCCAAAATATTTGTCATTTTCTTTCTTTTTTTTAATGACACTACCAAATTACCACAATTTTGTGAGGTAACAGACAGTTACTATAATATCTGTACCTATCTGGCAGAAATTATGCTTCAGGATTATGATTTGTAGGATTTTGAATTGTATTTTGCATGCCAACCAGTGTTATTTTGGTATCATTGAGAAACTTACGGTTTTTATTTATATTTTGAATCAGTATTTATTTTTATATTTTCTGTTTTATTTTTAATTTTAAAGTTTTAGTAATTTAGCAAATTTTTTTGGGGGGCTTTTTTATGGCTTTTTTTTTTTTCATATATACAATATAAACTATTTATTTTTCTGTATGGTTTTAGTGGTATTAGTTTTAGACAACTGTAATAACCCTGATGCTAACTAACCAAAAAAATGTTGCTACTGTTTTTAGGAGGCCATTGTAGAAGAGCAAGAGAAGAAGAAAGACACAAGCTTGCAAGTTTTCCTCTTTATTTGAGTTTCCATTATCATCTCAACATAACCCTAAGTGCTGACTAAGTGTTTTCTCCAAACTCTCTCAGAACTGCATGTTTAACAGAACTGTCTTTTGAGGGTGGGAATGATCGTATCAGTAAGTGACTTACAGTGATGCGCTGTTTCTCTCTATCTGAGGCTGTTGTCACAGCGCCTGTAATGCTTCCTCAGACCGCCCTGATTTATACATCTCCTCCCCGTCCAGTGCAGTCACAGCAGAACATGCGAAACGGAAAACATCCCCCCATATTTTATACAAACAGCGTTTTACTGCAGGCGGATGACTGCACCTAAATCGCCAGCAGACCTGCTCACACATTAAAGCCGATTATTAATATGTTGTGGGAATGCGACACCCATGCACACAGGGTTATGCTAACATTTGTACAGTATCTCAGATAATTATAGCTAAACTCTATACTTGAATCTAACAAGACCAGGACACATTTCAGCCCAAAATCAAACAATTGAAAGAAGAAATAAATATGTATATTTTGCTTATTTATTTGTTTATTTTATTTATTGCATTATGGACATTTAACAGGATTTCTGCGTGTCTTAAAAGTCTTAATTTGCCCTTCCTCGAATTAAGGCCTTAAAAAGGTAGCAGAATGTTTTAAATTCATAAAGTCAGGGCATATTGCATGCATTGCAAAAATGAAAATCTTTATTTGTGTTTTTGACTTGTTTTCCAATACAAATATCTTTTATCAAGATATATTTACTTCAGATGCAAAATGAAGATATCAAGTCTTGTCTTCTGAGAAATTACAAAAAAAAAAAAAAAAAAAAAAAAGTAAGTTTATGTTTGCTTTTATGCTTATGAAAATTTGTTTTCCCTTTAAATTAAGGGGATTTTTCTGCGCCCATTGGACGATTTTTTTTTTTTTTTTTTTTTTAGAAAGACTTTTTTGTTTCTTATATTATCTTACAAAAACCATGAGATATTGAAGTACTTGTGTACTTGTGCTTTTGTCTGTGATAAAACTTGTCAGGCAAACTGGGATATGAAGTGCATCAAGTCAGAAAGGAATTATTTATTGATAATGTGCTTGCAGTGTTCATCCAATGCCGAATTTTAGAGCTTCAGGGTGGAAAAAAAAAACCCTGTTATGATACTAGAATTATACAACCTCCTTAATCAGAAAGATGCTGTCAGAAAAACTTTTATTAAAGTAATCTTTTGGGGTTATTGGTCCCTGGCAATAGAAAGTGCACACATTAGTCAAAGTAAATCAGAATATGGTACAATGTGGTTTTCTTATACTCGGCTCTCTATAATAATCGTATCATTATACAGATGTTACCTAGTCCTAGTTTCAGGTTCCATATCTCTTTGAACTCTTACATAAAATAATTATGAGTGAAAAATTCATAGTTCATGTCAACTGATTTGAAAGTAGCCATGTAAGCAGGTTCATATAAGTCAGCTGTTCAGCACTGCTAAATAAGTTCCTTTCATGATGATACAGGATCAGATGTTTGTAGGTGTATCTGACTGTGTTGTTCCCCTTTCAGTCGGTCACTCCGAGTCACGTCGGATGACCGACGAAATTGGGATCTCGCCAGAGAGACCAATCCACTTCGAGTGTAACTAAACGAGCCAATGGACATTGGCATGCGATTATTGCATCCAGCTGCCGCTGATCACAGTGTGAGCATAAGAGGCAGCTGATGCACCGCATCAATTATCCTTTCGCTTCGGAGCCGAGCGGTAGTAGTGAAGCTACTGCTCCCTTTCCCAAGAAGTGTTCCTGATCGAGTGCGGGCGTTACGGTGCAGCAGCGGTGGTCACGGTGTCCGGGAGAGCAGAATCGTCTTCCCGCTGGCAGCCACACTTGGAGTGTGCGGTGGCCAAGCTCCCCTGCATGCTTCAGCACCTCAAAAAAGAGCATTTCTAAGAGCAAATTTCTCTAAGAGAGTACACGGGTGATCGCGTCTTTTTAAAGATGTCTTATCACCCGTGCGTTTCTGGCTGTGGTCGCTTCCTGGCGCTTCAGGACGGTCACGATTGCTGCCTCACGTGTCTGGGTATTCAGCACGCTGAGGAGGCTTTCGTGGATGGCTCATGTTCTTCTTGTGGGGACATGACCATCTCGGAGTTGCGTCTTAGACTCCGCTATGTCAAACATGGCGGAGTCCCTCTGCCTCTGCCGCGGTCCAGCGTGCGCGCCGCTGGGTCTGGTGGGGGCAGAGGTGATCTGAGGATTACGGTGAGGGCTTCCCCAAGTGGAGCTCCTCGCCCCTCAAGCACTCCGCAGCCGGTGGAGCTGCCGAAGGAGCGTGCTGGGCCCTCTGCTCGGGGTGCACCAGGCGTCTCCTTCGGTGGTCCCCCTGACGACCAGATGTCGATCACTGCATCGGAGGGCGGGCCCTCTCTCTCCGGGGATGACGACTCGGCTGCGCTGCCCCCTTCGGGTGTGGTAGCGTTGTCCGAGCCAGACCCAGAGATGACGGCCATGCTTTCCCGGGCCGCCGAGAATGTCGGGCTCGTGTGGAATCCACCACCGCGTCCCGATCCTTCGAGGCTGGACGAGTGGTTTCTCGGTGGGGGTCGCGCTGGTTCTCAGCGCCCCCCTCCGGTGCCATTCTTCCCGGAAGTGCACGAGGAGCTGACAAGATCGTGGAGGGCACCTTTCACTGCCCGAAACAAATCTTGTAGTTCTTCCGCTCTCACCACCCTCGATGGTGGAGCCGCTTTAGGGTATGCGGGCATCCCCTCGGTGGAACGGTCTGTGGCCATGCAACTATGTCCAACAGCCGCTTCCACCCTGCGGGGTGATCCGTGTCTCCCCTCACGGGCCTCTAAGTATTCGTCAGGTCTAACTGGCAGTGCTTATAGAGCCTGTGGGGAGGCGGCTTCCGCCCTCCACGCTATGGCGTTGCTGCAGGTCCACCAGGCCAAAGCACTGAAAGACCTGCACGAGGGTGGTCACGACCTGGCGGTTCTACATGAGCTACGTGCTGCGACGGACCTCGCGCTACGAGCGACGAAGGTGACCGCACAGTCTCTGGGTCATGCGATGTCCACGTTAGTGGTCCAGGAGCGCCATCTCTGGCTGTGTCTTGCTGACATGAGAGAGCTGGAAAAGGTACAGTTCCTGAATGCTCCCGTGTCACAGACCGGCCTTTTCGGCGACGCTGTCGAGAGCTTTGCCCAGCAGTTCTCGGCAGCCCAAAAGCAGACTGAGGCGATCAAACACATCATGCGCCGGAGGAAACCTGCTGCTTCCACTCCGGCTGCAGTCCCTCAGCCTGCTCGTCGCCGTGGTCGCCCCCCTGCGGCCGCCCCCGCTCCCGCGCAGCTGCAGCAGCCTTCCACCAGGCCGCGTCGTGGAGCCGGTCGCAGGCAGGACGCCCAGCCCGTCCAGGCCCCCGCCAAACCTGGCGGCAAGCGCAAGTGCAAGAGGCCCTGAGACGGGCGACCCAGAGATGGAGGAGACTGCTCTTCGGGAGATGGTGACCGCACCACTCCCTCCCCCGGTGGAGGGCCGGGTGGAGAATCCTGTGTTTCAGTTTGTTTTTGTTCGGTACCCAAAACATCAGTAAAGAGCGGTCTCCTCAATCTCTGGGTCTCAAGAGGAGGAGAGTGGTGATCCGTGCATCACAGGATCGCTTCCCTCCTCCTCTCTCGCCAGCAGGCAGCGGGTGGTTGCCCAAGAGCACCCCTCCTGCCCATTTGTGGAACCAGGTAAGGGCAGTAGCACTCCAGTCCCCGCTTCAAGTCGTCAAACGCCGGGCTGTCACAAGCCTCAAGCCGGGTTCCTGTGTCTCCTCCCACGCGAGGAGAAATCAGGTGAGTGCTACACTACACACCCAGACCCCGCCCCCTGCCGTCACAGGCCAGGCCGTCACAGGCCCTGGGGCCGGTCCCTGTGTTCCACCTCGCTGCCCCACCGCGGGCGCGTCGGTGGCCCCGTTGGTTCCACTGGTGCGGTCTCTCGGAGCCTGGTTAGCGCTCCCCAGCCCGTCCCGGTGGCTCCTGCGAAACATCAGACTCGGCTATGCGATTCAGTTCGCCCGGCGTCCCCCCAAGTTCAGGGGCATCCGGTTCACTTCAGTCAAAGCCGTCGATGCCCCTGTCTTGCTCACGGAGATTGCAGTCCTACTGGCGAAGGATGCAATAGAGCCGGTCCCTCCAGCCGATATGAGGTCGGGGTTTTACAGCCCTTACTTCATTGTACCCAAGAAAAGCGGTGGGTTACGACCGATCTTGGATCTGCGAGTTTTGAACCGTGCACTTCACAAGATGCCGTTCAAGATGTTGACGCAGAAACGCATTTTTGGATGCGTCCGTCCCCTAGATTGGTTTGCAGCGATCGACCTGAAGGACGCGTACTTTCATGTTTCGATTCTTCCGCGGCACAGGCCATTCCTGCGATTCGCGTTCGAAGGTCGGGCATATCAGTACAAGGTCCTGCCCTTCGGGCTGTCCCTCTCGCCTCGTGTCTTCACCAAAGTCGCAGAGGCGGCCCTTGTTCCCCTGAGAGAACAGGGTGTGCGCATTCTCAACTACCTCGATGACTGGCTCATACTTGCACAGTCTCGAGAGCTGTTGTGCGCACACAGGGACCTGGTGCTCAGGCACCTCAGCCAGTTGGGCCTTCGGGTCAATTGGGAAAAGAGCAAACTCGTGCCAACGCAGAGGATCTCTTTTCTCGGCATGGAGTTGGATTCGGTCAACCAGACAGCACGCCTCACCCAGGAACGTGCTCAGTCGGTGCTGAACTGCCTCAAGACTTTATCAGGCAGGACAGCGGTCCCACTGAAACTCTTTCAGATGCTCCTGGGGCATATGGCTGCAGCTGCGGCCATAGTGCCACTCGGTCTGCTCCATATGAGACCGCTTCAGCACTGGCTCCATGGCCGAATCCCGAGGTGGGCGTGGAAACGCGGTACTCACTGGGTTCAGATTACACTGGCCTGCCGCAAGACCTTCAGCCCGTGGTCAGATCCCTCGTTCCTTCGGGCAGGAGTGCCCCTGGAGCAGGTATCCAGGCATGCTGTGGTATTCACGGATGCCTCAGCCACCGGCTGGGGTGCCACATACAACGGGCACGCAGTATCAGGGGTTTGGACGGGCCCCCTTTTGCGTTGGCATATCAATTGCCTCGAGTTGCTGGCAGTACGTCTTGCCCTGTGCCGCCTCAGAGGGCGCCTTCGGGGCAGGGACGTTCTGGTCCGTACGGACAACACTGCGACCGTTGCGTATATCAACCGGCAAGGCGGTTTGCGCTCCCATCGCATGTCGCAACTCGCCCGCCACCTCCTCCTCTGGAGTCAGAAGCATCTGAGGTCCCTTCGTGCCATCCACATCCCAGGAGTGTTCAATCAGGCGGCCGACGAGCTGTCTCGAGCGGCACTTCCTGGGGAGTGGAGACTCCATCCCCAGGCGGTCCAGCTGATTTGGAGTCGGTTCGGAGTTGCTCAGGTAGACCTGTTTGCATCTCCGGAAACCACCCACTGCCAGTGGTTCTACTCCCTGTCCGAGGCAACGCTCGGCACGGATGCACTGGCACACAGCTGGCCCCAGGGCTTGCGCAAGTATGCGTTTCCCCTAGTGAGCCTGCTAGCACAGACGCTGTGCAAGATCAGGGAGGACGAGGAGCAGGTCCTGTTAGTGGCTCCATATTGGCCCAACAGGACCTGGTTCCCGGAACTCATGCTCCTCGCGACAGCCCCTCCCTGGCCGATTCCTCTGAGGAAGGATCTGCTTTCTCAGAGACGGGGCACCCTCTGGCACCCGCGTCCAGACTTGTGGAAACTTCATGTGTGGTCCCTGGACGGGACGCGGAGGTTCTAGGTGACCTGCCCCAGGAGGTAGCGCTCACTATCGCTTCAGCACAAGCACCGTCCACAAGACGGGCCTATGCGCTGAAGTGGAACCTGTTCGTCGAATGGTGTTCCTCTTACCAGGAGGACCCCCGGAGATGTTCGATCAGAGCCGTGCTTTCCTTTTTGCAACAAGGGTTGGAGCGTAGGCTGTCCCCCTCCACCCTTAAGGTATATGTTGCTGCTATTTCTGCCCACCACGACCCCATAGAGGGGAGGTCGGTGGGGAAGCACGATCTGGTCATCAGGTTTCTTAGGGGGGCCAGGAGGTTAAATCCTCCGAGGCCTCCCTCCCTTCCCTCTTGGGATTTGGCTTTGGTGCTAAGAGCCCTACAAACTGCCCCCTTTGAGCCATTGCAGTCAGTCGAGTTGAAGTTTCTTTCTATGAAAACCCTACTCCTGACTGCATTGGCCTCAATCAAGAGGGTGGGGGACCTGCAGGCATTTTCGGTCGACGAGTCGTGCCTTGAGTTTGGGCCGGCTGACTCCAGTGCAACACTGAGGCCCCGGCCCGGCTATGTGCCCAAGGTTCCTACCACGCCCTTCAGGGACCAGGTAGTGAGCCTGCAAGCGCTGCCCCTGGAGGAGGCAGACCCAGCCCTAGCTTTGCTCTGTCCTGTACACGCACTGCGTCAGTACGTGGATAGAACTCAGAGCTTCAGGACCTCAGAACAGCTCTTTGTCTGTTATGGAGGACAGCAGAAGGGCAAGGCTGTCTCCAAGCAGAGGATGGCCCACTGGATAGTGGATGCCATCACCTTGGCCTACGAAGCACAAAGTGTGCCCTGCCCGCTCAGGTTGCGTGCTCACTCCACTAGGGGTGTCGCATCGTCCTGGGCGCTGGCTCGTGGTGCCTCGCTAGCAGACATCTGTAGAGCTGCGGGTTGGGCGACTCCCAACACGTTCGCTAGGTTTTATAGCCTACGTGTCGAACCGGTTTCCTCCTGTGTTCTCACCTCAAACGGGTAGTGGCACTGAGAGGGCCGGCTCAGAGTCGGCTTGCGGCGTCCTTACGCCTAATTCTCCAGAGAGTTCCTTAACCAGGCAAACCCTGTTGAGTCCTCCAGCACTCCGGCGTCCGGACGCGGCGGGGCGTCCGGCGCCAGGCCTTCAGCCAATGAATTCTTGAAATCTGGTGCGAGGCTAGTGCCCATATGAGAGACCCTGTCGGGATCCCATATGTGTATTCCACGGTATGCTTATTAGAGCCGTGTTTCCCCTGGCGGACCACGTTCTGCCATCTCTAAAGATGCAGCCTGAGCCATCTCAGAGACTTCCATGTGCAATAGGGCCCTTCGGGGTTACTTCACATGTCTGAATGTCACTTAACCCCCTCTGGGAGGAGGTGACTCCGCAGTGTGCCTCTTCCAAGTGGAAGGGCACGCTTCCCAGTGTTATCCTAGTCCTACTGTTTGGGTTGCTCAAGGAACACCAGTAGTTGACCTTCTCTGTGTAGAGCCCGGTCCTATCGTCTGCCTTATAGGAAGGGTCAGGAGCCCTACACAGGGCACTGGAAGGGGCAGCTCCTGTGGCGCTTTGGTAGGGATCCCAATTTCGTCGGTCATCCGACGTGACTCGGAGTGACCGACTGAAAGGGGAACGTCTCGGTTACGTATGTAACCCTCGTTCCCTGAAGGAGGGAACGGAGACGTCATGTCCCGTCGCCACAGTCGCTGTACCACCGCTGAGCTGCCGGGTCGCCGGCTCGGCTCCTCAGCGAAAGCATAATTGATGCGGTGCATCAGCTGCCTCTTATGCTCACACTGTGATCAGCGGCAGCTGGATGCAATAATCGCATGCCAATGTCCATTGGCTCGTTTAGTTACACTCGAAGTGGATTGGTCTCTCTGGTGAGATCCCAATTTCGTCGGTCATCCGACGTGACGTCTCCGTTCCCTCCTTCAGGGAACGAGGGTTACATACGTAACCGAGACGTTTTTGTCCCAACAGAGCAGTACTGATCAGTTTGCGGATTCTGGCAAACATTCTGGTGCTGCTGTCTCTGACCGGCAGCATCTACATCATCTACTTTGTGGTGGATCGCTCTCAGAAACTAGAGCAGGAGAAACCTGAGCTAACACTCTGGGAGAAGAACGAGGTACACTTTGAGTTTTTATGTTTTTTATACATTGTCTACAAGTTAATTTAATTTAATTAATTAATTAACCTTTATTTAACCAGGTAAGTCAGTTGAGAACCAATTCTCATTTACAATGATGACCTGGCCAAGAGGCAGCATAAAAGCAAGTGCAATACAGTAAAACACAAAATTACAAATAACATAAATATAAACAATAACAAACAAATAACTAAAAACAAGTACAGTGATCTTGTACTATTAACTGAATTGAATTTTTAAAGGAAGAAAGCAAAATAAATGAGCTAAGCTTTAGAGTCCGCTGCAGGTGATTCCAATCATATGCAGCAGAAAATTGAAAAGAACGATGACCAAAGGAGGTACGGACTTTGGGTATGCAAAAATTAATAAAACTACTAGAGCGCAAATTACAACTTGTGTTACGGATATTAAGAAGTGACTGTAGATATAATGGAGTTTTCCCAATAAGAGTTTTATAAATAAACAAAAACCAATGAATTTGTCTACGAGAATGAAGAGAAGACCAATTTGATAAAGAATACAAATGACAAGTGTACATGAGTCCTTGACAAAATATTTCTTCTTGGCCTAGAGGTTAGACAAGTTTTCGCTCCTCCTTCTTTTTCTATTGAATTCTTATTTTCTTCTTTTTTTTTCTTCTTGTGTGGCATCCCAATTTGCCTCCTTATACTATACCCTAAAAGTATGTACCCTTTTTGTGAAGAAAAAGTGCATAGTTTTGAGTATGTAGCAGAATAGTGTGTAAGCTTTGAGACTACTTGGTCATAATTACATCTTTAACGGAGTGCTCTTTGTTACATACATCCTGTCACCGTTTAAACTGCCCTGTTAATCATCTTGTCTCAGTTAACAACATCCACATTTCGTTCAATTTTAATTTCCTACCATATTGGAGAGAAATGAAGAGGCACGTTGATGATGCTTTTAAAAATGAATAACCAAACGTATCGTTTTAGAAGTTCACAGTGTTGTTGCAGATGAGATATAACATGGATAACATTAAAAAAAAAAAAAAAAAAAAAAAAAAAAAAATATATATATATATATATATATATATATATATATATATATATATATATATATATATATATATATATATATATATATATCTTTTTTTTTTTTATCAGGTTAGATATTTATTGTTAATCACTCAAACCCCTTTCTCTACTTGTCTGTCGGTCCTGTTTATTGTGATTGCATTGTTCCCTATCTGTCGGTCACTACGAATTATGTCGTGACGACATTAGGGGATTCACTTGGGAGCCCCAATCATCTCTGACTTTAAGAGAAAACGCCAATGAATATTGGCTCGTGGATTTTGCATACCTGAGCCACTCCCCGTGCACACGGGTATAAATAGGCGACAGGTGCATCCACTCATCAGATTTTTGCTTCGGAGCCGAGTGGATGAACATGTTGATCTCCACAAAGCCATTCATCATCTGTCTGGAAGCTGTTCTGGTTGGCGTCACGGTGCGAACAGTGGTGTCCTTGTCTGCAGCGATTCCCCTGGACACTTCAACTAAAAGAGCAGATTTCCTAAAAGAGCAAATCACGGTCGGTTCGCGTCTTTTTAAAGACGCCGTTCTGGCCGTGTCCTCTTGGTTGTGGTCGTTTCCTATCCTCCGTCAACAGCCACAATCGTTGTCTTCAGTGTTTGGGCATCCAGCACGCTGAAGCTGCATTCGTGGATGGTTTATGCGTTCGTTTTGAGCGTGTAACCATGGCAGCGCTGCGATCGCGCCTCTCTCTCCTCACAGGGATGGGAGGGGCTCCCTCTGTCACTACCCGCGCTGGCTTCTCTGCCACGAGCAGAGAACCATCGGCTAGTGCTCTGGGAGATCTGAGGGTTACAGTGAGAGCCTTTCAGCTGGGCCAGTCCCCACGGACCTTTCACTCCTCCCGCAACAGCTGTTCTGTGCGGCTCCCCGGTGATTCTGCTGTGCCGTCTTGTAGCGTCCACAGCGTTTCATTTTGCGTGCCGATAGAGGATCAGATGTCGATAGTAGCATCGGGGGATGGGCAATCGTCCTCTGAGGATGAAGATTCGGTGGGGCTGCCCCCGATTGGTTCCTCGGCACAGGCCGTGGCTCGTGACCACGTCTTGCCCCAGTTCCTTTCTTCCTGGAGGTGCTTGAGGAGCTGATGAGCTTGTGGACGGCCCCTTTTTTCGGCCGGAAGCTGCTAGTCTGCCTCCCCCATCCTCACTACCCTCGATGGTGGGGCGGCTAGGGGGTACGCTGACATTCCCCAGGTGGAGAGTGCGGTTGCGGTGCACCTGTGCCTGCAAAACGCCGCCACTTGGAGGAATCATCCTCGTCTCCTGTCCAAAGCCTGTAAGCTGACGGCCGCTCTCGCGGCCAAAGCTTGCAGTGCTGTGGGCCAAGCCGCCTCTGCCCTGCATGCCATGGATATCCTGCGAGCTCACCAAGCCAAGGCACTAAAATGCACGAGGGTAGTGCCAACCCGAAGTCGATGCGGGAGCTGCGCTCGGCGACTGACCTCACCCGACGGGCAACGGAAGTCACAGCATGGTCCCTCAGGAAGGCGATGTCCACACTTGTGGCCCAAGAGTCTCATTTATGGCTCAGCCTTGCTGAGACGAGCAATGTCGACAAAGTGCGCTTTCTCGACGCTCTCGTCTCAGCTGGACTGTTCGGCGACACTGTTGAGGACTGTGTCCAGCAGTACAGAATTAGACCGAGGCCATCTTGCCAGGCGTGATGCACCATCTGCCACGGCTCCGCCGTGGGCCAAACCCCAGTCTGCTCATCGCCGTGGGCGCCCTCCTGCGTCCTCCAGTGCGGCGCCCCCCGTGTCCCAGCCAGCCCCTAAATCGTCTAGGCAGGCGACAAAACAGCCCTGACATGGGCAACCCGGAGATGTGGGAAGCTGCTCTTTCTCAGGAGACGGCGAGGACAGTGCCGCTCCTTCCCCCGGAGGAAGGCCGGGTGGAAAATCTTTTGTTTCATTTTTCTGTTCCGCCGCTGGCTCAATGGCCACATTGTCAAAGAAAGAGCAATTTCCCTTTCCCCCGGGTTCTCAGGTTCACGGGCTGACAGTGAGCGGCACGCTGCCTCCTCACTCTTGCCCACGATGCCCCCCTTTGCCAGTAGCCAGGGAGTTGCGGTTGGGGGACGCATTGCCTCTCCACGCATCTCTGGCCAGTCCCTCCGGGGACGCGTGGAGTTCTGTTGAGATCAGTCAGAACGCGATGTCTTCTGGCCTATCCAGCTCAACTCCCCTCTGCTGCACTACCACGGGTATGTCGATTGTCCCTTTGATGCCACTCGTACGGAGTTGCCAACCCATCCCGCTGGCTCATTCGCAAAATCCGACTCGGCTATGCGATTCAGTTCACCAGGCGACCTCCCAAGTTCAGCGGCGTTCTCGAGACTTCGGTGGCAGTCCGAGACGCACCTGTCTTGCACGAGGAGATTGCTGTCCTCCTGACAAAGGATGCAATTGGGACAGTCCCTCCAGCCGAGAAGAAGCAGGGGTTTTACAGCACTTACTTCTTCGTAGCCAAGAAAGTTAGTCCTAGATCTGCGAGTCTTGAATCGTGCCCTGCGCAAGCTTCCGTTCAAGATGTTGACGCTGAAGCACATCATCAGCTGCATCCAACCCCAGGATTGGTTTGCAGCGGTCGACCTGAAGGACGTTTACTTCATGTCTCGATTCACCCTCGAAACAGACCGTTGGTATGTGTTCAAGGGTCGGGCATGGCAGTACAGGGTCCTCCCCTTCTAGCTCTCCCTGTCCTCTCGTGTCTTTGTGAAAGTCATGGAGGGCGCCCTTGCCCCGTTACGGAAAGTGGGCATCAGGATCATCAACTGTCTTGAGCATGGTCAGAACGCGAGAACAGTTGTGCGATCACAGGGACCTGGTGCTCTGGCACCTCAGCCAGTTGGGGCTTTGGGTCAACTGGGAAAAGAGCAAGCTCTCCCCATGCAGAGAAACTCCTTTCTCAGTATGGCGTTAGACTCGGTGAGTGTGGTGGCGCGTCTCACCAATGAGCATGCCCAGTCCATGCTGACCTGCCTGAGTTCCTTCAGAGGCAGGATGGTGGTACCACTGAAACACTTTCAGAGGCTCCTGGGGCTCGCCGCTCGGATTGCTTCATATGGGACCACTTCAGCACTGGTTACACTCCCGAGTCCCGAGATGGGCATGGCACCGTGGTACAGTTTGCGTGACCGTCACGCCAACGTGTTGCCGCTCATTCAGCCCCTGGATGGACCTTGTCTTTCTACCGGTCGAAGTACCCTTAGAACAAGTGTCTCGGCATGTCGTTGTAATGATGGATGCCTCCAGTGTGGGTTGGTGCGCTACATGCAACGGGCAGGCAGCCTCTGGATTCTGGATAGGGCCTCGACTGCTTTGGCACATCAACTGCCTCGAGTTGCTGGTAGTGCTACTAGCCTTGCAGCGGTCTGGCCGGCTGCTTGGCTAGCACATGTTGGTCCGCATGGACAACACTGCAGCTGTCTCATACGTCAACTGGCAGGGTTGTCTACGATTACGTCGCATGTCAAAACTCGCCCGCCATCTCCTCCTCTGGAGTCTGATCCAGCGCAAGTCGCTGCGCTCCATCCACATCCTGGGGGAGCTCAATCATGCAGCCGATGTGCTCTCACGACAGCTCACGTTCCCCGGAGAATGGTGACTCCATCCCGAGACAATCCAGTTGATCTGGAGTCGATTCGGGGGAGCTCAGGTAGACCTGTTTGCTTCCTGCGAGTCCTCCCACTGTCAGCTGTATTTCTCCCTGACCAAGGCCCCACTCGGCACGGATGCAATGGCACTCAGCTGGCCTCGGGCTCTACGCAGGTATGCGTTTTCCCCAGTGAGCCTGCTCGCACAGACACCGTGCAAGGTCAGCGAGGATGAGGAACAGGTCCTGCAGGTTGCGCCGGTTGGCCCACCCGGACCTGGTTTTCGGAACTCATGCTCCTCATGACAGCCCATCCTGGTGCATCCCTCTGAGGAAGGACCTCCTTTCTCAGGGGCTCGGCACCATGTGGTACCCGCGTCCAGATCTTGGAACCTCCATGTGTGGTTCCTGGATGAGACGTGGCAGACTTGAGTGTTTGTCCACCTGCGGTGGAAGACACTTTCACTCAGGCCAGAGCCCTCTCTTCGAGGCGAGTTCTTGCCTTGGAGTTGAGTCTGTTCGCAATCTGGTGTTCTTCTCGCCGAGAAGACCCCCGAAGGTGCACGATTGGAGTAGTGCTTTTTTCTGCAAGAAAGGTTGGAGCATAGGCTGTCACCCTCCACCTTGAAAGTGTATGTGGCAGCTATCGCGGCTCATCACGATGCATGGACGGCCGGTCCCTGGGAAAGCACGATCTCATCATGAGGTTCCTGAGGGGTGCCAGAAGGTTAAATCCTCCTAGGCCACCCCTGGTGCCCTCCTGGGATCTCTCTATCGTCCTGGCTGGACTTCAGAGGGGTCCCTTTGAGCCGTTGGACTCAGTTGAGCTGAAGTTCCTGTCTGCTAAGACAGCGCTCCTGACCGCGCTCACTTCCATCAAGAGGGTCGGGGACCTCCAAGCATTTTTGGTGAGTGAGGACTTGTATTCGGGCCGGACTACTCTCACGTTGTCCCGAGACCCCGGCCTGGATACATGCCCAAGGTTCCCACCATGCCCTTCCGTGATCAGGTGGTGAACCTGCAAGCACTGCCCTTGGAGGAGGCAGACCTAGCCTTGGCATTGCTGTGTCCCGTAAGAGCACTGCGCATATACGTGGACCACACCCGGAGCTTTAGAAGCTCTGAGCAGCTCTTTGCAACGGAGGTCAGCAGAAAGGGAAGGCTGTCTCCAAGCAGAGGTTGGCCCACTGGATAGTGGATGCCGTCGCCTTGGCATACCAATCTCAAGGCGAGCCGTGCCCCCTGGGGGTGAGGGCTCACTCCACACGGAGTGTTGCCTCCTCTTATGCGTTGGCGTACAGCACTTCTCTGGGAGACATCTGTAGAGCTGTGAGCTGGGCGACACCGAACACCTTCGTGAGATTTTACAATCTCGAGCCAGTTTCTTCCCGTGTGTTGGGTAACAGGTAAGTGGCGGGAAGAGCTGGCCGGTGTCACACTTGCTGTGCCATTCCCCCTCACTCGGGGATGCGAGCACCTTTTTCCTCCTCCAGTAAGTTCCCCGGATGGCGAACCCTGGTGGAGCTCCTCCAGCACCCCCGGCAGTCAGACTGGGCGGGGCAGTCTGACGCCAGGCCCAGTACTGGTGTTAGCTCACCCGGGTATCCAGTCAGCCCCTGTACTGGGCTAGGTGTCCATATGGCTCGATTCCCTGCGGGTAATCCCATATGTGTATTCTTCCATGGTAGGTTTCCCTCACAGAAAACCCGTGTCTTCCCCTTGACAGAGAACTCTGTCAGGCTCTGCTGACAGCTCTCCTCCCTACTCATAGGTAGGACCTGCCCCAGAGGCCATTCCATATGTAGTACTGCCCCAGGCTTGGGTCAGTCCATATCAGTGTCTCCACATGTCACCTCCCTTCGGGCAGGATGTGGCCTCCGTAGCGCCCTTCTCCAGAAGGCTCGCTTCCCTGTCATTACTGCCAAGCTGTAACAACAAATAGGAAAGACTTGAAGCAATCTTTCGTTGAAGGTCGAAATCCCTTCTGATTTCTGTGGGAAAGGAACAGCGGCTTGGCTATCTCCAGCAGCGATGTACTCAGTGGTCCCTGCGGATATCTGGATATGGCAGACATAAGAAAAAGAAGCAGAAAAAGCAAAAGAAGAAAGAATAGTAATTAAATAATTAGAAATGAAGAAGAACAAAAAAGAACGTCTCGGTTACGTACGTAATCCTCGTTCCCTGATGGAGGGAACGGAGACGTTATGTCCCCATGCCACAATCTTGAAACCATCGCTGGGTTCCAGGGACACGTTCTCGTGCGTAAAACTCAGAGTAAAACTTGATGAGTGGATGCACCTGTCGCCTATTTATACCCGTGTGCACGGGGAGTGGCTCAGGTATGCAAAATCCACTAGCCAATATTCACTGGCGTTTTCTCTTAAAGTCAGAGATGATTGGGGCTCCCAAGTGAATCCCCTAATGACGTCACAACATAACGTCTCCGTTCCCTCCATCAGGGAACGAGGATTACGTACGTAACCGAGACGTTCTTTTTTGTTCTTCTTCATTTCTAATTATTTAATTACTATTCTTTCTTCTTTTGCTTTTTCTGCTTCTTTTTCTTATGTCTGCCATATCCAGATATTTCATCAAGTATTAGGGACGATGTGTTGTGTGTTAGAGAAAGATGGGTGATTTTACTGTATATGTATTGGGTTTCTTCTTTAGGTGAGTGTGGTTGTGTCCCTCATCACAATGATTGCTCCTTCAGCCTTTGAGTTAGTGTCTCAGCTGGAAATGTACCACCCCAGAACGAGTCTCCGCTTCCAGCTTGCCAGGTCTGAAAATCACTCTTTGAACACTCTTGGTGCTCTAGTTTGGCTTTACCTTTTTATATTTTGTTTTTCAAAAGAGAAATATGCCTTTTGTTTAGAGTTCTGGTGTTGTACCTTGGAAACCTCTACAGTTTGATTATTGCCCTCCTGGATAAAGTCAACAGTATGAGCTCTGCTGTGAGTCACAGTTACATTCTTATTGCATTCCCAACCTTTTCTCTAGGGCTACATGATTAATCAATAAAAATGAAATTGCAGTATGACTTAATGTGTTTTTTTATTTAGTTGCAAAGGCTTTGTTTTAATTAAAAAAAATATTCTGCAAATAGTGTTCTTTTACACTGAACTCATGATCCAGTGTTTTTAGTGTCTCAGAATGGCTCAGTTCGCATTGAAAATGAAGAAATTAGGACAGTCATAAATATTTAGTTTAATTTAAATAATAAGAATTGTTGTTGTTCTTAAATACTAAAAAAATTTTTTTAATATTCTTAAATACTAATACTTAATTTGCAGTGAAATATTAGAATGGCAATATTTATGTTGTCTAATATTTTATGTAATAATAATAATAATAAAAATAATAAGTATCATTATGATTATTATTATTATTTTATAGTGATATTGATATTTAAATCAATTTTTTGGCCAAATTGTGCAGCACTTACAAATACAAACAATACAAACAAGCACTTTTTTTTTTTATCACATTCACAAGTTTATCAGAAAAAAAAGAGAAAAAATGAAATGTTCTTTTCCCAAATTGAGCAGCCCTATTTTTTCTGATGTATTAATCAGCTGAAAATATATAACATGTTTGAATGAATTAATAAAATCAGAACATTCATTTAACATCAAATGATTGATATTTGTGTGGTGAAAATAATCAGATTTTTACCACCCTTTAGTTAGAAAATTAACTTTATGTAAAACTTAAACATAAATAAATAAACAAACAAACAAACAAACAAACAAACCATACATGTTTTGAATAATTTCAGATCTCTGGGGGTCCAGGAAACCTGTCTGACTCAACATCATACCTAGCGACGATTTCCCAGCCTACTGAGGACAACCTGTCCACCATCGTCCCGGATATCACAGAGCGGCGTAACAGCACACTGACCATGACTCTCCTGGACCTCAACAACAGCATGACCACCATCAAGAGCACCGCATCCTCTGGACAACCGATGAGAATGCAGTCTCTGCTAAACCAGACCGTCCTCTATGAGTACAACACCAGATCACAGCAGGACCCCTGCTGGGAAACATATGTCGGCCAGGTACTCGCTCACATGGAAATCATTGCTCTCTGATCCAGATTTAGCTTAGCAGGGCTTTCCTGGTTTCCACACCTGACTGGAGGATAGGAATGAACCCTTCATAGGTGCTAGCTAAAGAATTATCACTTAGCACATTTGTTGACTTCACTGCTGACGTTACCAGTTGGCAGAGCCTTCTGCTTGGTCTTAAAAATGAAACTTGAAAGCAAAATCTTTTAAATCTCTAAAATTTACTTTAATTCTGGTTTTTATTTGACACAATCCGTCATTGTTATACCAAGTAAACAAAAAGTTTTTGTAATCCTTGATTCATAATTAATATGATTCATAATTCCTGATACAGTATATAAAATAAAGTTCCTCCCTAAATTTTTTTCAATGTCTTGAAAATATGGCCAAGCTAAATGAAGCTCTTAAAAATACATGTATATCTCACAAAATATAGTTATGTACACTACCATTCAAAAGTTAGGGAGTCGGTAAGATTTTTAAATGTTTTTAACAGTAATATTGTGAAATATTATTAATAATTTAAAATAACTATTTTCTATTTGAATATATTTTAAAATGTAACTTATTCCTGTGACTTATTCCTTTACTCCACTTTTGTCACATGATCCTTCAGAAATCATTCTAATATTCTGATTTATTTATTGTCGTGAATATGGAAAACGTCTCGGTTAGGTATGTAACCCTCGTTCCCTGAAGGAGGGAACGGAGACATCACGGGATCTCACCAGAGAGTCCAATCCACTTCAAGTGTAACTAAACGAGCCAATGGACATTGGCATGCGATTAATGCATCCAGCTGCCGCTGATCACAGCGTGAGCATAAGAGGCAGCTGGTGCACCGCATTAATTCATGCTTTCGCTGAGGAGCCGAGCCGGTGACCCAGCAGCTCAGCGGTGGTACAGCGACTGTGGCGACGGGACGTGACATCTCCGTTCCCTCCTTCAGGGAACGAGGGTTACATACGTAACCGAGACGTTCCCCTTTCAGTCGGTCACTCCGAGTCATGTCTCGACAGGGAGGACTCCACAGGGTTTGCCTTGTTAAGGAACTCTCTGGAGAATTAGGCGTAAGGACGCCGCAAGCCGACTCTGAGCCAGGCCTCTCAGTGCCACTACCCGTTTGAGGTGAGAACTCAGGAGGAAACCGGTTGGACACGTAGGCTATAAAACCTAGCGAACGTGTTGGTAGTCACCCAACCCACAGCTCTGCAGATGTCTGCTAGTGAGGCACGATGAGCCAGCGCCCAGGACGATGCGACACCACTAGTGGAGTGAGCACGCAACCTGAGCTGGCAGGGCACACCTTGTGCTTCATAGGCCAAGGTGATGGCATCCACTATCCAGTGGGCCATCCTCTGCTTGGAGACAGCCTTCCCCTTCTGCTGTCCTCCGTAACAGACAAAGAGCTATTCTGAGGTCCTGAAGCTCTGAGTTCTATCCACGTACTGTCGCAGTGCGCGTACAGGACAGAGCAAAGCTAGGGCTGGGTCTGCCCCCTCCAGGGGCAGCGCTTGCAGGTTCACTACCTGGTCCCTGAAGGGAGTGGTAGGAACCTTGGGCACATAGCCGGGCCGGGGCCTCAGTGTTGCACTAGAGTCAGCCGGCCCAAACTAAAGGCACGACTCGTCGACCGAAAATGCCTGCAGGTCCCCCACCCTCTTGATTGAGGCCAATGCAGTCAGGAGTAGGGTTTTCATAGAGAGAAACTTTAACTCGACTGACTGCAACGGCTCAAAGGGGGCAGTTTGTAGGGCTCTTAGCACCAATGCCAAATCACAATAGGGTAGGGAGGGAGGCCTAGGAGGATTTAACCTCCTGGCCCCCCTAAGAAACCTGACGACCAGATCGTGCTTCCCCACCGACCTCCCCTCTATGGGGTCGTGGTGGGCAGAAATAGCAGCAATGTACACCTTAAGGATGGAGGGGGACAGCCTCCGCTCCAACCCTCGTTGCAAAAAGGAAAGCACGGCTCTGATCGAACATCTCCGGGGGTCCTCATGGTAAGAGGAACACCATTCGATGAACAGGTTCCACTTCAGCAAATAGGTCCGTCTTGTGGACGGTGCTCGTGCTGAAGCGATAGTGAGAGCTACCTCCTGGGGCAGGTCACCTAGAACCTCCGCGTCCCGTCCAGGGACCACACATGGAGTTTCCACAAGTCTGGACGTGGGTGCCAGAGGGTGCCCCATCTCTGAGAAAGCAGATCCTTCCTCAGGGGAATAGGCCAGGGAGGGGCTGTCGCAAGGAGCATGAGTTCCGGGAACCAGGTCCTTTTGGGCCAATATGGAGCCACTAGCAGGACCTGCTCCTTGTCGTCCCTGATCTTGCACAGTGTCTGGGCTAGCAGGCTCACTGGGGGAAATGCATATTTGCGCAGGCCCTGGGGCCAGCTGTGTGCCAGTGCATCCGTGCCAAGCGTTGCCTCGGATAGGGAGTAGAACCACTGACAGTGGGTGGTTTCCGGAGAAGCAAACAGGTCTACCTGAGCAACTCCGAACCGACTCCAGCAACTCCGAACCGACTCCTCTTATGCTAGCGCTGTGATCAGCGGCAGCTGGATGCATTAATCGCATGCCAATGTCCATTGGCTCGTTTAATTACACTCGAAGTGGATTGGTCTCTCTGGCGAGATCCCAATTTCGTCGGTCATCCGACGTGACTCGGAGTGACCGACTGAAAGGGGAACAGTTGTGTTGCTTAATATTTTAGTGGAAACTGTGATACATTTTATAGTATTCTTTAATGAATAGAAAGTTCAGAAGACCAATGTTTATTTGAAATAGTAATATCTTATGTATTTTAATCATTTATATAAATGGATTTACTGTCACTTTAGATGAGTTTAATATTTACTTGATAAATACAAGTATTACTTTCTTTCCAAAAAATTACATTTTACTTACAAAAAACCCCCAATAAAATCTTAAAATACTAGTGTGTCACAACTAAAAATTCCTTAAATATGAAACTATATATAATATATTATAAATAAATAAAAGTGGCATCTTCAAACAAGTGATTCTGGAAGGCTTTTCTTAGAACTAATGCCACTTTTCTCAGCCACTTTTTCAATTATTTTTAACTGTGAAAGCAAGTGAACTAATGAAGTATCTCAATTCCTAGCTACACTGTTATTTATTAACGGCATTATTGTGACAAACAGTGCAAGTATGTTTCCCTCTGGAGCTCTGGCTTTTATTTAATGAAAGTGCTGTCAGCGCTGACTGTCTCTTGGTTTCAATCCAATGGACTGATTGAGAGTCCTGCTTGGTGATACTGATGGTCTGCGGAGGGGTAACATTACACCCTGCACAAGGAAGGTAAATGCAGATGCTTTATTTTGTTGATCTTATTTACAGGAGATGTTAAAGCTCTCCATCATTGATATGATCTTCACGGTGGCAAGTATCCTGCTCATTGACTTCATCCGTGGACTGGTGGTTCGATACTTGAGTGACTGCTGCTGTTGGGACTTGGAGAGCAAGTTTGTAAGTCAGTCGCTTCTGTTCGAAAACACACTTTCAAAGGTTTTTCAAGTAGATAAATGAGTGATAGATAGACCTGCCTACCTGGAATCTGCACCTGTTGAAACCATTGGTCACATTTTCAAACACCATCAAAAACTGTGTAGGAATCCATTCCATTTTTAACACAAATTTAACACATTTAAAGCAATGTTCCAGGTTCAAGTTAACAAAAAAGGTGTGTAACATCTGTGCCGCCAGCAAAACCAAAGAAAATAGCAAAATATTTTCAAAGAGGTTTGAAATAAATATTGAACAAATGTTTCAGTTAAGTTAAGACAGGATAAATTATTTTAATGCTGAAAACAATGCACACATCACTTTTAAGCTTTTTCATTAGCACCTGTGATGTGCTTTTGATTGCCACAGGGACATACTTGTTCCTTAAAAAAATAACTAATACTTCAGTTTATTTAAACAAGCAATAACTGTAATGTATAGTAATACACTTGCAACTGACCCTAGTTTACCCTAAACATTTTTATTTTGATGTAATTGAAAGCAAGGCTAGACGACAGATCTGTTAATTAGTTTGTATTGTTAAAGTGTCTTGTAAAGTGTTTTGTAGACAAAAACGTCTCGGTTACGTACGTAACCCTCGTTCCCTGATGGAGGGAAAAGAGACGTTATGTCGTGACAACATAGGGGATTTACTTGGAAGCCTCAATCATCTCTGACTTTAAGAGAAAACGCCAATGAATATTGGCTAGTGGATTTTGCATACCTGAGTCACTCCCCATGCACACGGGTATAAATAGGTGGCAGGTGCATCCACTCATTAGGTTTTATGCTGAGGAGCCGAGAACGAGTCCCTGGCAACCAGCGATGGTTCAAGATTGTGGCATGGGGACATAACGTCTCCGTTCTCTCCATCAGGGAACAAGGGTTACGTACGTAACAGGGACGTTCCCTATCTGTCGGTCACTACGAGTTATGTCGTGACGACATAGGGGTCCTATGGAAAGCGCCACAACCTGAACCCCATCACGACCATATAGCATAGCAAATGTTGGCAAGCAACCGCATGTCAGACAAATGCTACACAAAGGTCGTAATCTTCCCACCGCCCCAGCGCAAATTTGCTGACTTTGGTACCACGCAGGGACCACAGGTGAGTACATCGCTGCTGGAGATAGCCAAGCTGCTGTTCCTTTCCCCACTGAAATTCTCAACAGAAGGGATTTTGACCTTCAATGAAAGATTTGCTTCAAGTCTTTCCTATTTGTTGTTACAGCTTGGCAGTAATGATGGGGAAGCGAGCCTTCTGGAGAAGGATGCTACGGAGGCCACATCCTACCCGCAGGGAGGGGATGTGGAGACACTGATATGGACTGACCCAAGCCTGGGGCAGTACTACATATGGAATGGCCTCTGGGGCAGGTCCTACCTAGGAGTAGGGAGGAGAGGCTGGCAGCAGAGCCTGACAGAACGCTCTGTCAAAGGGAAGACACGGGTTTACCGAGAGGGAAACCTTACCATGGAAGAATACACATATGGGACTGCCCGCAGGGAATCAAGCCATATGGACACCTAGCCTAGTAAAGGGACTGACCGGGGACCCGGGCAAGCTAACACCGATACTGGGCTTGGTGTCAGACTGCTCCGTCAAGTCTGACTGCCGGGGGTGCTGGAGGATACTCAACCAGGGTTCGCCATCCGGGGAACTTACTGGAGGAGGAAAAAGGTGCTCATATCCCCGGGTGAGGGGGAATGGCGCAGCAAGCGTGACACCGGCCAGCTCTTCCCGCCACTTACCTGTTACCCAACACACGAGAAGAAACTGACTCAACGCGGAGCCTGTCTCGCGAAGGTGTTCGGTGTCGCCCAGCCCACAGCTCAACAGATGTCTGCCAGAGAGGCGCCGTGTGCCAGCGCATAGGAGGAGGCAACACTCCGTGTGGAGTGAGCCCTCATCCCCAGAGGGCACGGCTCGTCTTGGGATTGGTACGTCAAGGCGATGGCATCCACTATCCAGTGGGCCAACCTCTGCTTGGAGACAGCCTACCCTTTCTGCTGACCTCTGTAACAGACAGAGAGCTGCTCAGAGCTTCTGAAGCTCCGGGGTGCGGTCCACGTATATGCGCAATGCTCTTACGGGACACAGCAACGCCAAGGCTGGATCTGCCTCCTCCGAGGGCAGTGCTTGCAGGTTCACCACCTGATCGCGAAAAAGCGTGGTGGGAACCTTGGGCACGTATCCAGGCCGGGGTCTCAGGACAACGTGAGAGTAGGCCGGCCCGAACACAAGGCACTCTTTGCTCGCTGAAAATGCTAGGAGGTCCCCGACCCTCTTGATTGATGAGAGCGCGGTCAGGAGCGCTGTCTTCTAGCAGACAGGAATTTAAGCTCAACTGAACTCAGCGGCTCAGAGGGACCCCTCTGTAGTCCAGCCTGGACAACAGAGAGATCCCAGGAGGGCACCGGGGGTGGCCTAGGAGGATGTAACCCCCTGACACCCCTCAGAGACCTCATGATGAGATCGTGCTTTCCCAGGGACCGGCCGTCCACTGCATCATGATGTGCTGCGATAGCAGCCACATACACTTCCAAGGTGGAGGGTGACAGCCTATGCTCCAACCCTGCTTGCAGGACAGAAAGCACTACTTCAATCGTGCATCTTTGGGGGTCTTCTCAGCGAGGAGAACACCAGTTTGCGAACAGACTTCATACAGGGCGACATCTGCTTTCGACATCTGATCCTCTATTGGCGCACCGAATGAAACGCTGAGCACGGCGTAAGACGGCACAGCAGAATCACCGGGGAGCCGCACAGAACAGTTGCTGCGGGAGGAATGAAAGGTCCGTGGGGACTGCCATGGTTACACGCTCAAAACGAACGCATAAACCACCCACGATCGCAGCTTTAGCGTGCTGGATGCCCAGACACTGAAAAAAACGATCATGGCTGTCGACGGAGGATAGAAAACGACCACAACCAAGAGGACACAGCCAGAACAGCGTCTTTAAAAAGACACGAACTGACCATGATTTGCTCTTTTAGGAAATCTGCTCTTTTAGTTGAAGTGCCCAGGGGAATCACTGCAGACAGGAACACCGCTGTTTGCACCGTGACGCCAACCAGAACAGCTTCCATACAGATGATGAAAGGCTTTGTGGAGATCAACACGTTCATCCACTCGGCTCCGAAGCAAAAATCTAATGAGTGGATGTACCTGCTGCCTATTTATACCCGTGTGCACGGGGAGTGGCTCAGGTGTGCAAAATCTACTAGCCAATATTCATTGGCGTTTTCTCTTAAAGTCAGAGATGATTGGGGCTTCCAAGTAAATCCCCTATGTCGTCATGACATAACTTGTAGTGACCGACAGATAGGGAACTCATTTTACATTAAATCGGACGTCTGCAGAATTATACTGATTTACTCTGATAAACTGCAGAAAATCATGTGTGCTAATCATATCCTACTGATATGATTAAAAACATTATGTTAATTGAAGTGAATTTATAAGTTGTCATTTTTGTTCTAGATTCATATTTTTCTGTAACAGGGATTCCCAAACATTTTTTTTGTCGGCCAAACCCCTTTGACCTAAAATTTTTATTTGAGGCAGAAGTACTTCCTGAAATTTGACATTAATATTTCAGTAATTTAACAACACATTCGCATGTCCATGGTTCTCTAATGTTGATGGTCACATGACATAACCATAAAAATGTCCTTTTTTTTTTTTTTTTTTCAGTAAGATTCATTGTCATTGTATTTATTGAAATGCTTTATTTATTTTAATTTTACATATTAAGATGTTTTTAATTATTAACATTTCATCAGCTTGTGAACCAAACCCCAGTTTGGGAAACCCTTTTCTATACCATACCATGCCTTTATAAATTCCCTTTTTAATTAAATTAATTTCCCTTTCCAGCCAGAATATGGTGAATTTAAAATTGCAGAAAATGTTCTTCATCTGATATACAACCAAGGAATGATATGGTAAGTGAGTGATGATTCATCATTTATCAATATTTTGTCTAAGATAAGATCATCAGTATAAAAGGAAACGTATCACAATCTTTTTTTACATTTACTGTGACTGCTGTTTATCGCTGATACACACTCCTAATTTAAAATACTAGTTCTCTCTGTGTATATCATTATTATTATATATGAGCTTTCCTATCTATATCTGCAATAAACACTTCCTGTTCCCGTGGTGCTCTTTACACAGGTCCTCAATGCTCCATTGCCCTCCAGCTTCAGACTGTAATCCTACAATAATGACTTGTCTGAAGCTATAGGTGCACAAGCAGAACTCCTTTAAGATGGGAAATAAATCTTTCCGGTGTCTTTGTCTCTCCCTGTAGGATGGGAGCATTCTTTTCACCCTGTCTGCCCGCCTTTAATGTCCTGAAGCTGATTGGCTTGATGTACCTGCGGAGCTGGGCTGTGCTGACCTGTAATGTTCCCCATCAGCAGGTCTTTAGGGCCTCCAGGTCAGTGAGGCAGAATTAGGTCATTAGAGGTTATACATTCATTTAGAACTAATCTGAGGTCAGTGCTGCTCTGTTCCAGTTGCACCAATCTAATATTTTGATATGAGAACTTACTCAGGCAATTTGGCTTATTAGTGGAGCTGAGCTTGGATAATCTGCCATCATTTGCTTATAACGAAACCATTAAAATACTGGTTTTATAAATCCTGGGGCCAATTGAGCAGGTTGATGCTATAGTATTTTAAGTTTTTTTTAATAAAGAAAAAATTTTACATTTCTACAAATGTGTGGAATTTGGCTGAACATTACTCATTCTTTCTGTCTTGTAATAATTATATAATCTTTTTTTTAATAATATTCATCCCTAGAAAAAATCATCAGCTCTAAATTGTTGAGTTCAGACTCAAAAAATACGTTTAAATCCTTAGTAATCGCAAAGAATCGGAAATCATGAAAGTAATAGAAATGTATTGATTAAATCCTCATTTCAGATCAAATGTAAAGTTCATTATAATCAATTTCATGATTTTATTTAAATATTAAAATTCCTTCCTAATGTAAAATTTCTATATTATATATTCCTTCAAATATTAAATATTTATTTAAGTTTCCTTATTTCCAGGTTTTGTAATTATTTGTTATAATTAGTATAATTGCTTCAAGATAATTCCACACATTTGTAGAAATGTAAAAATGTCTTTATTAAAAAAACTTAAAATACTTAATTGCTTAACCTGTTTAATCCCAAATGTTTCCCAGGCATAAAAATATCCAAATGATGTGTCATTAGTAACCCTTTGAAATAATCAGTAATTATTTTTTGAAATTTTTTTGGAAAAGTGTGTGAAAAATAGTTTTTTGAACGGTGGCATAATGTGTGTACTGAATTAACATATTTCTACAGTCATAAAAATTGTTATAGATCTTAGCCCAGCTATTTTAAACTCATCATATTCTAGGGTTACTATTATGCATAAAAAACCCTTTTACATCATTAATAGGAATACATTTACATTTAGTTATTTAGCAGACACTTTTATCCAAAGCGACTTACAAAAGAGGACAATAGAAGCAATCAAAACCAACAAAAGAGCAATACCATGCATGCGATATGACAAGTCTCGGTTAGCCTAATGCAGTACACACAGCAAGTTTTTTTTTTTTTTTTTTTGAAAGAAAACACGTAGATAGATTATAGAAAAAAGAAACGTAGTTTAAGTTTTTAAAGAAAAAGTAGCAGAAAAAGTAGCAGTAAATATGCAATTGATAGAGGGTCAAGGGTGTGTGTGTGTGTGTGTGTGTGTGTGTGTTTTATATATATATAAAAAGAAGACAGATAGATAAAATAGAATTAGAATAGAGAGTGATAGAATTAGAGGGTCAAATAAAGATACTGAGATAAAATACAGAAAAATACAACCATCAACGTATTTCAAAATTGTTACTTTTTTGTAACATATATCACCAAATTTTTATATTAGTGCTACCAGTATTACAACATTAATATTGTAACTTATTTGTAACATTTGAACTTTTAATTTAGTGCAATATTTTGTCATTGCAACATTTTAGTGTAATTTTCACTAACAACTGCAATTGGATTTATATTGTATACCTAAGTTCACTGTTATCCCACCGGTCACTATTGTGACCAACAAGATGGTCAACAAGATATTTTTTTCCATATTTGCAGGAAGTGCACTAAAACATCAGTCAGTAAGGTTTTAGTAGAGCTTTATAAATGAAAACCTTTTTCATGGTTAATATAGTGACCGGTGGGATTAAATAGGTTAATTTCATATTGGGATCAAAGTGGTTTAGCCCATCTATGTCTTATTGTGTTTTTTTTTTTTTTTTTTTCCTGTACTGAAGTAAGTATTGTTCATAATTAGTGGTGCTTGCTAAGGTAAGTTAGGGATTTGAATGAACCCCTAAACCAAAGTGGATGTAAATAATCAGTGGATGTGAATAATCAACGTATAATAATCCAATATCCAGAATACTAAAACTGCACACATTATCATAGATAGATGCGTTTAAAATACTGAAGGAGCTTTGTTTGATTCATTTTAATCATCAAATCTCTTTTAATATTTATTTTTTGCAGTTGACATTTAATACTCAGTGTTTGTAAGTTGCAGCTCTTGGCCTTTGGTGTTTTCCTATATTTGACACTGCACACACTTGTAGGCAGTAAGAGGCAGCCAGCCAAAACCACTTGACAGAGCTGACATCAACACTAAAGCACAAGACCACTTTAAATGAAGCACTGACAGTGGCAGAAAAGAATCTATAAATAGAAATATTCAGCATTTCTACATTTGCACTGCAAGGCTTGCACAGACACCATATTTTGAAGCATAATCAGTTTTTGTCCTGCTTGTTTACATTCACTTAAAACTGTGTTGACATTAATACCTTGGCAAAGCACATTAGGCTGTTATAGCTTTAGATAAAAGCGTATACCAAATGCATATTAATCTAAATGTAAACATCAAATATATTCTGATAAGCTGGTGAACTGTGTTGCACTTTACATTCAGTTTGGACAAAAAAATGGCTCATTCTTTCAATCGTATAGCATTGCATATGGTTAGTGAACAGAGTTAGTCAAATCGACCCTTAACCTAAACCGAGTTTGACAGGCTTTTGTCAAATCCAGATACGTTTAGATTGAATTACAACAAAGAACTGTTATTTCTACATCTTTCTTAAAAACATCCCCAGCCTATTTCTACATGTTTCCTTTGATGGAAAACAATGAGGAGTGTAAATTCCTCTGACAAGTGCTGCAATGTGAAACAATTTTGCTTTTTACGAGCTGTGAGATCAATTTAAAGTCAGCAAGCATTCAGTGTATGGCTCAGGGTCTCTCTGAATGCAACACTTTTGTTCTCTGCTTGACTGAATTCAAATCCCTCTCATTTTCCAGTGTGGTGAGTACAGAGATAACAGTGGATACTTCAGTGTGACAAGCGACTGGGTTGGTCAAAGCATCAGTCTCGCTCTCCCTTTCAGATTTATGTAATTGCATCTTCATCATAGCTTTATCAGTCAGTCGCAGATGTGAGGCGAAACATTACCGTGTAGTCTAAGCATATTTCATCTTCAGTGCTGTGTTTTATATGATAAAAAGGAATCGTCCCACTGCAGGCGGGGAGTGTGTAACTTATCAGATATTATCAGTTTCATTGTCTACCTGAGTGAATTCAAAGTAGGTTACGATTTTTAATTGAAATTTATTTTATTCACCAGATCAAATAACTTCTATCTGGCGATGCTTCTCTTCATGCTTTTCCTGTGTATGTTACCAACCATTTTTGCCATTGTGAGGTACCGGCCGTCTCAGTACTGTGGACCGTTCAGGTAAATAAATCTGTCCTGTGTGGAGCTGCATTTAAATCTAATCTCATTTAAGGTGATATGTATCATTTTTGGGATGTTGAAATACTTTCTTCTATCCCAGAGATATGTGGAGACACCTATAAATAAGCCATTTGCGGTTGACTACCCTTCAAAGTGTTAAAGCATTACTCTGAATCACAAATAGGCCGACACAGCGATACTGACTCAAACATTGGTGTGAGTTTGGGATGAGATTAAATTGCAGATGCAGGGAGCGTTTGGTAGCTTTTTTGGAAATTATCACTATTTTTGCAATTTTGTTTGGTGGCACTAATGGAAATGCAAAGAAACCATACAGTATACTCTATACAATTTTCATATATTTATATATATATATATATATATATATATATATATATATATATATATATATATATATATATATATATATATATATATATACAGGTGCACCTTAATAAATTAGAATGTCGTGGAAAAGTTAATTTATTTAAGTAATTCGACTCAAATTGTGAAACTCGTGTATCAAATAAATTAAATGCACACAGACTGAAGTTGTTTAAGTCTTTTGGTTCTTTTAATTGTGATGATTTTGGCTCACATTTAACAAAAACTTCACAAGGAATGGACTGAGGCTGGGGTCAAGGCATCAAGAGCCACCACACACAGACGTGTCAAGGAATTTGGCTACAGTTGTCGTATTCCTCTTGTTAAGCCACTCCTGAACCACAGACAACGTCAGAGGCGTCTTACCTGGGCTAAGGAGAAGAAGAACTGGACTGTTGCCCAGAGGTCCAAAGTCCTCTTTTCAGATGAGAGCAAGTTTTGTATTTCATTTGGAAACCAAGGTCCTAGAGTCTGGAGGAAGGGTGGAGAAGCTCATAGCCCAAGTTGCTTGAAGTCCAGTGTTAAGTTTCCACAGTCTGTGATGATTTGGGGTGCAATGTCATCTGCTGGTGTTGGTCCATTGTGTTTTTTGAAAACCAAAGTCACTGCACCCGTTTACCAAGAAATTTTGGAGCACTTCATGCTTCCTTCTGCTGACCAGCTTTTTAAAGATGCTGATTTCATTTTCCAGCAGGATTTGGCACCGGCCCACACTGCCAAAAGCACCAAAAGTTGGTAAAATGACCATGGTGTTGGTGTACTTGACTGGCCAGCAAACTCACCAGACCTGAACCCCATAGAGAATCTATGGGGTATTGTCAAGAGGAAAATGAGAAACAAGAGACCAAAAAATGCAGATGAGCTGAAGGCTACTGTCAAAGAAACCTGGGCTTCCATACCACCTCAGCAATGCCACAAACTGATCATCTCCATGCCACGCTGAATTGAGGCAGTAATTTAAGCAAAAGGAGCCCCTACCAAGTATTGAGTACATATACAGTAAATGAACATACTTTACAGAAGGCCAACAATTCACTAAAAATGTTTTTTTTTTTTTTTTTTTTTTTTTTTTTTTTATTGGGCTTATGAAGTATTCCAATTTGTTGAGATTGTGAACAAATTTTGAAGATTTGAGACTTGTGAATTGGTGGGTTTTTGTTAAATGTGAGCCAAAATCATCACAATTAAAAGAACCAAAGACTTAAACTACTTCAGTCTGTGTGCATTAAATTTATTTAATACACGAGTTTCACAATTTGAGTTGAATTACTGAAATAAATGAACTTTTCTATGACATTCTAATATATTGAGATGCACCTGTATATATATATATATATATATATATATATATATATATATATATATATATACTGTATATATATATAGTGTTGGGGAAAGTTACTTTTAAAAGTAATGCATTACAATATTGCGTTACTCCCTAAAAAAGTAACTAATTACGTTACTTAGTTACTTTTTATGAAAAGTAATGTGTTACGTTACTTTTGTGCTACTTTCGCATTACTTTTTAAATATAGCAGGACTTTATTGTTTGTGTTTAATATAAGAAGTTCTATTTATAGCAAATGTAAAAGTCCTTTCACACCAAAAAGTGCAATGAATAAGCTTCAGGTTGAAGGAAATGTAAATTCACATCTGTACTGTAGAATGCAGGAGAAGGTGGTTCAACACTCTTCAGCAATAAAAAAAAAAAGCAATGATGCACAATTGTTAGTTTATCTAAAGTTATTTTTGCTTATTAGTATGGTTGAACTGGATCATCAAAGGTCACAATAAATTTGTGTTATTTAACATATTTAATTATTGCAGGTTTGCGTCATATTCTGAGTTTGCATTTCACTGTTTTAATTCATTTTGAGGAATAATAAATCTGTTTTTTTGCGAGTGAGATGAATTAATACATGTTGACATTTAGTCTAGAACTACAGTAACATTATGTTCACACAGCACACACAATGCCTCTGCACTTCCGATTTCTCCCAACATGGGGACAGGAGACTTGTCAGTCAATAAATGGGAAAACAAAGTAACTGGTGTTACGTTTTTGAAAAAGTAACTCCAATATTTTCTTGTAAATTAAAAAGTAATGCGTTACTTTTCTAGATACTTGAAAAAAGTATTCTTATTACATAACTCACATTACTTGTAATGTGTTACCCCCTAGAGTGTATATATATATTCTTTTTTTTAAGCTATTTGCCAAGGCAAGGTTTTACATTTTCATTTAGTTTAACTTTATGTACTAAAATAATTGAAACTGAAAATAGCCTACAAAAATAATTAATGAATACTATATAGACATATTTAAAAAAGCAATGAAATTACTAAAACTTCAATTTTAAACTAAAATTAAAATGGAAAATAAAAATAAAAACTAATTAAAAATTAATAAACTAGTTATACTAAAATACCATCGCCCCTGCAATTAATAACAAATGCTTACAGTCAACTGATCATGTGCAAAATAAATCCATGTGATCAGACTTGTGTCACGAGGTTTATTTTGCAATGATGCCTAGTAAACTGTAGGTTATCTTACTAACTACACAGCTACGTTCAAAATAAATGAATAAATGCACGTGAAATTTATTTGAGTTGAAATTAATTTAAAATGTGACCAGCACCAATATGTAGAAAATCATTTGCCTGCTTCATTAAGTTTAGCATCACTTATTCAAAAATATTGCACTGCAAAATGATTCACCATTCAGAATCAAATATTAGCGCAGTATAAGAATTGTTTAAAATTTGCATTAGAGTACACAGCTGCATTTCTTCACATCTCCTCTGCTGCTCTGTAGTGGACAGGAGAAGATTTACGACATCATCTCCGAAACCATTGCCAATGACTTTCCGCTGTGGTTCAGTAAAGTGATGAGTTACGTCACCAGTCCTGTGGTGGTGCTGCCCGCTCTGCTGCTACTCTTGTAAGTACTTCTCTCTACACTGGCCTTAATTACCACTGAGAAAATAACTAGAAAAAGCCAGTCTTACAAACAACAAACAGATGTTGGCTTGACAAAGTTTTATCTGAAAGATTAGCTTCTTCTTAGAATGTTCTGTTTGTTATGCATGGCTAAGTGGTTACTAAGGTGTTTTAGGAGATCTCAAAAGTCTCTTTTATTCACCAAGGCTGCGTTTATTTGATCAAAAATAGAGTAAAAAGACAAATATTGTCAAATATTATTAGAATTTAAAATAACTGTTTTCTACTGCAATATATATTAAAATGTAATTTATTCCTGTGACGCAAAGGTGATTTTTCAACATCATCACTCCAGTCTTCACTGTCACATAATTCTTCAGAAATCATTCTTATATATACAGTACTGTGCAAAAGTCTTAGGCCACTAGTATTTTCACCAGCTAAAAAATGGTTTAAAGTCAGTTATTTCTATCTTCTATCTGTCAGTAGGAAATATCAGTTTACATTTCCAAACATTCATTTTGCCATTAATTGTAATAATCCAGTGAGATTTTTTTAACAGCCAGTGCTCCACAGAGAGATCTGATCTGATCATCATCCAGTCTGTCTATATGTGCTTCAAGAGACCTACCTACAAAGCCACAGTACTGTTAAAAGTTTTAGGCAACTTGTTTATTAAAAATACTGTAAAATGAGGATGCTTTGATTTTTTTTATCAATTAACTTCTATTAACTAAATTAAATCAACATTTGGTGTGACCATTGCGTTTGCGTTTAAAGCAGCTTTTGCCCTCGGTGCACTTGCGCATAGTTTCTCAGGTAGCTTTGCAGGTAGCTCCTCTTCAGGAACTCGAGCTGCGTCTGAAAACGCTAGGGGAACGCCTTCAGCATGAGCGGCTCTGAATATCGTGTGCAATCTATCCAATGGAAGGGCAAGACGTCACGGACGGGGTGATGTAATGACCAGCTGGTATAAAAGCACGTACGGTGTAACCGGCGTCAGCTTTTTGTCATTCAGCAAGCGCTCTGTGTGTGTATTGTATATTCTGTCTGTTGTGAGTCTTATTTGGTGTTGTTTGTCCATCATATAAGCTCCATAAGATGTCTAAGAGACATTATAAGGGCGAGAGCAGCGCGCAGTACAAGCTGTGTTTCCTCCCTGCAAACGTTACATCACTGCAGGTGACACACACAGCTTGTGTGCGTTCTGCTTGGGAGCGGAGCATGCACAGTCCACTCTCGAGGGAGCCGGCTGCCCGCATTGTGAATGTTTGCCAATGCACGTGCTCTGCTCCCGGAAGGCTCTCTTTGATGAGAGGGGAGCCTTCACCAGCGTTCCCCGCAGTGCCGGTCCCGCTGCCGCTGAGGCGGAGCGGCGTCGGCACTTGTGGGGATCGCAAATGGATCTGTTGGAGGGAATGGAGACGGGCGAGTCCCTATCTCCTTCCCCACCCATCAGATTCGGCGACCGCTCCCTGGGATCGGAAGCTCACTCGGCGGTTACTTCTCCCTGGGGAACGGACTCGGCTCTCTTATCTTCCTCTGAGGAGGTTGATGTAGAGCACGCCAAGGCTCCGCCCCCTCAGTCGCCCCAGTATGTGGAGCTGTTGGAGGTGATAACTCGTGCTGTGGCCAAGTTAAAAATCGACTGGCCGGCCGAGGAGCAAGCTGAGCCGCAGATGAGCAGACTGGATGAACGCTTTCTGCGAGCGAAGCGATCACCTCCAACACGGAGCCTGCCGTTCTTCCCCGTTCTCCACACTGAGGTGTCGAGATCATTGGCAAGACCGTTTTCGGCCCGCATCTTCATCCCCTCTTCAGATTACTATGGTAATGTGGGGGAATTGAATGATTGCGGTTATAGAGCGATGCCTCGGGTGGAACAGACGCTCGCGAGCTATCTAGGAAGGAGGCCATCGAGGTGGTCCCTCCTCATGAAAGGGAGTACAGGTTCTACAGCCGGTACTTCATAGTTCCAGAGAAAGATGGAGGGTTGCGTCCCATTTTAGATCTGCGTCAATTGAACCGCTCAGTCATGAGACTGAAGTTCAGGATGCTTACACTCAAAAATGTCGTGTCTCAGATCAGGTCCGAGGACTGGTTTGTCACGATCAATCTAAAAGACATATACTTCCATATCTCCATCCTTCCCACTCAGAGGAAGTTCCTGAGGTTTGCTTTCGGGGGTGAAGCTTACCAATATCGGGTTCTTCCTTTCGGCCTAGCACTCTCACCCCGCACTTTCACGAAGTGTGTGGATGCTGCGTTAGCTGCAAGGCACCCGCATACTCAATTACATCGATGATTGGTTGATTTTAGCTCAATCAGAGCAGATGGCGGTTCGACATCGAGATGTCATTCTCGCTCACATGAAAGTGCTGGGATTAAGACTGAATGCCAAGAAAAATGTGCTTTCTCCGGCTCAGAGAGCCACTTATCTGGGCGTGGTGTGGGATTCGACCACGATGCAGGCACGGATCGAGTCGATCCTCACTGCAGTCGTGAGAGTGAGAGAAGGCCGGTCACTCACTGTAAAGCAGTTCCAGAGACTGCTGGGTCTGATGGCAGCTACGTCTAACGTGATATCTCTTGGCCTGCTGTACATGAGACCCTTACAGTGGTGGCTCAAGACCAGGGGGTTTTCCCCGAGGGGAAATCTGCTTCGCATGATCAAGGTCACGCGGTGGTGCCTACGTGCCTTAGACCTGTGAAGACAACCTTGGTTCTTGTCTCAGGGCCCGATGCTGGGAGCTCCTTGTCACAGCGTAACGCTAGCGATGGACACATCCCTCACCGGTTGGGGAGCGGTCATGGATAGCCACCCTGCCACCCACCCTGTGTGGGCCCAAGGGATGCTCCACTCGCTGAGAGAGGTTTATATCCCTGGGCATCTCAATGTGGGGGCAGACGTCCTGTCAAGACAGGGGCTGAAGCCCGGGGAATGGATGACTCACCCAGATGTGGTGAAGCAGATTTGGAGAGTGTTTGCCCAGGCTCAGGTGAACCTCTTCGCTACTCAGGAGACAGCGCAATGTCCCCTCTGGTACTCTCTAACTCATCCAGCTCCACTGGGGCTGGATGCTATGGTACAGACATAGCCAAGGCTTCGTCTGTATGCCTTTCCCCCGATCGCTCTGCTCCCGGTGTCTGATTTGCCTGCTACAAAGCAGACCCTCATTCGGTGGATTGTGGATGCTATCAACACTGCCTATGAGTCCTCTCAGCTCCCCTCGCCGATGGGAGTCAGAGCTCATTCGACACGAAGTGTGGCGGCCTCCAAGGCCTTTCTCGCAGGTGTCCCAGTACAGGACATCTGCAATGCTGCGGGATGGTCTACGCCCCTGACCTTTGTCAGATTTTATGGCCTTGACATGCGGGCCACTCCAGGTTCTCCCGTCCTCTTGCCCTAGATGTGCTTCGCAGGGATACACACTGGGCAGGGACTTGGAAGCCTGGCAGCGTGGGTATTTTGTTCCCTTAGTGTTTTCGGACGCAGCTCGAGTTCCTGAAGAAGAACGTCTCAGGTTATGTCAACATAACATTGAGCTCTACAATTCATGCTATGAATACATCTCTAACAGAGACCCCTCCCCTCTCAGCCAATCACTGTGTGCATAGTTAGCAAGCATGCTGACATCATCCATAGCAACGAGGTCAACCCAGCCCTTACTCTTAGCTTAAGATTTCTCTCTAATCCTTAGTAAAAGTTTGTCTCAGCATCTTTGTGAATAGGTTTTAAGAGAAAACTCTCAGCTAAAAACTTTTACTGCTATTTAGGAGAACTCTTAGTGGTAAGATAAAATGTTTTGTGAATATGGACCCAGGTCTCTGTGTGGAGCAGTAGCTGCTGTGTAAACAAACATCTCATTGGAGTATTACAATTAATGGCAAAATGAATGTTTGGAAATGTAAACTGATATTTCCTACTGATACACTACAGCAAAAGATAGAAATAACTAACTCTTTTAGCTGGTGAAAATATTACTGGCCTAAGACTTTTGCACAGTGCTGTGTGTATAAAAAAAATTATATATATATATATATATATATATATATATATATATATATATATATATATATATATATATACAACTTTTTTAAAATATATATAAATACTTCTATATACAAAAAAACTTTTTATATACACACACACACACACATACAGTATATATATATATATATATATATATATATATATATATATATATATATATATATATATATATATATATATACACACAGACACACACACACACACACACACACACACACACATATATGTTTGTGTGTGTGTGTGTGTGTATGTGTATATATATATGTATATAAAAAGTTTGTTTGTATATAGATGTATTTATATATTTTTTTAAATTGTATATATATATATATATATATATATATATATAAATGACAAATAGAAGGTAAATGACAAATAGAAGGTAAATAAACCTTACTGTAATTTTTGATCAGTTGAATGTGTCCTTGCTGACAACCATAAAAAAATAAAAATAAAAAAAATTTACAGATTTACAAGTTTTGGTCTATGGTTAGAGAGTTAGAAAAAGTCCTTACCCCTGTTTGTACAATATCAGCATGTTTCGACCAGGCGACCAGTACTCAACCTTGTACTCAACCTTGTGCTGTTCGTCACTGTCTCTTTCAGCATGCTGATCTACTACCTCCAGTCCATTGCTAGATCACTCAAAGTCACCAACAGCCAGCTGAGACTGCAGCTGCAGACCGTAAGTACTCCAAACTGAATATCATCATGATGTATTTCAGTTCATTTAACAGATCTGTGATTTAAAATAAGGACCCCGAGCGAAACAGGATGAGGTCTTTGGATTTCATATAATCTCATTTCTCCAGCAGTTTATTTTATAACGCTAATTAAATCTCCTGTTGCAGGAGAGGACAGACGACAAGAAGAAAGTATTTCAGTTAGCTGCAGGTACTTTGTCTATAAACTATCTTCATTACGAATACAAGGGAACGTTTCGGGCCCATTTCAGGCTGCTGAGCAGTAATGGCCAAAGTTATGTAGCCTACTCACAATATATAACGTCATAAGCCAATATCAGCTTGTCACCAGTTGGCTGGACATTTGGGTGTGTAAATGTGTGATTTACAGCGCGTCTGCAGCCACCTGAGGGCAGCGATAAAAAGCCGGAACAAGAGAGCGACATTACTAGTATGGAGTCGTCCGCCCGCTCCACCTCTCCTCCGCGGCGCAACGGTACCGTCACCAATTTCGAATCTCCCATCTGCCATGGCAACAGCATCCGGACCATAACGCAGTCGGCTTCAAGGCCGGACATCCCTAGAGCCGCTGGAGCGACACAGAGCCCCTCTGTTCCCGTGCGGCAGAAACACAAAGCAGAGCCTGTGGCCAGTAGGTCTGTGCTGATCTGTGGCTTTATATTTCACTGCTGCTTAGCTTCCATACATCTGCAGTTCATGAAGCTTCACTCCCCTCCATTTCTGCCCATGTAGTGCTTTCAGAATGTACTGCAGCCCCTCAGTTCCTCAAAGACAAGTACGACGAGTGGAGTACATACCCGTCAGGTTTGGTATATTCATTAAGTTTAATTATGCATAAACGTAATTCTGCAATTTTGTTTTTACCCATGATGGTAATCTATAAAAACAGTGTTCCAGAATTCAATACAAATGAAGCTCTATCAACAGCATTTGTGCCATAATGTAGATTACTGCAAAAAATAATACCTGTCCTCATTTTTTAAAGGTAAAAATAACGATTACAGTTGTGCTGTAACTAAAATTAAAACTATTAAAATATTTTTGTAAATTGAAATAAAGCTGAAATAAATGATAAATATTGAATAAAAAACAAGCTTAAATACAATGTGGAAAAAAATTATTTGATCCCCTGCTGATTTTGTACGTTTGCCCACTGACAAAGAAATGATCAGTCTATAATTTTAATGGTAGGTTTATTTTAACAGTGAGAGACAGAATAACAAGAAAAAATCCAGAAAAACGCATTTCAAAAAAGTTATAAATTGATTTGAGAATAAATTGAGATAAGTATTTGACCCCTTCGCAAAACGTGACTTAGTACTTGGTGGCAAAACCCTTGTAGGCGATCACAGAGGTCAGACGTTTCTTGTAGTTGGCCACCAGGTTTGCACACACCTCAGGAGGGATTTTGTCCCACTCCTCTTTGCAGATCCTCTCCAAGTCATTAAGGTTTTGAGGCTGATGTTTGGCAACTCAAACCTTCAGCTCCCTCTTCAGATTTTCTGTGGGATTAAGGTCTGGAGAGTGGCTAGGCCACTCCAGGACCTTAATGTGCTTCTTCTTGAGCCACTCCTTTGTTGCCTTGGCCATGTGTTTTGGGTCATTGTCATGCTGGAATACCCATCCACGACCTATTTTCAATGCTCTGGCCCTGACGGTACATGGCCCCGTCCATCGTCCCTTTGATGAGGTGCAGTTGTCCTGTCTCCTTAGCAGAAAAACACCCCCAAAGCATAATGTTTCCACCTCCATGTTTGACGGTGGGGAGGGTGTTCTTGGGGTCATAGGCAGCATTCCTCCTCCTCCAAACACGGCGAGTTGAGTTGATGCCAAAGAGCTCGATTTTGGTCTCATCTGACCACAACACTTTCACCCAGTTCTCCTCTGAATCATTGGCAAACCTGTACATGTACTTTCTTGAGCAGGGGGACCTTGCGGGCGCTGCAGGATTTCAGTCCTTCACGGCGTAGTGTTACCAATTGTTTTCTTGGTGACTATGCACCCAGCTGCCTTGAGATCATTGACAAGATCCTCCCGTGTAGTTCTGGGCTGATTCCTCACCGTTCTCATGATCATTGAAACACCACGAGGTGAGATCTTGCATGGAGCCCCAGTCCGAGGGAGATTGACAGTTAGTTTGTGTTTCTTCCATTTGCGAATAATCACACCAACTGTTGTCACCTTCTCACCAAGCTGCTTTTTCTTGTGTAGATCTACAATCTTGTCCCTGACATCCTTGGACAGCTCTTTGGTCTTGGCCATGGTGGAGAGTTTGGAATCTGATTGATTGCTTCAGTGGACAGGTTGTCTTTTATACAGGTAACAAACTGAGATTAGGAGCATTCCCTTTAAGAGAGTGCTCCTAATCTCAGCTCCTTACCTGTATAAAAGACATCTGGGAGCCAGAAATCTTGCTGATTGATAGGGGATCAAATACTTATTTGATTCATTAAAATGCAAATCAATTTATAACTTGAAACTTGAAATGTGTTTTTTTGGATTTGGATTGGATTTTTTTTTTTTTTTTTTTTTTTTGTTGTTATTCTGTCTCTCACTGTTCAAATAAACCTACTATTAAAATTATAGACTGATCATTTCTTTGTTAGTGGGCAAACGTACAAAATCAGCAGGGGATCAAATAATTTTTCCCCCACTGTACATACTTTATTTTGGTTAGTTTAAGTTGAAAAACAAATTTCTCAAACTAAAACAAAGCTAAATAAAAACATTAAAAATAATAAAAATGACAAAATCACATAACAAAATTATTAAAACTGAAATTAAAATACTGAAGAAAAATAAATGCTAATTCCAAAAAAATAAAAAATAAAAATACTATAACAGTATATAAATAATACTAAAATAACACTGGATTAAAGTAAGGTGGGTAAAGTAAAATACTACACTTGAAACACTGTTTCAAAAGCACAGCCACTATATTCAAACATTATAGGTTTTGACAATGTAAGACTACTGTGACAGAAGCACTTGCTGATGCTGAAGTAATTTATCCAAATATTTAATATGTCATACTGTGTAACTTCAGCTTGATATGCATAAGGATGCATAAAGCAACTGCATTGCAGGAATTATTTCTGTAATTCTTAACCAGAAGTTCATACACTTAGAAAATTATTCTCAGCTCAAAAAGTATAACTTAGACTGCTTTAACTGACCAAACAAAAAACTGCAGTAAACACTTTCTGAATAATTAATATTAAGTGCTTTAACAGAATACAAACTTTATATTTCTGCTTTTAAACCCTTCAGAACACTGCCTTGCTTGACTTAAATTGTTTATGTGCATTACTGTAAATGTGCTTTTTTAGTTTATTTATTTTTTAAACTGAGGTACAAGTCAAATAATCATTCTCTCTTTCTATACTTTTCTGCATTTGATGTTGTACTTGCTTATATTATACTTGGCACTGTGTGTCTCATGAAGCATTGACATTGCTTGTGATGTTCTTTCTTTGTAGGTCGCTTTGGATAAAAGTGTTTGCTGAAAGAATAAATGTAAATATAGATGCTGTTCAAAGAGCTTCACTTAAAAAAAAACTAACTTAAATATCTATCCGTATCTGTACCTTATTTATATTGCTCTATCATATCAGATCACAGATAGAGTAATTAGTGCTTACACTTTGAGAGTAAAACTTCATTTGGCTTTACCTTTCATTTCATAAAATGCAATGCACTTCATACTACTTAAAGGAACTATTCACTAAAACAGAAAATATAGTCATCCTTTACTCACCCTCATGTCATTTCAACTCTACATTATTTTCTTTTTTCTGTGAAACACAAAGTGAGCTCTTAAGAAGAATGTGGGCAGAATGCTTTTATGGTGCTTTTAGTCCTTAACAGTATAAATCACCATCCTTTTTTTTTTTTTTTTTTTGCTTAACATCTCATTTTTGTTTCACAAAAGAAAGAACAATAAAGGTTGTGGAACTACTTGGTAAATAATGAAAAAAAAATAACTGCAGTTTTGGTTGAACTATTCCTTTAACAAATTACAAGCTGCATCTCAAAGGTAAATGTCTGTTTCTTGAGTTTATAAAAGGTAGGGTGAATATGTGCAAGCATAGGCTACATATTCATCTCACATGTTGCATTCTCTGATATCCAGGCATTCTGGGTGCTTGAGCAGCACCAGTGGTTCCTCCCACTCCAAGTCCTACCACAACATGGCCTACAACCCATGTGCACGGTATGCCGAGAACATCCACTCCGATCCGCTGTTTCGGAAGACCCTCCGGCCCATGCGCACCGAGCCCGGCGTAATCACGGCTCAGAGCTACGTGGGCCGCCGGGCACATACAACACGCTACGTCATCGTCAACGAACACGAAGCTCGCAAGAAGCTCATGCGCTCAAATACACGCATACCGAGACATTACCGCCTCGCAGACGAACCGACGGAGATCGTAGAGCTTTATCCGCGCAACGTGAAGTGCTACATTCCTCGTACTCCTCACCGAAGCCACCAGCCACACCTCAGCGAGGAAGAGGAGGAGGAAGAGGAAGATCCGAAGAGCAGCGCAAGGAGGGGGTCATCCAAACAGTCGAACCGTCCAAAATCGCTGTCGGATATCCGTCAGACCGCGAGATTCTACATTGGTGATACAATAAACAGTCAGTTGTCTATGGAGCAGGGTTTATACGGCGATGAAGAAGAAGACGATCAAGAAGATGACTGGGTGAACGACCCTCAAACAAACATCCGAGGCCCAGAGTCGGCTCACAGGTACGGCGAACCATACGTCAAGCCCAAGACCAAGCATAAAGTGGAGCCGTCGCTGACCGAGTCGGATTCGGCATCGCTGGCGTCCAGTAGTGACCAACAAAACAGCAGCACTGACCAGTACATCCAAGTCATTCACAACAAAGAGAAGTACCTGAAGTCCAGCGCCAAGCTGACCAAAAAGAAATCCAAGAACCGAGTTAAACTCAATGTATCTGGTACTAATGATCTTGTCTGCTCCAACGTTTAACCTGTTTAGAGCTAAAGCTGAGATTATGGCTCTGTTCGAAAACACTGGTAAGCTGTCTACGTAGGAAGCATTTTAGGTGTACACCAAGTGTGTTTCAAAAGGTAGGATGCATTATTATCGTGCCATCTGAAATCTGGAATGCATTACACAACTTTTAAAATCAGAACAGATTTGAAAACACTAGGCATCATACATGATCTGATGACTTTTCAGTTGCTCATAGTTGATGCTTGGAGACGTGACAAATGAAAACAATAGGTGTTCCAAAATCGGCTCAAGATATCAAACACGTTCGATATCCTCCAGCTGGATAGAATCAGGTGGACCATCATACACTACGCAATTTTCTGTTAACTCTTGATTGCCCAAAATCTGCAGAATGACTCTGACTTTCAGCAACTAGCATCAGCTTGATCAGGGCAAAACTCCTGTAGTGTATTCTAGCCTTGAAATGATACCTTCTGGCCATGGTCAAAGCTGGTCCATGAACACTTGAGAGCCAGCTGACTGTGCGTCTGCAACCGTTGTTATACGCGTGTATGAATATCTATATCTGCAATAGACTTCAGCAGATGGTTTTGCTGAACTAATACAATACAAGCAGATGATGCCATTAGCTAACACAGCATTAAAAACTTACTATAGTTTAAAAACCTGTAATATTGAGTTAATACATATTAAAAACACAAGCCAACACATTCTCACTTATGAAAGTTTATCCCATTTCTTCTGGAATTTTGGCAGTTTTTACAACCAGAGTCTGCACAGTGTTGTGGCATCTTGGAAAATGAATTGCTTTTTACTGTAAGCGATGACACCATGACCGTTCCAAGATCGTGGACACGTTGACATGTCTGGAGTGATCGAATGTGGCATCATATACATATCTATGAGATCCCCCCCACTTTTGCTTAAAAATAACCACTTGAATGGTGCACAAGGATAATCCAACTCATTTAGAGCAGATCAATTGACTCCCAACTTAAAGGAGAAGCACACTTTTCAAGTTGATGGCAACTAAATTGACATTCTATTGGTTATTTTAAGTGGAGGTGAGTTAATCCAAGTTGTTTGGAACACAGCATGAGTATTCCCAACTCTTAACTGTATCTGAAGCACAGCATACAGTAAATCCATCCAAGATGGTGGATAGAGATGAGAGAAATGTTTATTATAAATATAGCGCATTCCATTAAATAATGAAAAAATGTTTGTGTATAGTGTAGCAGCATGCAAATGCCAAACTCTGAGTGCCAGGTGCTATCTATGTGTTCCAAATCAGTCATTTATGAATTTCCATTGTAGTTAGGATCCCTCCTTAAAAGTCAGCTGCTTATGTAAGCAGTAGACAGCATGGCAGCTTACTAGGGTTAGGAACAGAGCCAGTGATTTGGTGTAATACATATAGGTTTGTCATATAAAAGTTGCAGTTTTGCCTTGTAAAGCACAAAGAAATAACTAGTCTATATAAGTATACTTTGCATGTATCTAGATTTCCATTAAATCTGATATAAAAAATTATAATGTTTGGATATTTTTAGATTGTGCTGTCTGATTCAAGGCAGAAAACATGAATTCAAGATTGGGTGTGTACGAAAATAAAATAAAAAATTTAAGAGTCAACCACTGAAAAACCCACATCAAACACTTTTCCCTCTCAGTGTGTTTGGGGATGTGGTATTGATCCAAATGATCATGGGCAACAGGGGAAAAGGTTATGTAAGAGTTCCCGCTAAGCACTTATGATTAACTCAACACTTTGAATATCAATACTCAGATTAACAGGTTGAAACAGGTTAATGGCCAGTCCCAAAACTATTACATTTCTGAATGGGGTAACAAAGCTGCACAATTAAAAACGACACTTTTGACAAAATTATTTATTCATTCATTTATGCAAATGTGCATTTATTTATTGCATTTAATGCATTTATCTGCATTTATTTATTTATGTATTTCAGCATTTATTTATTTATTTATTTATTTATTTATTTATTTATGTATTTATTCATTTATTTATGTATTTTTACATTTATTTATTTATTTATTTATTTATACATTTATGTATTTATTCATTTATTTATATTTAAGTCATTTCTTGTCCTCCATAAGCTTTGGCATGAAATAGGAATATATGTTTAAAAAAAAAAAAAAAAAAAAAAAAAACCACTCTATTTGAGACCAGGAGGGTTATGAATATGCTTGTGTTGCAAGTAAGCTATAAGGAAGTATTTTTATAAAGGACAGGGCAAACATTTTCTTGTCAAGCTCAGGCACAAAATCCATGGCATTTTTAAAAATGAGTTTAGATAAGATTGTCAACTTTTGCTATAGCTACTGATTTCTGTAACTTTATAATGTTTTGAGATAATATACCTCAAAACACAGCAAAACTAATCAAAACCATTGTTAATACTACTGAATTATTTAGCCTATTAGCCTACATAGATAAAAATGAAAAAAAAAAGGACAACATCTGCTCAAACAAAAAAAGTTTAATTATTTAAAATTGCCCCATGTTCATCTAAATGTGATATTAATAAAATATTTTGATGAAACTAATTCATATTTAAATAATGCGTCTGTGTTTATTTAATAATGCATACGACAATGGGGACGAGTCAATGTAAAACAGGATCGACCCAGAAAACTCCAATTCCCAGAATGCAACGTTCTTCTGACGAGCTACTGTCTAAGGAAGTGGCCTTTTACTGTTTTCTTTTTTAATTATGAAGATTTTGTGGCGTTAGACGGGTTAATCGTCTCTTTTTATTGTTTTGATCGCGCATGTTTAATTGCATCGTTCCGTTGATCTCGATTGAACTGTGTATCGATTATTATCTGTCGCAGCCGGTCAGTCACGATGACAGTCACAGTGATCATCTGTAACTAATGAATGAACCGAAAACATCTGACCTATTATACCACAAACTGGCATATTTAACTGTAGCCACTGTTAGTGTTTGGATATTGGACGTACTTGAACAAAGATCCCGGAAGAATCGAAGGTAAATTGTTTAATTTGACGCTATTTAGCAGCTCGCGATAAAACGCTGTGAATACATGTGCTGTTAGAGGACAAGCGATAAAGTAATATAAAATAAACTATATAACCACTCTCCATCGCCATGGATTACACACACACGGCCAGATCAGTGGAGGATCGTCTCTTGAGCTACAGAAAAGACGAGTCCGGGTGGAAAACGTGCAAGAAAACGGTAAATATTCAACAGAACTGTGTCATTTTGTCATCTTTTGCAGTTGTTGGTCTATAAACAAATATTGTGTTTTATTTCTAGAATGATGTTGTGGTGTGTTGGAGACCCTCTTGTGAATTCGCGGGATATGTGTAAGCATAAATTTGTAAATTACACTCTGATCCTGAATGTCAAATGTGCTGACTTCTCGTGTTGTATAAATACTTTAGTTAGTGATACTCCTGTTACATAGCTTATATATGAGAAATATTATGCACTCATAAAATTGGACATTATTCAGCCTGTGAGACTGAGATCAATGCATATCCATACTCATGCTGTCAGGGCACGAAAAATAAATCCTAAAGAGTCAAGGACTTTTCTCTGTTGAAAATATATTGCTTTAGTTATGCTTAGCTCTAAATGTTTAATTGGTGTAATCACCAGCTCAGTCTTCATTTAGGGTCAGTTTTGAATACTTGAATTTGTAGGAAATGAAACATTGTTCAACTATTAAGTCCGGAAGACCTAAAGATTTGATCACGGCCTTGACAACCCTGAAGATTTTTGTATAATGTACTAAAAATTAATTGTTTTGAAATATTTTCAATGTTCACGGCATACATAGATGCTGCTTCTATTATAGAATAATAGAAACTCTTATTAATTTAAAAAAAATAATAATAATAATAATTTCGTAAATAACAGCTTTAATTTTCTTTTTAATGACATTTTCGTAAGAATATGAAACCAGAATTGTATTATTTTGGGCTTGTCCTCTTTTCAGAAAACTTCCCTTCGTAGATTAAACACAACAAATCAAAATAAAGTTGCACTTGTTCCTAAAAACTTAATGGAACTTTGTGAACAAATTTGCATTTATATTTTTTTAAACAAAAACAAAAATATATGTATATATATAAATGAAAGCCATGTACATTTGAAAAGGTGAGAACCCTGTAATATTGCTTAATACACATTATATATAGTACAGTGATATTTTATACAACTGTTAATTGCATTTACATTTACTTATTTATATTCACATTATAATCTGCATATTTTACTTTTTTCTAGCGTTTTGCACGCTGTTGACATCGTGTGCAAACATCATGGCAGCAGCAGTGACGTTAACCTTTGTCCCGTATGCATGAGCAGTGATTGTGTGTTCTTTGGGGTTTTCAGGTATAAGGGGGAGGGGATTGTCAATGGCAGTCCAGAGAAAGTGTGGGACTGCTTGAAACCTGAAATCAATGGCCTACGTGTAAAATGGGATGCTAATATAAAAAAGTTTGAGCTGCTTGAGCAGGTCTCTTCGGTAAGAAAAACACAAATACACACCCATGTGAAAGGAGATCATTGTTGAGTTAAATCATATGACCTGACCAGTTCCTCTTTCAGCTAGGTGTAAGAAACAATGTTTTATTTCAGGATTCTTATTTAAATTCTCAAAGATCAGTGATGGTACTTCTTATTTTAAAACGGTCTCTTGTATCCCGGTTTAACGTGCACAGTCAGCTATAAGTAAGCCATTTGGTGGCTAACATCCTGAAAAGTGTAAACACTGGGTGTATGGCACATTGATCTGTTTGTCGAGTTTACAAACCAGCCCATAAAGCAACATTCGCTCAAGCAATAGCATGAGTTTGAGGGAGTTTGTCCCATCAATGTCAGACGAGAGAAGGGATACCTGTTTGAAAACAGTAATTTTTTTGCCGTTTCCCTTTGCTTTACTATTAATAATTCTTATTTCTAATTCCCATTGAGATGTTCATGATGCACATGGCATTGCAATGATTTAGTAGATAAAGCAGCTATGCAACAGTAGATTTATACATTTCTATATCTTTCCATCCATAGGATGTTTCGATCTGTCGAACGGTCACGCCTTCGGCTGCTATGGGTATTATATCACCTCGAGATTTTGTTGATGTTATTTCCGTTAAACGCTATGAGGATGGCACAGTTTCATCAAATGGTACGCATGGCTTTTCTCCTTTAGCTGAATCTGAATCTGACACTGAATAGGATCATAGGGTCATTATAAATATACATTAGACCAGATATCTATCTTAATGATGCTGTTATTGATATTGTTATCGATTTATAGCGACCAATGTAAGCCATCCAAACTGTCCTCCTCAAACTGGCTACGTCAGAGGCTTCAACCATCCGTGTGGCTGTTTTTGTGTTCCTGTTCCTGGGTGAGTTTCTCCTGTCTTTGGTTGATGTAATTCAAACATCAGACAGCAGATGGTGGCAAAAAAATTACATTTCAGATGTTTTTTTTGTTTGTTTTTTTTTCTTCATGCATTGGTTCATCAATCGCATAAAATGTTTACTTTTTTCCTCTCTCTGTAGGGAACCAGGCAAAACGCAGCTGTTCAGCTTTTTCCAGACTGATCTTGGAGGTTTGCTTCCTCGTTCGGTTGTCGATTCATTTTTCCCCACTAGTATGGTGGAGTTTTACAGCAACCTGACCAAAGCCGTAAAATCGCTGAAATAGCACCAATGGCACTTTATAGATAATACCCCCCTTTAATTTTAAATGTGAATATTTTAATAATTTGAAGCACTTAATCAAGCTTTAGTGGAAAATGAATTTACTTTTAGATTTATTCCTGATTCTTCCAATAGCTACACGTGTCCAAACACACTTGCACATAGACTGTTTTATACAGAGTTAAGAGTACTGGAGCATTTTGTTTGACGTATTATTTCAGAAATTCTGAAAACTTGATTCAAACGATGAACTATTGCACAAAAAAATTATACATTTATGCATTTGGCAGATGCTCTTACAGGGTTTCTGCAGATCTTAATCTTAATTCACTTTTACACAAATTAAGGTCTTAAAAAAAGGCCCTAAATAGGTGCAGAAAGTTTATAAATTCATAAAGTTGTGGCATTAAATTGTGCATGCAATGCAAAAAATTTATATTTTCCTCAGTATTTTTATCTTGATATTTTGGCAGATCAAATATCTGAACATCCTTAATCAAGATACATTTACTCGAGATGCAAAATATGAAGTCTGAAACTGAACTAAACTGCACAAAATTGAGTTTATGCTTAAAACAAGAACAAATATTTGTCGGTGGGGTCTGAAATGGGGTCTTTTTTTGAGCCCTTTGACAGATTTTTGTTCTTGTTTTATTCATAAACTCCATTTTGATACATTTCTCAGAAACGTAATTTTGCTTCTTGATTTAAACATTCTTTTAGAAGCTTGCACCACAAAACAAGACAAAATAACTGAGGAAGAACATCTCTTTTTTGCAGTGTGATCAGAAGTTACAATAAAAGTTATTTCCATATTCTTGGTTGGGAGCAGAGGTATTTAAGCCATACGCTATTTTTTAGTAAAATGTATTAAAAAGTAAAAGAGATTTGTTGGAAATTTCAAACTTGCCAAATCAACCCATTGTCCCTAGACATTCACATTTAGAGAACATATTGATAGTTTTCACGTGACGTCACACCCTTATAGGAACGCCCACCTGGCGGGCAAAACGAAGCTTTGCTCCACTGACCGCCAGTTATTTTTATGCAGATTGCATCAAGTAATAATGTAGTAAAACACAGATATTAAAAGGTGAAATTCAGTAAATACCTTATTGATGATGTATATTTTGTACAGGCAAGAAGATGAAGCCAGAATATAAACACGTGCAAAGTTTCACATTAAAAGGCTTCCCATAAAAAAACATTAGAAGGAAAACACTGAACCGTTAAGCGGATTGCGTTCATATTCCGGCCTCATCTGCTTGCCTATGTAAACTATGCATTATTAATATGGTGAATACTGAATTTGATCTTTTAATATTACCGTTTTAAATATATTACGGCACTTTAAGTGTTTTTGCAACATTTTGTCGCAGTGTTTATGATTGAAATATTGCCGCGGGTGCTTAATATGGATTGCAAATGGCCAAAACTTGCATTTTGTTCGGAAATACCTGTGTTTTATTCTTTTGAGAGGTGATCTAAATATTTGCGGCTGGGAAACATGAAAAATTGACAGGCTTGTTCTGCAGTTCTATGGATGTTTTGCCCTCAAAGTCTTCGAGCCGGTCACGTGACTGAAAGCTATGAATTGATGTTTTGTGTTCCCTTCACTCTATTTCATAAATTTTCTTTACATTGTCATAAAATGTCTTCATAAAAACCTGCAGAAACCCTGTTTTATCTAAAGTGACTGAAAGTGAATTCAAATGACATTTTATCAGTCTGTTTGTTTCATGGGAATTGAACACATAATGTTGGTGTTGCTAGCATCGTGCTCTCTGCTTGTTGCAGTCATTCCATTAGGGTTTTTTTTTATTTATTTTTTAATTTTTTTACCATAATTCAGCAGTGTAACCCCATAATGTAGCATGATAATAGATTTAGATTATTTTCATTCATTTAGGGCATTGTTAACTTTTTTGGAATTTACAGCTCTATTTTAAAAGGTAGTGAGCTGCCTTGCCATCTGCAGAGTTACTGGTTTGGAGCTCCCTACATAGGCAACACAAATAATGCTCCTCACATGAAGCATAAGGGACTCGACTCACGATTGATTTACATAGAGTTTGGCATTAACTTGTATCATGACGGTGCTTTAGAATGAGGTTCTTAGAAGGCAACTTAAGGTTGCTGCTTCTGTGTCAGGAGTATGTGTTTGATGTCTGGCCTAAACAGGCAGTTCACTCATTTTTGGAAGAGTTTTATTTTAATAAGCTGTTTTTAGAATTTCAGTTACATATTTGAGGACAGTTGTCTTAGATTGGAGATTACATTTTTATTTGAGTAAGAGCTCTTGATAGATGCCCAAGCTTGACCCTTATACACAAGTCTGGGTGTTAATTATGCTGAAACTTTCTATAAGTATTTCTATATTTGAATAGTGATATTTTAGCGCATAAATGGCTTTGGCAAATCAATGTTTACTGACAGACATATCTTCAGACAAATTTGAAGAATTGCATTTGCTGCTGTTCTCGGTTAACACAACTGAGTTTATGTACTGTATTTTTGAGACTGACAAAAAAAAAGGCCAGAACAATCATGACAGAATTATTATGAGGGATATTAGATATAATGATAAAAGAATAGCCCACAGGCTCAAGGTTTAGCTGGTTAGCATGACCCCAGTGGCCCCTGCTGGTGATTGTGTAACCAGTATAAAACGTTTTTCTCCACTGATGGCCAACCAAAAGTATCCTTGTGTTTGTGTATATAAGTATCCACATCCACCGGGTCCTGTGGCAGCCAGACCAGCAACTGCCATTAAGATGAATGGGAATTCTAATAGAACAGGGAATTGAGTGGAATCCTGTGTGGAATCAGAGTAATTAAGAATGACTGAAATTCCAAGTTTGAATTGAGGTAGAGAACAGGATGCAGAGTTTGAATTAGAATTTACTGAATTTAAGCTGAATTAAACAAGTGACTGAATGGGATTTAAAGAAATAATCTGAAATATTTAAAATTAATATTAAATACAGTATATAATATGCTTAATAAATTAATTCAATGAGTTAATCATTTGATGAACCATGGTGGAAGAAAGTCAAAAGGAATTGTCTACCGAACAATTCTGTCATCGTTTACTCGCCCTCAAGTTGTTCCAAATCTGTATGAGATTGTCTTCTTGCTGAAGACAAAATATATTTAGAAGAATTATTGCCTTTGACTTCCATAGTATGAAAAAAAAACAAACAATGGAAGTCAATGGCTACCAGCAACTATTTGGTTCAGACTCATACAGGTTTGGTGTAAACTCTCCCTTTAATTTCCCAAAATGCTCTAATTTTCCCCGAAGTCTAAATGATTGTGTTAGACTAATTCCTCTGTTGTTTGATTATGTTGAACATATTTGAATTTCAATTGAGTCAAATCTCATTTCAAAGAGTGCATTTTTAAATTGACAGTTTTGCCCAACCCTTTTAAAACATTCCAAAAATATGGAAAATATGATTTTTTTTTTTTTTTTTTTTTTTATTATTATTTTTTCCCCCCATAGACATAGTAGAAATGAATCCAGTTTTGGCCTTCTATCTCTGCTTGTAATCCGTCGTAATCGCACATGGACAAAGGGACTGTTTAATATATCACTGATATGCCTGACCTCAGAGAGAACCCAGTTTGTTGTGTGACTTTTTGATCTCTTTAATTACCATTTGCCTGTTTGTGTCTAGCTGCACGATTGTCCTCCTGACATGTGTCTCAACCAGTAGGTACTTTGTATTTTTATGCCTGTATGCCATCATTACTGTGAACGCATGCTCATGGCCTGGAGATGTGTGCTTCTTTTTTTTTTTTTTTTTTTTATATATATACTGTAAATGAGCAGTATGCTCTAGTGCATTTCAGGATTATTTTGAGTCTAGATTTTACATCCATTTTGCAAGGAGTGTGTGCTTGCCTTCAATAGTATTGTGCAAAGTTCTCTGTATATTTTAATAATACACACAAATTTACATTCCGAAAGCAGTGTATACAGTTTGTCAATTCTGTCAAGTGAGAGTTTTTGATTATTCAAGATTTTAAATTTTCTAGAAGTCAACATGAAATGTCATTCGCAAGTCATTTTATTTCTGTAAACTGATGTATTTAGAATAAAACAGTGCCGGTACTTTATTTTATCCTCCTGGAATTGATTGGATCGTGAAAAGTGGGCGGTACAAACCAGAATGGAGGCAGATGATTGGATGGGAGAAGTTGAACAGTATGAGGGATTTGTAACGGGCGTAACAAGCCAGTATATTTTCATAGTACATCATTTTTAATAACATGCAGTGATGGACCTAGAAATATGCATTGAAATCAGGTAATTTCTCATTTCATGTTGACTTCAAATGTGTTTTTAGTCTGTTTTTGCTCAATGCAGTTTATTTATATGTCCACCTGCCATTGACTGTGGGACATCTGTGTACTGTTTGTTAATACTTAAAAGAAGCAAAAACAAAGGAAATTGCACTTTGTAAAACCCATTGTATGATTCTCCTTTTAAATTCTGTTTTCAGATATTAAAAATGATTGATGACCATATTTATCATTTGTATCACTTTATTTCAACATTACAAACCTTAACAAGTAATAACATGTAAAACATATTTGTTCAGACACAGTTTCAATATATTAAGGCCTTTCTTTTTAAGGGGAAAAAAAAACTAACAAGACCAGAATACTAGAGGCACAGTAGTTTTTTTTTTTTTTTTAACCATCAAAGGTGTAATCTGTTAGATAATAGATATTTTTGAAAATATCAAATTAATATATTTATTTTTTCTGGCTTTGATGGAAAAACTAGAGCAATGTACTGTTAGGGGAGCATTTGAAAAAAAGATTTTTGAAATATTCTATTTCTGATCTCTTGAAAACCATGTGCCACAAATGCTTCATGACATGTTCTTTACATTCTGCTTAGGTGAAATGGTGTAGAAATATATCCGAAACTATTTACAGGCTTGTGCAAATCATTGCATCAAAACAGGCAGACTTGAAAAGTATCATATTTTTTTTTTGTTTTACGAATCCCTGATTGTGATGGTATAACAATATTATACCAGCATAGTGATGCGCTATAAAACTCTGCTCAGAAAAACAAGCTTTCCTAATCATGTAGTACCACAACATGCAGTGATGCACATCATGCACATCATATAGGAGATGAAAGTCATACTGTCAAAATGCATTAATTGCAAAATTGGGCAATCAAGGCAACTGAATGACCCCAGCAGGGTTCCCCAGTCATGGAAAACCTGGAAATATCAGGGAATGGGATTTCCAGGCCTGCAAAACTCATGTAAATGTTTACAGTTTATAGGTTTTTCTTGCTAAAACACTTAATTGGATAGAAATTATTCTTTTTGACTGTGGTCTTGGTTGCAGTAAGAAGATGAAAATGAAATAAATTTCATTGGTTAAATCGTATGGGAACCCTGTTTTTAAGAAACACTGATTTGTAATGTAAATTTTTTTTTTTTAGCAAGTGGAGGCATTTCCCCAAGGCTTGAAATGAAGTTTTGCATAATTTAAAATTGATTCAAATTTGGGATAAGTCCAGTATTTTCTTCTGGGTGCTTCTGAGTGGAGTTTAGCTCTAATCACATTTTTTTCTCTTAATGACGAGTGTAAACGGCCCATCATTAAGGCCTTTAATGAGTGTCCAGGCCTCAAAGCGTGTGAGACCCTGCAGAGACGAGTCCTGTATCTGCAGTACCTCATCACCAGACTTCAGCCCCTTTTGCTCAGCGTCACTCCCTGCCAGAGAAAATACAGTATATATTGCATGATTCATGTTACGTTCTAATTTGCAGGCCCACATGTAATCTGCACCCGCATAACTTTACAAAAAGATTTCTGCAAAATGAGAAAACCACACCATATTTGTTAGTTTATCAAAGGTTTTGGTTATTTTGATGCCACACTGAAAATAATTTTGTGTAGAAACACTTTTTGCTCAGAATTTTACAATTAATTAACATTTTTACAGTACAGTATTCTTAAGGAGAAATTTAGCATTACATCACTTGCTCACCAATGGATCCTATGCAGTGAATGGGTGCCGTCAGAATGAGAGTCCAAAAAGCTGATAAATCTTGTGAAGTGAAAAAAAATGCATGTTTGTAATGAGTCCATCAAGACGTTTTAACATTTTTTAAACCGTTCCAAACATGCAGCTTTTCACTTCAAAAGATGTTAATTGATAGACTTTAGTGGTGTGGATTACTGTGATGTTTTTATCAGCTGTTTGGACTCTCATTCTGACGGCACCCATTCACTGCAGAGGATCCATTGGTGAGTAAGTGATGCTACATTTCTCCAAATCTGTTCCGAGGAAGAAACAAACTCATCTACATCTTGGATGACCTGAGGGTTAGTACATTTTGAACAAATGTTCATTTTTGGGTGAATCATTCATTTAAGGTTCAGTTGTAGTCTCACCTGTAAATATTCTGTTGACGGTTAGTGGTCTGTCACCATTAATGGAGCCTTTTCCTCCCTCAAGACTAAATCCAACTCCACCTGCATTCTTCTCCAGCTCGATTGTTACAACTTCACCTCCATCTTCCCCTAAGAGTCATTTTTTGAAACAAATACCATAGAATGAATTAACATATTTTGCATATTTATATTTGTGTTAAGCACTATTTGGATATATCGTCCAGATATTTCATAAAACCCACTGAAATTTGATTCTTGAAACACCAGCTGTTAAAGGACTAAATCCATAATGGCAGCACAAGAAATTTGGCTTTAGTTACAAAGCATTGTGAAAAACTAATATTCCATCCAAGTTATCTAAAGCTAAAATTTCTCTTCAATTTCCATTAAAGTTGTGCAAGAACAGATGATTTGTCAGATTTGGATAGAATTAGTCCATCTGTGAAACATGAATTCTCCTCATGGAAAACTAGTCCAGTTCAAATAGGGCTTTTAATGACTTCAGTCATACAGTTTTTTTGTTGGTTTGTTTTTTTTTTAATTACACAACATGTAGCTCTTGTAACATTCCTGTATTCCTTTTGTGCCCTTTTAAACACTGACATTAAACATTAATGTCATTTCTGTGCTGACGTCAGTAATGTTGGCCCACCTGTGATGCTGCTCTCTGTCCCGCTGCTGCAGCTGGACTCATTAGCGTAAGCGCCTTCCTTCCCTTCTGGGTCTTTGTTTTTGGACACCACTATCACCGCCTGCTTCATGGTGCGGGCCTGCCTGAGAATCGCTGTGGCGTCGCTGTGTGTGATGTTTTTTAGCGTTTGACCGTTAATGGACAGCACCTCATCTCCTCTTTCTATGGTGCCCTCCTGAGCAGCCAGACCACTGGGAAACACCCTGTGAACCTGAAGGTACATGATACAGTAAATAATTAAAAACATATACAGTAAATAAAATCAATATATACAATTCTATTGCTAGTATTAACTGTATACATCTTGCATTTACAGTGGAACCACTGGAAGTTTGTAACTGTATCCTATAAGATCCTAAAAGTTTAGGGTAGTATTGTTATTTATTTATTTATTTTTTTGTTTGTTTGTTTTTTGTTTTGTTTTTTTTAAAGAAGCCTCTTATGCTTACCAAGGCTGCATTTATTTAATCAAAAATACAGTAAAAAAAAGTAATATTGTGAAATATTTTTACAATTTATAAAACTGTTTTCTGTTTGAATATATTTTAAAATGTAATTTATTTCTATGATGCAAAGCTGAATTTTCAGCATCATTACTCCAGTCTTCAGTGTCATATGATCCTTCAGAAATCATTATAATATGCTGATTTGCTCAAGACATATTTATTATTACTCTCAATGTTCTTATGGAAACTGTAATGCCTTTTTTCAGGATTTTTTGATGAATAGAAAGTTTAAAAGAACAGCATTTATTTGAAATAGAACCTTTTGTAACATTATTAATGTATTTACTGTCACCTGATTCCAGTAAAAGTATTATTTTCTATTTAAAAAAAATAATAATAATAATAATCTAACCCCAATGGATTCAACGGTAGTGTTGAAATTAAAAATTTGTCATCATTTACTCATCCTAATGTCCAAATTTTATTTCATACAACAAAATTGCATGATGATCATCGCTGCTAAACTCATAAAAGGACCTCAGAAGTAGTCTGTTGTGACATATTACATAAGAAACAGACCAAAATTTCAGCTGTTTGTGCACTAATTTCCCAAGATTTCAGTGGTTTGTCCACTACAAATCATCTCTTCTGCCATAGATTTCACATTTAATGTGGAAAAACAAATTTGAACCCTACTGCAAAAGGGAAGATTACTGTCAGTGACGTCAAACCTGGTCGAAATGCATCATTTTTAATTTATTACACTCATGAATGAGATTTGAGAGATTTGAAGGTTAGACATTCTACCTGAGATCTTATTTTGTGTTTCAGGGAAGCAAGAAAATAATACCGATCTACGCATGTGCAAATGATGACCAAATTGAAGAAGCTGTATTTCCTGTTGACAGGTGAAGATAAGCTGTGGTGTGTGGTTTATGGAGATATAGAGACGTCACTCACTGTAGTTGCTTTGTTCTCCAGATCAATACCGCCAGCGATGCTGAAACCCAAGCCAGCTCCTTCTTCTTTATGTAGAATCACAACATGGATGTCTTCCAGTTGCTAATGGACATTAAGAAATCCAAATCAGACTTGATTATAGCGTATTTTGTGGTTCAAAACCTCTTTGTATCTGTGGCTGTACTGTAAGCAGAACTGCATTTAGCAAAGCAGTTATTCTAGAACCTGCTGAAGAACAATCTGCATTTGTGAACACGGGTTTATCGCTTTGTAAAGCTGCCACACTGATGATTTCCAGGCGGGCTGGATCCTGTTCCCACTCCATTACATCATGCAGTTTTGAAAGAAATATAGAGATATTGCCTTCCCTAGTGTTAAATAGCACTTAAGAATCTCGTTAATAACTATTTTGTCAAAATCACATAAGCATCTGGCACTGTCTTAAAAGATGACGCCTGTCTAAATATGATTTATAGATTACTTGGTTGAAAATATAAATTTGTAACAGAAGTGTCCTCAAATACAACGCCTGATTTTAAGGCACATGCTGAATTTGTCTTTGGACCAAAATTGTGTATTTTATGAAGAAATTGCTTCATTGAGTATGTTTTATATGTATGCATGCTTGTCATAAGAATCAGAAATGTTGGAATTGTAATCCAACCTATGATTAATCCCAGTAGAAATAGCAGGTAATCAGGTATTTATATTCACCAGTTCTTTTATAATACTGCATATTCAAACATACTTTTTTTGCATACTCTATATTATAAGAACTACCAAAGTAATTTGATCATTAAACAGAATTTCATTTGGTTTTACCATTTCTTTGCATTCCTGTTTTGAATTTATTAATAAATACAAATTATATTGAGGGAATTATAAAATGGCTGCCCGGTTTAAACTATCCTCTGGCATGACATGCTAAACTCCCTCTAAAATGACTGAGAGATTGCATAGAAGAAAAAAATCACTTGTCACACCACAGGAGCATTTAAAATTAACTATAGAAAAATCAAAAAAGATTATTTGATTCATTGAGTCCATAATGCAGCCCTGCTAACTAGACTAATACAGCTAACCACTCATCTTGGATTACTTTTACAGTTCCCTTATTTATATAGCCAACAGAAAAACTGGCATGGCCTCAAGAAATTTCTGCAAAATAGTGACACTTCCTGATTTTCTGCATTTTGCTCCTACAGCACAAAACATGTTATGTCTAAGGGAATTTACATAGTGCTCATCACTTCGTTAATCTGAAGGAATAAGGACAGCTTTGTTTAACTGCAGACAGAAAATGTGGCAGAGGGAACAGTCATAAATGCAAAACAGTGCAACAAAATGCACCCAAGAGGGACATTGCAACACTGCCATGGTCAGGAAGTCGCACTCTTGACCAAGAGAAGCATGTCTTTTTATATAATTTTTTTCAACTCTGCTAGCAAGTGAGCTTCAGAATGTAGCAGCACATAAAAGAAAGCTCACTGACCTTTAAGAGCACTTCAAATATGCTGTTTCATTATAGAGAACCGATTGTTCCTCTGTCACACCTCTCATACGTATTCAGGTTTGCGGAGCAGGATGTAGAAGTAATCAACGCCAGACAATAGCCAACAGCGTGTACTTTGTTTTATCGGCTCTATGATTATCAAACCAGAGCTAAACCCACCCTTAGCGTGTCTTCATCCAGATCCTTGACTTCCTGGATCATCCGCTGAATCTCCTGTGGCGGAAGGGCTGAGAGCATGGATTGGGCACAGACATCTGTGGCTGAAGTGAGCGGTCGTTCAGGTTTCCATTCTTCTTTCTCGCACTCCTCCCCTCTCTCGATGGTACGCTCTCTCAGTTTAGCCAAGCTGTAGACCAGATATAAGTTAGCTTGATTGAAAGTGCCTTTGACCAGGGGTAGCCAACACTGTTCCTGAAAGACTACCATCCTGCAGAGTTCACTGCATGTTTTGAACATCTTTGTCTGACACACCCATTTCAGGACTTGGAGTCTCCACAAATGAGCTGATACGTTGGGAACCACTGCCAAGGCAACATTGGTTCTCAACATTGGGACACATTAGGCCAATTTTAAAACTGGTGGAGACTACAAACTTAAAGGGTTAGTTCACCCAAAAATGAAAATTGTGTCATTAATTACTCACCCTCATGTCGTTCTAAACCTGTAAGACCTCCGTTCATCGTCAGAACACAAATTAAGATATTTATGATGAAATCCGAAAGCTTTCTGACCCTGCATAGACAGAAACGCAACTACCACGTTCAAGGCCCAGAAAGGTAGAAAGGACATTATTAAAATAGTCCATGTGTCATCAGTGGTTCAACCGTAATGTTACGAAGCTATGAGAATACTTTTAGTAGAATTAGATGCACTGCACCTTGTTTACAAGCAGAAGATGATGCATGCTGTATATAAAACAGTCTTTGTAAACATGTCTGAAGATTTCGACAGAGAGGATGACTTACAATTTTTTGCCTAGCCTTACTTATTTGAACCAGAATATACAGATGATGAACTAAGCGAGATGGACGCTGTGTTGTGGTACTCTCCTGAACACCCATCGAAGACTGACATGGAAGATAAGAAGTTGTTGCATAAAGTCATTCATTTTGATTTCTTTGCGCACAAAAAGTATTTTCATAGCTTCATAGCATTATGGTTGAACCACTCATGTCACAAACTATTGTAATGATATCCTTACTACCTTTCTGGGCCTTGAACATGTCAGTTGCGTTGCTGTCTATAGAGGATCAGAAAGCTCTCAGATTTCATCAAAAATATCTTAATTTGTGTTCTAAAGATGAACGAAGGTCTTATAGGTTTGGAACGGCATGAGGGTGAGTAATTAATGACAGAATTTTCATTTTTGGGTGAACTAACCCTTTAAGGACAGTTTCAACAGATGTTTAACATTATAATCTCACACACACACTACACAATTAGACCAGACCGTGAGACTACATGCATGCAGATTGTAGTATCATTTTCACAGTGAGATGAGATTTGACTGAGACTTGTGAGATCAAACGTGACTTGGGAAGAAAAACAAATGGAGGACGATCAGCATCATCAGCTGGTTCTCCTTGCATGAGTTGTGAGGGCTCAAAATCAGGCTTAAAATCTTTAAGTGTGTGGCCAGCCTTAGACTTCTTCGAACTACAAGAAAATTTTACGTTTCACTTGCACACGTTGTGGCCAATTTAATCACATCTCACCACATCGATCTATAGACTACTTTAGCTCAAACATGCATGACAGGAAAGTGTTAAGGACAGGAAAGCGATAAGGACTAGTATGAGAGCTTGCAAGACATTAGCATGAAATAGTCTGTTGTTTGTGACTTCCGCTTCTTGTTTCATTTAAAACAGATTCCCGAATGATTCAAACCTCTGCAATGCCTTTATCGTGCAGCCAGTTCTCAACATAAAAGAAGCTGACATTGTTGGCTCCAGTCCCTGCAAGTGATCTTATCCCATCCCGTCAGCCAACACAACACTGCACTGCAGTGTAATTATACCCCAAATGCTTTCAACTTCCAAGCAAATTTGTCCTGCATCGTTTTCAGAGATAATATGCTTTGATAAGTTGCATACCTTACAGAGAAACCCTTTTCGTTGTTTTCTAGTGCTGTTGAAGGTGGGGGCTTTTCACCAGGAGAGTCTTCTTCTATTGGGTTATGAAGAGGGGATCCTGGTGGGGCGCTCCAGGGGTTCCCAAACCGAATGCAAGGGGACTGCGGCAGGGATTGCATTGATCGCATCAAAGCATTGGACACTTGGTTGCTGAAGGACAAGATGATCCCCAGGCTCTCCCCGTCCAAGCCGCTTGAGTTGGGGGCATCTGAAGAGGGAGTGAGGGGTAGACTCCGGGTTCTCACGCTCACAGCATGAGTTCCTGCACCTTCAGTTTTTTCTATAGGACCCTCCTTTGAGCTGCTTGATCTCCTTGGGATGTGGCTAGAAGGGGGCAAATCCTCTTCAGAAGATGAGGGTTCTTGCTCAGTCTCAGTAGCAGGTGGAAGCTCTTTTGGGGAGTCAAGAGCAGGTTCCTCAACAGAGATTGGCTTACAGGGCTCTAAATCATGAGAAGTTGATTGATTTTCTTCCTCTGCAGGGGAATGATGGGGCTCTGAAATGATATCTGAACCGAGGGAAACTGGTTCTTGCTTTTCTTCTTCTGGAGGCTGGGTGGTGGCTGAAATTGTTGGTGTAGACTGGCAGTCATCATTATTGTGTAAGTTGCTTGTGGTAACTTTAGTTCTCCCTGCATTGCTGTAGTCTGCAGATGAGGTTTTAGTCGTCTTCTCCACTGGAGGAAGAGATGCAGTTGGGGCCAGTCGCCTGCTTGGCCTTTCGGCTCCATCAGGACTTGAGAAAATCTCAAACGAGCTGATTTTCTGCCTGATTGACAAATTGGCTCCCGATGAAGCGGCCCTCAGACTAATCCCAAAGGTCCTGCCAGTATAGTGACTCCTGTTATCCGGATGCTTCAAAGCTTCTGTTATCGGTTTCCCAGACTTAATGCTCTTAATGCTCTGACGTGCCCATGCAGGCTTTGGAGCCACCGGGGGGCCTTTTTTGACATCGGGAGGTTGCTCAGATTTGGAGTCTGTGGTGGTGTTTGTAGTTTCAGGGGCTGTGCCATTAACCTCACTATCTCCATTTTGGTCACTCATGGTTTTGTAGCAGTAAGACTGGTTCTCTGGGCTGTCAGTCAGCTTTACCCAGGGGTCACGTGGTTGATCTGTACTGACCTCCAAACGAGCCTGACGTCTCAGACCGACCCGCTTACTTGGACTACACACGTTAGATGGGGACTCTGGACCTGTAACATAACAGTGTCCTGTTAATTTCTTTTTAATAAACTGTCGAACAGAGAAGTGCATAGTGAGAACTAACTCACATGCTGCCTTACATCCAATATTTGTCACAATTGTTTTATTTTCATTCAAAAAAAGAACAACTATAATAGGAATGTTAGAAAAGAAAAGAAAAAAAACATTGCTTTTCTTTTATAAAAAAACCTTGCTATACAGGAACTTACTGTTATCAGCTGAATCAGGAAATGAAAAGTCTCAGCATACATGTTTTGATCTTGCTCAGAATAGTATAAAGTAAATATCTAAATCAAAGTTATGCAACCTATATGACATATGTTTCTCTTTTTGTCATGTAATAATATTAACCAGTAGTAGGTGGTCACTTCCTATTGGGGTCCTGATTAGCCAAACATTAAAGCAGGAGATGGCCAGATTAGAAATATGTGAGTCACTCCATATAATCACAATAATTGTCCAAATATTCAAGTAATTGAGTTACTTTAATAGTTTTTTTACTTTAACATATATATATATATATTTCAGGATAACGTACCTCTGTGCTGTCTGTCCCCTCTGCGTGTTGAGTCACTTTTATGCTCAGAGAAACGGGCAGATGCTTTAGTTCCGACTTCTGTGCATTCAACCACTTCCTGTCACAAAAACAGGAAATGGTTGGCTGAGTTCAAGTCTTACAAAAAATCGAAAAGGTGTGGAAATGCATTCGGCATCATTTCGTCATGCATCACTCTTGCACACAGAAACAGGCATATACACACACTAGAACCATGCCTCATGCCAAACACTCTAGCATTTCAATACCTGAATCACACGTATGACAAAAAGATGCACTATTGTGCAAAACACTGACACTTTTCAAACACTGACATGAACACATCCAGAAAGAGGTAGCATGAATTTCTACGTACATTCTTAAACAGAAGCCTTGAGATCTTTCTCAAAGCCCTGTATAGACTGCAGAAAAACTAGATGAATGTGGAGAGACAATAAAAGATTGTGTAAGGCAATAAAAGTTTTTAAATAATTATAGTCACTGTAAAATAAATGCCTATTCAGGTTAAAATTTATTTATTTATAAAGGAAATAGAAATTACCATAAAGGAAATTCATTTGTAAAAATGTATAAAAGTGCATGTTTTAGATTTGTCCCCATTTTTCATGTTTTTATCACTTTAATCAACTTTCTGATTTCACTAATTCATTTCAATGATCCTGTGGTGTGACGAAAGATGGTGTGCATATATTCACTGTAGTCTGACCAACTGAATACTGCTTAGTTTTATTTGGTTGACCTCTGTTATGGTGCACTTTTGTTTGTAAAATAAATTAAACTAAATAAATCAAGTAATGCATTGTGTGAGACTGATGACTGAGTGCACATTTAAAAACTTAAAAATGTCTCATTCACTTCCTATTGGGGTCCTGATTAGCCAAACATTAAAGCAGGAGATGGCCAGATTAGAAATATGTGAGTCACTCCATATAATCACAATAATTGTCGAAATATTCAAGTAATTGAGTTACTTTAATAGTTTTTTTACTTTAACATATATATATATATATATATATATATATATATTTGAAAATAATGGCAATATATTTAAACAGTTTTCATGTTGTTAAATTTGACACATTTCTGTTTTTCACAGCTCATGATGAGGACAGTCATCCTGTTGAACAATTTCCTCATTTTATCGGAAATTGCATAAAATAAAAAAACAATTTGCACATACTGTTATGTTTATATATAATTTTCTATTTGCTGTCGAGTCAGATGCATTCAAAAATCCATTCAAAAAATATAAGGGAAAAAACTGAATGCCCTTTTTCTCTTTGAGAACTATGACAGCTGCTCATTTGCTCTTTGATGGTGCAAGATTTTCTCATGCAAAACCCATGAAAAATTCGCCAATAAGGCAAGGGTTGCAGTTAAGCAAATCATGTCTTGATTACTCAACTACCATTTATGGGCAGTGCATCAGTCTTACAGTGAAAACCGTCTACTTGTAAGCAGTTTCTTTGACAGAGAGCAAAAAAAAAAACTAGTTTAAAGTAGATTTAAACCTGTATATAATTAATTTATTGTGCATAACCTCACTGACATGATATGCATTGTTGGGCAAGCCTACACAAGGAAAAGAAAAGAAAGAAATAATCATTTTAATTGAGCCAAAATAATCCCGAATATTCTTTGTTTTATAAAAAGAGTGCATTTCACAAATGTGACTAGCCCTACCTGGCAGTTGCTTTGAGAAGGCAGCAGATCTTCTTCTTTCACTGGTGAACCTCGACTAGAGCCGCTCGAATCAGTCAACGCTTCCTGACTGCTGACTTCCTGTCGTCTGCAGTACCTCCGTGCCTGGTTTGTTGCTCCTTGCGTAGAGCTCCTCACCATACCTGCATGCACATCTAATGTTTGTTGTCCAGTGAAATTCACTGGACATTTATAGGGAATGTTATAGTCGTCGTCTGTGAACGAGGCTGGAGACAGTGTGTTATTAAGTGAAGTTTCACTGTTGGTTGTTAAAGAGACGTCCATGCTCTGTACTCTGGTGACGTGCTGGGGTTCGAGGAAGGATTGAGTGGTGGTGCTGGCCGGTATACAGCGCTGGCTGTAGGCGCCCTCACTGCACGATCGCATCATGGGTTTCTGTGCTCGTCTACAGGTCAGCTGACTCGTGCTCCGGTCCAGACAGCGGATGCACTTCTGTCTGCTGTGGGAACAGGCGTCGGATCTCCTCAGACCTGAGATCAGATACAGATATGTCTAAACCAACTACTGATCTTCTTCACAGGAGACATAATCATGGACAAGTTCATTTTGTACAAACAGTAAACAAGACACTAAGCAGACATGGCTCATCTGAGCCTTTGATGCAAGTCCAGGGTTCCCACACTTTTTGACCTATGAATTTCCATGACATCTACATGAGTTCATGATTAATAAAAAATAATTATAATTTATTCAGGTTTCCATTTGATACCAATCTTTTTAAATAATGGATTTAAATGATTATTATTATTCAAACAAATTTATATTTTTCTCTGGTTTGCACAATTGTTTGTACTCTACACAAACACTTACAAAATACAACATCTAACAGAATAGTATAATATTTTATACATTCTTAAATTATATCAAATGATATAATTTAAGAATGTATAAAATATTATAATTTGATATAATATTAAATTATATTAAATGATATATATTTTTATTAATTATTAATAGTAAATTTGTAAAAAAAATTGTAAATTATATAGTTATTATCAATCATATTAAATGATTATTTTAATTATTTATATATATATATATGTATATATATGTATATGTATATATATATATATATATATATATATATATATATATGTATGTGTGTGTGTGTGTGTGTGTATATATATATATATATATATATATATATATATATATATATGTACTATTTTTATTATATAACACAGTGTATATAATTCATAATAACTCCTCATAATATTAATTAGATTTCGTGATAATGTTGATCCACTTCCTGTTGCAATTTTAAGGCCATTAATAAAAGTAGTATGCAGTGTGGTAACCTTGAAATCACTTTGCTTGCTTTATAGAGCTGCAGTTACAGTTGAAATTACTCTGCAACATTACTTAAAATCTGCAGATGCAGGATGCGTGAAACAGGCCTTGGAAATGGCTGTCACAAGTTGATCTCAGAGCAAACAAAAGATCAATAACTCACTGCTGTTACATCCATCCATACTCCACTGACTCCTGTCTCTCCTCAGTCTGCTGTGCTCCACCGCCTGAGCGATGGCCTCGTTCAGCTGCTGCTCAGAAACCTTCAAACACATGCAGGTTTATATTTTAGCACTCTCTGACAACTTAGATCTAGCTATGAAGAGAAAAGTGTAGGTTTGACTGTAGCCATAATGAAGTGTAAATTGTTTTAGCACAGTTTGTGTTAATGTGTGGCTTAGTAAATCTGGCCCGTGATGCTCTCTTGTACGTCTGAAAGGAAAGCAGACCTACTTTTGGGTCGGGGTGTCGACTGATGATGATCTGAACCGGTCCCGGGCTGCACTGACTCAGAACCGTGTACACATCGTTCAGCGTCATGTTGCAAACCACCGTGTCATTGATCTCCATGATCTCATCGCCACATCTGACAAACATTCACATACGACTTACTAACATCCCAGCAACCGCACACATTATTACAACAATTCACAGTGCTGCAGTTTGGTTAGTTGTAAAAACCTTCTAGAAACCACACTTAGGAACATAAAAGAATGTTGCCATTTATAACACGAAGTCCAGTTTTTATTTTATGGTTACCAAAACTGAACAGTACCCAACTTCAACTTTGGGAAAAGCTACATTTTCAGCTTAATACATCTTAATTTTAAAGTGTCTACCTTGAAGTAGCAACAAAACATCAATTTAAATTGTTTTTGCTTTAAATAAAACCAGACCATATTACTTTGTTAAAATTAGCTAATAACATATTTCTTGAACAATTTGCCTCAATTTAATGTCCAATCCATTTATATTGTAAAATTTAAGTTAACAATCATTTTGTGTTGAATCTACATGAATCTAACTGGGCAGTGGATCTGTAGTTCCCAGCAAGCTTTGCATTGGCATAACTGTTGTAGGCATGACCAATTCGTATGTATTTTACGAGGTGGCTAATTCGCACAAATTCGTACAACCTCACTCATACGATTTTGTACGATTTGTCTAAACCCCAGTGAAGGGTAGGTTTAGGGGCAGGGTTAGGTGTAGGTCATTCGTACAAATTCATACGAATTGTACAACTCGTAAAATAAGTACGATTTAGCAAAAATCATATGGATTTGTACGAGTGAGATCGTACGAATTAGCCACCTCATAAAATATGTACGAATTGCCGTGAGATCGGGCTGGGCATGCTCACATGCTTATCTAACAGGAACTTAAATCTATTAAATTGGTTCAAGAAAACGTTATTCCTTTCGTCTTGCTTTACGGGTATAAACTAAATGTATGGATTTTCCTTGATTTAGCAGTACACTGAAAAAAAGGGTGCAGAAACAATTTTTATTCACAAAGACAGAAACGAAAGTAACACATCAAATTAAACATGAAATTTTGAAGTAGAAAAACTGAAATAGTATTTTCTTGTAAAACATACTCCAATAATCTTTGTTTTATTTATTATTTTGTTTTATTCATTTATAAAGTAAATTGATATTATTAAAATTATTCAAACTTTATGGAGAAGTTTTTTTGAAAGGGTGCAAAAAAATGTAAATTACATATGAGACCCTTAATAATATTTAAATATAGGCCTAATGTTTTTGTTAACTACAGGTAGGTGGATTTTTTTATTTTTTATTTTTTATTTCCATGAATCATATACTGACTATGACCATTTAAATTTAGACTGGCTAACTAATTATGAAAAAATGTACAAAAGCCAACACTAGTGTCTCATATCTATGTCTCTTATTGGCAACACGTTTAAAGATGTGTTAGACCTTAATCGTCCATCCATGTGTGCCACTGATCCTGGTGACAGCGTGTGAATGTAGATTCCTGGACAGCCGCCAGCAGAAGGGACACAGCACAGGCCAATACCTAAACCTACACCAAACTCTGAGCCAATGCAGAAAACACACATTTAGAAATACTCACATCTTCACTTGTCAGATTATTTCAATTGGCAAGTAAATAAGAATGAATAGGTGACTATAGGCTAACAGAAAAATAGATTAGAAATAGTTCAAATAGATTAGTCTACTTTACAAAACAAATCGTATTATTGTCCTTTAATGTTCTTCTTACTTTTTTTTATTCCCCTAAATCCATTTAAATCCTTGATTTGTTTCATTCCTTTAAATAAAAGCCATTCCCCGTCGGGTCTGGTCTTTATTTATATTTTACGTCCTAAAACATTGTTCCACCCCAATGTTCTACATGTTTCCATCTTGAAGTTTAGAGATGGCATTTGAAAGCTGTATATTTACTGTATGTCTGTCTGTTCTTGAAACAAAGGCACAAAGCTACTGCACAGCTTCAAAATTTAACACACAAGGGACTATTTTAATACTGCTTTTATGATGTTTTTTGTCCTTTTGAAGTTTGACAGTGCAATTTACTTTTTTTTTTTTTCAAAACATACCACATATCTCCCATTTTTCCATTGTAGGACAGAAAAGCAAACAAAATGATGACAGAACTTTCATTATTGGATGAACTATGGCTTTAAGACAAAATTAAAGTAAAGATGAGACAACGTCCTTACTGTCAGGCAAGTATTTTTAGTATCTCAAGGATTTGTGTTTGAATTTATGCTGTCGTTCAGTTACACAAATAAGACACAGTTTGGCTCTGAAGATGTTTATGTGCAAGGCTCAGAATGAACATGTTTGTGTGACGTGAAACTTCAGCAACAGCTGGCTGGAGCTCATCACAGAGTTTATCACACCCAAGATAGGGTGTGTTGTGCGTATGTTTCTGAGCCTTCTGCATTAACACAGTTAACCAACAATTGCAATGCAGTTTTTTAAACCAGTCAGAAATGCGTAATTAGAAATGCAGGGATAGTCCATCCATAAATAAAATGTCTGTTATTTACTCTCCCTCATGTCTTTCAAACATGTATGATTTTCTTTCTACTATAAACACAATACAAGCAATTCTGAAGCAATTCTAGTCATTTTTACTGTGCAATTATAGGCTTCAAAAAGCATGATAAATCATCTCATCAATACAAAATCATAAAATTAGTCCATACACCTTTTGCATTATATATAGCTTTACATGAGAAAAAATTAAATTGCATTAAATTTAAATCTTATTAATTGCCTGGTAGACAAATCAAAATCTTTCACTGCCTTTGAAGTGTGTACGTGACAAAACTTTGATCGATGAGATTTGGATACTCACCCTTCTGCAGCGTGATCTCCATCATGACTCTGTCCTGGGCTTTTGCGGGGTTACTGAGGCAGTTATAGTCTCCCAGATCAGCACTGACTCGACTGATACCAGTGCTGGAGCTCAGAGATCTGGATCGGCATAACTCAGAGACCTGGCCGTGGCTGCCCAGCACGGTGCCCATCCGCAAACTGGTCCTCACCACCAGCGTTAACAAACCCTTCTTCACTTGCTTCAGGAAGACAATCACAGTTTATTACTGGTAAAACATGATAGATTAATGATAGATCGACATATTGTCTAGGTGGATTAATCAGCTGATATTGGGTCATTTTTTAGACTTATTTTATTTTATTTATTTATTTTTTTTACTTTGTTCTTCTGTCATTTGCAACATTGAGTAAATGATGTGTTAAATAAATGTTTATTTAATATATGTATATATATATATATATATATATATATATATATATATATATATATATATATATACACACAGAGAGAGAGAGAGAGAGAGAGAGAGAGAGAGATACTGATTAAAATAATTATATGCATTTGTAAAATGAGGAATTTTGCTGGGCAAATCGTGATCAGCACAATATTCTTGAGCTTGTTTTTAACATTAACTATATCGGTGATGCAATTTACATTTTAATTTTATAATTCAATATTTAATTTTATGAACATACCGTGTTATTGAAAAGTAAAAAAATAAATAAATAAAAAATAAAATAAAAATTATTTTTTAAAAAATATTAATTGATATAATGCTGAAATAAAATATACATTAGATGAAAAAATATATATACATATTGTATTTTTAATTTTTAAAAATATATATAAGGTGAAATATATTTTTCACTTCCAGTTAACCAAATTACTGTGGCATTTTAATTTAGTTACTGTTAGCAATCAGCCCTTAAACAATCCTTATCAGTCTACCAATATGTATTATGTGTTTCTTCATTATGTGTGCCAGTTCATTTACAGGTCAACTTTGAAACATGAAGTCATCCAGATGAGGTTACTCACTTTAAACTTGTGTAAGGCATCTTCATGGGTCAGACCGTGCAGAGATTCACCATTCAATTCCAGTATCTCGTCTCCTGTAGACCAGAAACACTAATATAGTTTTCTATCCATTTCTGGGTAATGCAGCTGTGAGTGTTGATGGGAAAGCTTCATTTTGAAGTAAGTGTCTGGACAGATCTGGATAGATATACTCATGCATTACCAATTACAGTGTGATATTTAACTAATGAGCCTACCTTCCTGTAGTCTTCCATCAGCGGCCGCTGCGCCTCCAGGAAAGATGGTCTTTACGTAAATCCCCATTGGGCCGTACATGCTGTCTCTTCCTCCTACTATACTGAATCCCAGGCCCTGGAATACCAGGACACTGGTTTTTTATGTTGAGAATTCAATGCATTGTATTATTTGTTGCATATACACATTTGGATACCTTTCCATGGCCCTTCATGAGGACAATGTTGGAGATGATGAAGGCCTGTACGCTGCTGCAGGATGGGACCAAGTGTGCTGAACTTAGAGAGCGAGACGGTCTAACCACAGCCTGCAGAGACCAAAAAGAGCACAAATAATGTGGTAAACAGGTCAACGGCCTATGTTCAGGGTCAAAAAGGACAATATGAGATGTTTTCATTTCATGAAATTCTGCTACCCAGAGCAGAAGTGGCCATACTGTATTTGAGTTACATGTGCCATTCCCATGACATTCATTAAAAACAGCCACTCTGCTTATGTGGAGAGGGAAAGCACTTTGTAGAGAGCACTTCTAGAGAAGGAGAGATGCTTTGAGCACTTACTGCAACAGCCATTTATTTGATTACTAGTATAATGATGGCCTTATCAGATAAAGTGCAACAGCCAGTCACTGCCTTTCTCTCATCCAGAACTATTCAGGCAAAACATGTTCTGAACTTACAACTAAACAGCTGCACCATTGATTTATTTCAGTGTAAACACCCATGACTTATTCACTAACCATCCACAAGTATAATCAGGCACTTTGGTATAATTAAACTCATTGTCATTCTTTTCGCAGTAAAGTCACCAGATTGCATCCTCCACAATGTTACACTCACAATCAGCCTGCAAGATGAGGAACTGCACCAGGCAAATAGTGAGCGTCACAATTTTTTAAGCTTGTTTGTACAATTAATTGATTTGTATCACTTGAGGTATACTGTGCCATAAAAATGTTGAGATTTTGCTACATCTGGTATATCTGTGACACAATTTAAATTATTTTTATAATAAAAAAATTATATGTGCGCATTTCATTTTATAATTAAAAACTAATCACTTTATATTTTAATCATAAAATGCAGTTATTTTTAATTTTATACTTATACATTTATGTACTTAGTACTTACATTTACAGCAATATATATTGGCTGTATTTCAGCACAGCTGTGATTCGGCTACAGGCCGAGTGTCGTAGGTAATCACAGCGTGCCGATATACAGCCATATTTCACGTCTACGGGTGTGATATTGCGTTTATACAACAGTTTGACGGCACTAGCGTGTAAAAATAAATTAGGAATAACAACGGAGTGTCTTTAAAAGCCCTCTTTTGTGCAGAATTACTTCCTTCCGCCACAGATTCAAATCTAAAGTTGACAGTTTAACAGCTGAGCCCAAGCCTCCGTTACTAATTTGAAAATGTCACTTTAGAACTAGTAACGAAGGAACTTTGAGTTGCTTCATTAAAGGCTTATTGTATTAAGGGCTATTCACATAGAACACGTTTTTCCATTCCAATGCGCTACTTTTCCATTGTTTTTCTATGTAAACACGCGCTTGACGGACGTGCATGACCGTTACGCTCTGGAGCTCACATCTCCAAAAACGTCGAAGCAAATTTTCAGATAGACGTTATCTTTATTAACAAACTGCATCTTAAGTCCAAACAAGTACATTCTCGCCTAAAAAAACTCTTAAAACTACATTCTGTGACAAAACAGTATAATTTTTTAAATTATAGTGGATTTGGACATCCGCCATGACACTCGCTGTGAGAAATACGGCAACTTCAGCAAGCAGAGTGATACAAAGTGTGAAACAGCTTTTGGAGTTCTGTTGGACTCGAATATCGCACTCTCATCAGCCAATCATATTCGAGGACCAGAAAGAAATGTTGTATTTATATATAGTGTATATTGTGTGGTGTATATCATTATGATAAAATTACCTATGCCGTGATATCATTTTGACCATACAAGTAATGTTACTGTTAACTAAACCTATTTATTTTTTTTTTATTTAATTGATATAAAGCTGAAATAAAATAAAATGTAAATATGTAAACAAAAATTGGAAATGTTCCTTTCGCAAATAACATAAGTTAAATAATTTTGCCTTAAAATACATTTGAGTTAAAATACTAAAATTACTAGAACTAAAACTAAAAATAAATAAAAATGACAAAAACATACAACAAAATTACTAAATTCTAAAATAAAAATGAAAACTAAAAATATAAAAATAAAAGCTACTTTAGAATATTAATAAATACTAGATAGAGTTGAGATAGACCATGACAATTTCTGAATGACAATCAATTTCTGGCAACAAAAAACATGGTCTTAAAAACAGTTAACGGTAGCCATTGACTTACATATGGAAAAAAAATACAATGGCAGTCAATGGCTACCATCAACTGTTTGGTTACCAACATTCTTCAAAATGTCTTCTTTTGTGCTCAACAGAAGAAAGAAACTCATACAGGTTTGGAACAACTTGAGTAAATGATGACAAACTTTTTATTTTTGTGTGAACTTTCCCTTTAATGTGACCAAAACAGTCCAGATTCTGTGACTGGCTCTCCCTCCCTCACCTGTGGAATGCTGTGAGGGAATTCCAGCTGCTGAGAGAGAGACTTCCTGTTGCCGTAAAAGCCTGCGGTGGCGTGGGCGGGACACGGGAACAGCTCTGGTGTCTTCATAATGATGGTATCCAAGTCTCCGATCCAGTACGGGTGAACGCCTAAAACCATGTGGATATGTGGAGTTACATAAGACGTGCTCTCGATATTGGACGATGTGAACAGCATGTGAGCATCAGTGTGGCAAGAGTACAACATCATATGTTTATGTTCAGGAGCACAAAAACATGTTCACATCTCCTGTGGGATATTCTCAAGAGTTCATGAAGTTATGTAAAGAAAAGGCCGTTCTTCTTCAGTGCAGTGTTGCATGTGTGTAGTCAGCGCTTGAACTGGGATTAGCACAGTTGAGTTATACTATAAACAAATACTGAGAGATGGATTGGGATAGTGCTATGACTCTTGTGTTCATGCAGGTTTGTCTCACTGGTGGAGTTGGAGCGAGATCTCTTGCAGGACGTCTCTTGGCAGTTCTGATCCTCATTGTGGCAGTTCTTGCTGTCATCGTCTGACACCTTAATAATTGGCATCTGCAAACATGCACATGGTATTAGTATGCTAGAAGAAATAATATTCTAGAAATCATTTAGAAATAGGGCTGGGTGGTATGACAAATACGGTAGATATGTGTCGACCGAAAGAGATTGTACTGTCTTCTTGATTTCAATGTGTATATCAGTGGACAATGCAGCATACAAAAGGTTTGTATTTCAAACAAATGCTGCTCTTTTGAAGAATTCTGAGATACAGTATAAATATACAGTTGAAGTCAAAAGTTTACATGCACCTTGCAGAATCTGCAAAATGTTAATTTTGTCCACAAGAGAAAATAATAGTTGAATTTATAAAAATTACCCCGTTCAAAAGTTTACATACACTTGATTCTTAATACTATGTTGTTATCTGAATGATCCACAGCTGTGTTTTTCCTTCAGCTCCCACAAATCTTTGGTTTTCCAGCATTTTTGTGTATTTGAACCCTTTCCAACAATGACTGTATGATTTTGAGATCCATCTTTTCACACTGAGGACAACTGAGGGACTCATATGCAACTATTACAGAAGGTTCAAATGCTCACTGGGGTATCTTCTGTAGCTTCTGAAGGGCAGTACTAATATATATATATATATATATATATATATATATATATATATATATATATATATATATATATATACACAGTGGGTACGGAAAGTATTCAGACTCCCTTAAATTTTTCATTCTTTGTTATATTGCAGCCATTTGCTAAAATCATTTAAGTTCATTTTTTTCCTCATTAATGTAAACACAGCACCCCATATTGACAGAAAAACACAGAATTCTTGACATTTTTGCAGATTTATTAAAAAAGAAAAACTGAAATATCACATGGTCCTAAGTATTCAGACCCTTTGCTGTGACACTCATATATTTAACTCAGGTGCTGTCCATTTCTTCTGATCATCCTTGAGATGGTTCTACACCTTCATTTGAGTCCAGCTGTGTTTGATTATACTGATTGGACTTGATTAGGAAAGCTACACACCTGTCTATATAAGACCTTACAGCTCACAGTGCATGTCAGAGCAAATGAGAATCATGAGGTCAAAGGAACTGCCTGAAGAGCTCAGAGACAGAATTGTGGCAAGGCACAGATCTGGCCAAGGTTACAAAAAAATTTCTGCTGCACTTAAGGTCCCTAAGAGCACAGTGGCCTCCATAATCCTTAAATGGAAGACGTTTGGGACGACCAGAACCCTTCCTAGAGCTGGCCGTCCGGCCAAACTGAGCTATCGGGGGAGAAGAGCCTTGGTGAGAGAGGTAAAGAAGAACCCAAAGAAAACCAGGCACTGCTCATCACCTGTCCAATACAGTCCCAACAGTGAAGCATGGTGGTGGCAGCATCATGCTGTGGGGGTGTTTCACAACAACTCCGTGACTGTTCTTGAATGGCCCAGCCAGAGCCCTGACTTAAACCCAATTGAGCATCTCTGGAGAGACCTAAAAATGGCTGTCCACCAACCCTTACCATCCAACCTGACAGAACTGGAGAGGATCTGCAAGGAGGAATGGCAGAGGATCCCCAAATCCAGGAGTGAAAAACTTGTTGCATCTTTCCAAAAAGACTCATGGCTGTATTAGATCAAAAGGGTGCTTCTACTAAATACTGAGCAAAGGGTCTGAATACTTAGGACCATGTGATATTTCAGTTTTTTTTTTTTTTTAATAAATCTGCAAAAATGTCAATTCTGTGTTTTTCTGTCAATATGGGGTGCTGTGTGTACATTGAGGAAAAAAAATTAACTTAAATGATTTTAGCAAATGGCTGCAATATAACAAAGTGAAAAATTTAAGGGGGTCTGAATACTTTCCGTACCCACTGTGTGTGTGTTTTTATATATATATTAGGAAAAATGTACACATCTTCATTCTGTTCAAAAGTTTTCACCAAACAGCTCTTAATGCATGTTTTTTTTTTTTTCCCTTCTGGAGCATCAGTGAGCTTTTGAACCTTCTGTAATAGTTGCATTTGAGTCCCTCAGTTGTCCTCAGTGTGAAAAAGATTTTTCTGAAGAACAGCAGGAATTTTAACTGTTCAGGACAAACAAGGGACTCATGAACAACTTTCACTAAACAAAAAAAAAAAAAACACAGCTGTGGATCATTCAGGTAACAACCCAGTATTAAGAATCAAGCGTATATAAACTTTTGAATGGGGTCATTTTTATAAATTCAACTATTTTCTTTTGTGGACTATATGTAAACATCTTTTATGTGAAATATCTTATTCAGGTTGGTACAAAATAAAAAATAACATGCATTTTGTAAGATCCCTCTTATTTTGGTAAAATAATTAACATTTTGCAGATTCTCCAAGGTGTATATAAACTTTTGACCTCAACTGTACATGCATAGATACATATATACGAAATGTTTCTTGAGCAGCAAATAAGCATATTAGAATGATTTTTGAAGGATCATGTGACACTGAAGACCAGAGTAATGATGCTGAATTCATATTTGCCATCACAGGGATAAATAATATTTTAAATTGTATCCAAATAGAAAGGAGATTTTTTTTAAATTGTAGTAATATTACATATTACTGTTTTTACTGTACCTTTGTTCAAATAGTTGCAGCTTTGGTGAGTATAAAAGACTTCAAAACCATTAAAGTAGTAATAATAATAATAATAATCTTAACTGACCCTAAATGTTCAAACTGTAGATATCTCAAAATATAACTTTTTTTTTAATAATAAAAAATATGATATAAATGAGGCAGAAACTGGCATCCATAGCATATCCATTTCAGTCATACCACCCACCCCTCTTTCGCAACACAACATATGACCCTAATTAAGCTAAAGATCACAAAGATCACTTTGAATCTGAGAATTTTCCAGCTGAAGGGAAAAACAGGGTATGCTCCCCACCTTCAAGTTATTGTTGTTTCCCATTGCCTCCTTTTCTCCATAAGTGCAGCCAAGCTGGTCTGATACACTGACATTAGGGAACAGAGCTCTGCTTTCACATGGAGAGAAACCCTGCAGTACAAACAACAGATAAACATGCTACGATTCTCCTCAAAATCTGAATGGGTCGTACCAAAAAAATCCCTGTACCATTCTGTGTCTCTTTTTCCATCCCGAATTAAATTAGTTTCTGCTGCATCTGGGATCTGCTCAGTGTCTTGAATGGATTCTGTGTTGGTTAAGGTCTGTTTAATCACATTTGACTTGTGTGATTCAGATCTGCTCAAAGAGAGGTCGAACCAAGTATGCTTAGCTGGTTATGTGCGGTTTGCTAAGGTAAGCTTCACTATCACTAATACTTATACTTCGGGTCAGTCATTTGAAGAAACCCATAACCCATGAGTATTAAACTTTGGTTGTAACTTGTCTCACACCATTTATGCAGCAGATTATACTTCAAATCATGTTGCTTTTGTACGAGAAGTGTAGTTTTATTTTGCTAAGTGATTAGACATACAATTTTTTTACACTGAAAAAGGATCCAAACCATATCTATTGAATTAATGGTGGGGTCTTTTGCATTACGCCAGGAAATACCCACCTAGTAACCTTATATTTTAAATATATGTTGTAAACAGTGAAGCTCAATAAAATATATTTTTATATAAAAAAAATGATAAATTTAATATACTTTATAAATATACTTAAATATACATATTTAAAAAAAATGGCCAAAATATGCATTGTTAGAAAATATATTTACATATAATTTTAAACATATTTTAACAAACTTTTTTTTTGTTTGTTTGTTTTGGCTATTTTATGTATATTTTAAATGTATTTGAAAACATATTTTTTGATGTTTGCATTCACATTTTCTTCAATTAATATAAACCTCGTGAAAATTGTTGACATTCATTTGATCTTCTTTTTGTAATGTTTATCGTGTTTGAATAAATATAACCTATATCTCAGAACTACAAAGCAAAATGGTTCATTTTACTGAAAATAATCATGCAATGATTAAAAATGTTTCAGACATTTTTCCAAAGCAGACAGTTTCCTTTCCTGATATTTTTGAACTTCACTGATTAGTTTAAGTATTTCTGTCTAATTGAAACCATTCTCAACTAAACAGCAGGCTCGTTTTGTTGGGTTTTTCAAATTAAACAAGAACAATAGATGGTTTGTTTCAGAGAAATAACCTCCTAATTTTTGCATGGCAATGTCCGCCTGCTGTCCGAGGCATAGCTGAGTTTGTGGGAGTTATTTAGGATCTCGGCCGGTCGTGACATTTTCAGAATGCTTAGAATAGACATTCATCTATCCCAACCCACAGAACTGGCCTCAGATCAGTTTCGAGGAATGTTTTGATGTTTGTAATGGACAAACTGCTGATAAAGTCTTACTTCAGTGCTGGTGGTTCTACACACAGTCTTCAGCATGGGCCTTTTCTCTGGATCAGCCTCCAGTTTTGTTTGATCGTTTACAATCTGTCCGTTAAATGGGGCAAGTCTGTCTCCAAAGTAGATATAAGTGTCCCTAGACACAGAAAACAACAAAATATGTGCATTAAGGCACTTCTGTTTACACTGTAATATGCAGAGAGCTGTGTGTATGTACAGTGTATGTTTACACACATGCATTTTTCATGGGAACATGTGAATAGGACATTTGTTAGAGGTTTCAACAGTAAGGATAGACAGATGGACCAGGGTCAGTGTGAGCACTTATTTATTATTATTATTATTATTAATGTTTTACTACTACTACAAAATCTGTTATTATTACATTAACATTATATTACTCTTAATGAATTAAAATGTATTTATAATAATATTATTTTAATGTTTTATATAATATGCATAATTTTATTTAGTTCCACCATCCTCTTCATTTATTATTAATAATAATAATAATAATAATAATAATAATAATAACTCGTCAATTGCTTTAGCAAGTGTTGTGTCAAAGGTTTTGGAAAGAATCATATTAGATCGATTAGGTGTTTATCTTGATACCACAGACAATCAGTTCGGTTTTAAGGCTCACCATAGTACTGATTTTTGTATATATGCTCTGAAGAAAGTAGTAGAACTGTATAAAAGACAAAATTCCACTGTTATAATCGGCTTTGTTGATGCTTCTAAAGCTTTCGATAGAGTTAATCATCAAAAGTTGTTCAGTAAACTAAGACAAAGGGGCATACCTAATAGTATATTAAGAATTTTGACATATTGGTACACTAATCAAAGTATGCAGATAAAGTGGGGTAATTGTGTCTCAGATTCATTTAGAGTAAGTAATGGAGTGTGCCAAGAAGGTTTACTTTCACCAGCTCTTTTTAATGTCTATATGAATGAATTGTCAGAAGAATTAAGAGACTGTAGGATTGGATGTATGCTTGGTAATACCACAGTCAATCACTATATGTATGCTGATGATCTAGTTGTTTTTTCCCCAAGTAGTGCTGCTTTTCAACAGTTGCTTAATATATGTTCTAATTATGGGATTAGATATGATGTGCAATACAATACAAAAAAGAGTGTTGCCATGATATGTAGAACCAAAGAACATAGAGATTCGAATTTCCCAGATTTTTATTTATCAGGGCAAGTTTTAAATGCATGTACTACTGCAAAATATATAGGTCATATCATTAATAATGAAATGAGTGATGATGATGATGATATGTATAGGCAACGTCGTAAGTTATATGCTCAAGCAAATATGTTGGTGAGAAATTTTTATATGTGTTCAGATCAGGTATTGATAAACCTTTTTAGAGTATATTGTACTTCTTTTTCTACTGCTCCTTTGTGGGTTAAGTTTAAGAAAGAGAGCCTATGTAAGCTTCAGGTTGCGGACAATGACTGTATGAGGATCCTGCTGAAAAAACCAAGATGGTGCAGTGCAAGTGATTTATTCTGTAAGGCAAGAGTAGCTACAATCATTCCCTCCTTTAATGAGAAATTTGATGTATAAATTTATTTGCCGGCTGGACAATTCACATAATAATATTATAATGCTGTTGACAAATCCTAGGCTTACTGAAGTGTGATATCAGTCCTCTATGAGGAAATATTGGCATAACTGTCTTTTTTTAATGTGTACTGTTTTGGTTTGTATTGTCTGTCTGTTTTTCTGCTAATGGACCTTGAGTCTGGAAATAAAGTTGAATTGATGATAATAATAATAATAATAATAATAATAATAATAATAATAATAATAATAATAATAATAATAATAATAATAATAATAGTATTGCATTAATTAACCATACAATTACTTTTAATTACTATTATTATTAGTAGTAGTATAGTAGTAGTATTACTATTACTATTTTTGAATTGCTAAACATTTTAATTAGTTTTAATTCATTACAATTTATAAAAAATATATATATATAATTATTTTTCTTTAATTTAAATAATACACTTGATTTATTATTATTATTGTTGTTGTTGTTGTTGTTGTTGTTGAATCAATTAACATTTTAATCACTTTTATTTATTATTATTTATTATAAATTATTTTTATGTAATTTAAATAATTTTATTTCGAGTTCCTCAATATACTGAGAAGATTGCTTTATAAATTTTGATTAGAGTATGAACTGTTATATTTAACTTTTAATAATAAAAGTTATCATTTGTACATTTTCCTTTTGAGGAAATTCTTATGGAGTAAAAAAAAAAAAAAAAAAATGTTGTAGTAACACTTTGAATTAATGAAATAAAGACTGAAATAGTATTTTCTTGTAAAACGTACTCTGATTATCTTTTTATGCTTAACTTTTTTCAGCACATTAACTATAAAAAAAGCTTCAGTGAAATTACCTGCTCATTTGACCCAGCAGAAAGATCCTTATTGTTGAACCCTGTGTTTGGACAACATATAAAGCAGACAAAGTGAGCTGATTATTACCTGTGTAAATCTTGTCCAACAGACGCACCATTGTTGCTGGACTGAAGTTTGTTATCACCCGCTTGCAGACCCTCCTCTCGTGTGGCGACACACATTCTCCAGAAACTGCTTTCCTGTTCCAGAGGAGCCATCAGATCAGTCAGACAAGGGCACTACTATTCCTCCATATAAAAAGAGCTGTTAACAACCAAAAAAATCTATGGTTTGACAGCTGAGGTAAATGTGACCATAATAGCTGTGCTTTATTAGACCATGAACCACATCAGTGACCTTTACAGGCCCCGCTATAAAGAGCTGCAGTGTTTCACAGAATTAACTAGATGAGAGTTAAAGAGAGCAGGAGAGAGCAGGTCATTTTAACAGGATAACTTCATATGTGAAGGGCTTAGGAAACAAAAATCATCATGATCAAAACTGTCAAGTGCTGGTAAAGTCTTCAGTCCCGCTTTTGCTTGAAATACCATACTAACATACTACTCATACTATTTCTGCAGCATGCTTGCTGTGCACAGTATACAAATGTTCTGTGTGCATGAAATATTCAGATGATCAACTGTGAAACACTGTATCCCACAATGCAGTATGGTTGACTTGACCTTCATTGTTAGTGTTATTAATAAATCATTTGGCTGTGATTTTTACGTCTTCTTGATGTTATTTCACCTTAATGGCAAGGACAAAAAAAGAGTAATATATATAATTATATACATAGAAGTAGGAATGATATATATATATATATATATATATATATAAAATCATAATTATAGATATATATCATAATTTCGCATTTTAACATATTAAATAAATAAAAAGATAATACAATGAATATTTATATATAATATTTTTCTTGATGGTTTATTTCACCTTAGTGCAAAGGATACTTTTACAAAAAAGTATTTTATTTTAAATGATCATTATTATATTTAAATTAGTTTTAAATAATTTTATTATGTTTTAAAAATGATAAATTATATATAATATTTTGCAGTATAATACAATGAATACCTTGTATGCCAAGCCAAACCTTAGTGCCAAGGATTAAAATGAAAAATTATATAGAGAGAGAGAGAGAGAGAGAGAGAGAGAGAGAGAGAGAGAGAGAGAGAGAGAGAGAGAGAGAGAGTATAATAAGAGATAATATTTATATTAATATATAATATTTTTTTAAATAATTTAATATTTTAGATTTTCTGTACCACTCACTTTTAGAAAGTGATAGATCATATTACATTTTTTTTTTCCTGCAGTGTTATTATTGTGGCATTATCTAACTGCAGCTAAAAGGAGCAAAATGAACTGTGGTTGGTCTTTTATTTATTTATGTATTTATTTATTTATTTGTCTAAGTTGGCTTGTCTTGACCAGAGTAGGTTACAACGTGTATCAGATTTTATGCCATAAATCAGTCGTCTGGCTATATCATTCCTTTCTGAACATAGTATATCTCTTATTCATAAAGTCCCAGCAGTACCATTACAGTAAATATAAATAAAGTAAATGTTGTTTCAATGTTGTGCAAAGGTCAGGGGGTGTTTTATCAGTATGTTATGATTTAAGACTTTACAGGAATGTCCTACAGTATGTGAGCTGTATGAGCGCTGCGTTCTGTGTCTCTCTGTATCACAACAAGCTCTCTTTTGTGCAGGAGTAATGAATTGGGCAGAACCACAGAATCTCCCATCACACCAGCCATGTGATAATGATTCATTTCAGCAGGAGACGTCCCTGTGATTCAGGCAGGCAAGCCAGAATTAAGATTGTACGGAAAACTTTTGAGAAATACTCTGGCATTCTCAGATATCATTGGGATTCATCAAATATGAAACTAATTCAGTTTCAGATGTAAAGCAGCTCTACAGAAGATCATACAAGTGTCACAGTTCAATGCTGTTTTACAATGTTTGTATATTATAATTGTCTTACATAATTTTTAGATTGTACATACCTTTTCATTTCCACAGTCTTTTATAAACATACTGTACAGTTCTTTTAATTTAAGTGCAAAGTTGTCATTTTTTATTAAATTACTACATTTTTTACTGTATTTTTACATACATACATAACACACACACACACACACACACACACACACGTATTAATGTATGTATGTATGTTACTTAAAAATGTATATACTGTGTATTTTATATATTTTCTGCACAACTCACTTGCAAGAATGTGATACAACGTTATATTATTATTATTTTCTGCACAGTGTTATTGTGACATCATCTATTTAATAACTGAAAAATTTTATTTTTCTTTCCTTCCTTGACTTTTTCTTCATTATGTAAACATTTGTGTTTTGTTCTATGCAATCCAAAGCAACACCTGCGCTTAAAAAAAACAAAAAAAAAACACTTTCACCACTTACATTTCATTCATGAATTAAACATGACAGGAAAGCAGTGCATTAACAACTTCTGGAAAGCTCTTCCTAAAGTTACTTGAATAATTGTTAGTCTTTATTTCTTATATCTAGATCTAGTCTAATAAACCTGGCAATATATATTAAGAATATTGTTGGCTTTTTGACCAATTGCTTTTGTTCCTCATTTTTAAGTCTGCTAAATGCATAATGTAAGTGTTCAAAGTATCTATAGCTTAGCTACCCAGAAGTATTAACATTTGGAAAAAGAGTGATGGAAACTTAAATGCAGGTCTGACAGAAGTTCATTCTTCTGTGATGTCATCAGATGCAACCAATAGGCAAGCCCAGCTGCTGTGATGTCATCGGTAACACATACCTTGATGGAGAAGGACCTCCTCATAGTTCTTTTGGGGGCCTCTTGGCCCCTCTGAGGCACCTGGATGCTGACGCTCCTCGTCATGTACTTTTCCGAATTTCCCATGGACCCTTCCAGCGGGTCCCTGCGGTGTGTCTCTTCCAGCCCGCCGTCCCAGGGCTCACAGTACCTCTCTTCTGGGCTGGACGCGTCCTCATTGGTGCTGGAGCTGCAGATGATGAGCGACCGTGACAGGATGGCCAGTTTCTTGGAGCGCAGTCCCGCTTTGCCCCTTTCCATCCTCTTGGTTCTCCTCCTGTGATGCAGCTGCTGGTGGTGGGTGTTTCTCAGAGGCAGGATGGCCACAGAGGGAGGTTCTCTCCCAGGATGCATCACTGCTAATGGAGGGGGCCGCTCTGCAGACGAGAGCAATTAGAAAATTCAGTTAGGAGTCCGTTCTGCCATCCTCCCGTGCCCTAAGTGTTCTCAGAAATCACAGAGGCTACAGACTCAGATAAGAGCGCTTTTCTTCTCTGATCCATGACGGAGGAAAAAAGAGAAAGTATTGCCCCATGACTGTGAGAGAGTTTTTTTTATTGTGTGTATTCAAAAGGAGAGAAATATACAAGTGAAATGGACTGCACAGACATAAAAGGGATAGTTCATGGAAAATAAAATAAAATGATAAAATAAAATAAAAAAATAATACAGTAAAATAAATCAAATTGAAATAGAAATAAAAAAATAGAATAGAAAATAAAAACAAATCTGTCGTTATTTACTCACCCTCATGCTGTTTTAATTCCAAACAGTAAAAAAGTTGTATATGAAACAAAAATTATTTCAGTACATTTTACACTGTAAGAAAATACACTGTAAAAAAATGATTTTTGAAAGTTGTAAATAAATATTACTGAAGTACTGAAGTTTAAAAGAAAATACTATTTTAGTCTTTCTAACATTTCACATTTTATTCAATGTTACTTGACATTCCTTTGTATTTATTTGTGAAATTTACTAGCAATTTCTGAGTGAAAATTCTTTTAAAGTAATGCTACACCATTTGTTTTTTTTTTTTTTTTCAGTGCATATGCTTTTTTTTTTCTTCAATGAAGCACAGAAGAATGCATCATGCAGATCTTTTTCAGACAACTGTTCAAAGTGACAAAGTCTTCAAAAACGACAAAAAGCACCATGAAGTCCCATTAAACTTGAGCTTTTTTAATCCTTTTTTGGAGTTTGACAGATACAGTCACTTTAATCTGTTGTAATAAAACAAAGATACTTCAAAATCTTCCTTTTGAAGGAAAAAATAACATCATACAAGTTTGGACTGACATGAGGGTTAGTAAACAAAGACAGAAATTTTATTTTTGGTTGAACTGTCCCTTTAAGACATTTTGAACATTTTGATCTTGGCTTTTCATTTAAATATAAGACTGTCAATCTGATGCAAATCTCTCAACAGAAATGTATTATCTGTACAATATTGAGGAGTCAAAACCTAATGGTTTTGTTGTTTTCTTTCCTTACCGGCATGACGGGATCTGTCATGCATTATAAATGACCGGCTGCACATACATTACCAGTCATGTGAGATGAGCTCATATTCACGCTGACATGTGGGAATATACTGTGACTGCTAGCGTCTAAAGCGCCATGTACTGTACTTTGGTGAGAATGAAGTCATAGTCACCTGCTGGTGATAGTCAGCATTACTGCACCTCAAAGAGAAGATCACATGTGCAACGTTTCATGACCTCTCATATATTCATGCATTATGAAGTCCTTTTGTGGTATTGTCTGCAAGAAGCTTTGGGGTCTGAGACTCAATCGATTGATTCGGTTGGGACGGTCAGTTAGTAAACTTCCTGCACTTCCAGCAGTTGTTTGCTAATATTGCTCCTATTTACTTCACAGATGCCACTCAAGTTTTGAAATGGGAGGGGCGGTACAGAGAGACCATGTTAATCATATTTTTGTGTTACATAAATACTATTTATCATTGTAGGATTCATAAAATTCACAAATTTTATCCTTCAGGCCTTGTAGCTAAATGTACCACACTGACTTGCCATTGAGATACAATATCACAGAGACACACTTTGTTTGCTTAAATATTGTACCATGATCTGTTTTGATAAATAAATATGAGATCTATTGATCTATAGATTAAGTTTAAGTTGAGCATTTGCTTATTTCCAAGTCTATGTAAAAAATCTGATGTCAATCATTTGATTAGGTCAGTTGTCAACATCACAATTGGAAATACATTTATAAAATAACAACTGCAATATGACATTTTTTGGGGCATAAAATATTTATTATAATTTATAACAACATTTTACACAGTAAGTTGTGAGCTCAGATGTAGGCTTAATTATTTTATTTTTTTATTATTTAATTATTATTAATAATAATTTATTGTGACTATGCATCATTTTGGTACATATAGTCAAGATTATGATCGTCATGCTATTGTTTACAATATTATTGTCAATGGAAAAGAGCTGTATGAAGGTATACTCCAAATATTTTCTGTATTACACCAAAAAAAAAAAAAGATTGATTGATTGATCAATTCAATAAACTTTTTATCCACCAATAGGGATCTCATATGGGTTGGAATGACATGAGGGTGAGTAAATTTTCAGTTTTTGGGTGAACTCTCCCTTATTCTGAGACCTGTCAAACATTTATTTGGTATTTAATCCGCATCACTTTTACATCAATCACTTCTATGGAAAGATATTACCCTCAGTCTTATTCAGATTGCTCATATGAGAATTAAAATATTTCCCCCTTTGAAGTCTAGAAATATTATGACCTCCACAAATGAAACTTTATGAGAGCAGCTCGCACTCTTGGCCTTTAAACACTACATTACCCAGCAGCTCCTTTGTTTTCTCTGGCACTGATTGCCACAAAAAGTCCCAACTTCAAATACTGACAAATGACTCCAGCGTCCACAAAGTGTTGTAAGGTTCTGGTGCTGCTGAAGTTTGATAGGGTAATTAGTCTACCGAGAGAGCTTTGTCTAGGCTCGTTAGCAGCATGGATCCTGATGCAATGAACAGGGAGGCTCTGTTCCAGCACCTGGTGAGCTGCATTTGCACAGACAGCATTAAAAATCATCATAGACGTACTGCTGGTGTGAAAGATGTTCAGAAAGGTAGGAGAAACAAAAAGCGTCATTTAATTGACACATTCTTTAATCGTGCGTTCAAGTCATTTCGGGAAAGATCGCATTTACAGATTGAACGCACATCAATGCCGCCACAATGTTGTAATTATAAGAGGGAACCTCGGGACTTTCTTTAAGCCCTGAGTTTCCGAGTTGGGGGCGTGACAGTGAGAAAATATGGCGGACGCAATATTTTTATTTTTATTTTTTATTAATGCATCAGCTTTACAACCAAACAAGGTACATAATCACATTCCAGAAAAAATCCAATCTTATTCAGCCTTGGTTGAGCATAACCAAAAATACAACAACAACAACAACAAAAGCTCAAAATAAACCAAACTAAACCTGAAAGATAAATAAAAGGAAGTACATAAGATGCTTCAAAAATAAAATACAACAAAATGGGCTTTTCAATTAAATTATACAAATCCAAGAGAAGTCAACTTAAGGGCTTTCTTGTTCTTAGCATATTTCAGAGATTTATATTTTTACCTCATTACACCATTGGATAAAGTTGGGTTTAGATTTAAACCATCTGCAGTTATGAATAAAAAACTTCTCAAAGCATACCAGGAAATTAATAACAAATTCAAAATATTTGTTTTCAAGAAAAATACTGAACCTGACTACCTTCACATTGAGTTGTGGGATTTCAACATCCCTGGAACATAACCAGTTTTGCATCTTTCTCCAAAAGGATTGTACCGTATCACACACACACACACAAAAAAAAAAAAAAAAAAAAAGATCTAAAGTTTCAATACTTGTTTCACACACACACACACACACACACACAAAAAATTATTTGCCTCAAAATTCAATTTTAATCTTTAAAATTTGTTAGTAGGGTAAATCTCATTTAGAATCTTGAAGCTCACCTCTTTAGCTTTTGGAGGGAATGGCGGACACAATAGATGCAGGGTCTGTACTGATACATTTGTTGAAATTAATGAAATTATTATTTTTAATTTGCAATAAAATTGTCTAAGTTGCATGTACAAAAATATGATAGTACTGTGCAATTACAATAGAATATATAACCATTTAATTTACAGCATCTTCATACATTGAATAAAAACAAAGCAAAAGCAAGGCTAATGCACATTTTTTCTTTTCTTTTTTTTTTAGAATCAGGTTTGAAGAATTCTACTAATTTATTGAAAACGTGCATTGCCATCTTGCATCTTGCTCCAACTTATAAACATCTTATGTCGTAATTATGCCAAGAGGACTTGAATACACTGTAACCTGTGGTGTCAATAGACTGGTGCCAAAGACATGGGGATTTTTTTTTTAATTATTTGTTGGAGGATGATTGTCAGTTTGAATTGTTTTAGTCACATTGTATTGTTATGTAGATATTTCTTAGCACCTAACCAACTTCTAAACCTAAACATTCACAATATAGAACAATATAAGAAAGTATAGTCAAAATATTTATTTATTTATTTTTTAAATCAAAGTCTTGCGAGGTCAAGCGATTGCTTTGTGTAATGAACAGTCAAAGGTCAATCACTCAAAGGAGATCGCCATCCCAATTCACAGAAACACTCAAATCAAACCTGCAGACCTGCACACATTCAAAAATGGCCACCTAAATAAACATTAACATGATAATGCATTAAAGGCAGCTTTAATGTGAATTTCAAGATGGAAAATGGAGTGAGAGAAGTGCTTTTAATAATAAATATACTTAGAATTCATTCAGCACCAGAAATGCCTAAAATGTCTACAACCCGAATTCCGGAAATGTTGGGACGTTTTTTAAATTTGAATAAAATGAAAACTAAAAGAATTTCAAATCACATGAGCCAATATTTTATTCACAATAGAACATAGATAACATAACAAATGTTTAAACTGACAAATTTTACAATTTTATGCACAAAATGAGCTCATTTCAAATTTAATGCCTGCTACAGGTCTCAAAATAGTTGGGACGGGAGCATGTTTACCATGGTGTAGCATCTCCTCTTCTTTTCAAAACAGTTTGAAGATGTCTGGGCATCGAGGTTATGAGTTTCTGGAGTTTTGGTGTTGGAATTTGGTCCCATTCTTGGCTGATATAGGTTTCCAGCTGCTGAAGAGTTTGTGGTCGTCTCTAACATATTTTCCGTTTAATGATGTGCCAAATGTTCTCTATAGGTGAAAGATCTGGACTGCATGCAGGTTAATTCAGCACCTGGACTCTTCTACTACGAAGCCACACTGTTGTAATAGCTGCAGTGTGTGGTTTTGCATTGTCCTGCTGAAATACACAAGGCCTTCCCTGAAATAGACATCATCTGGAGGGGAGCATATGTTGCTCTAAAACCTTTATATACCTTTCAGCATTCATAGTGCCTTCCAAAACATGCAAGCTGCCCATACCGTATGTATTTACGCACCCCCATTTCATCAGAGATGTTGGCTTTTTAAATTAGCCTTGGCCCACAGGACACGACGGCGCTTCTGGACCATGTTCACATATGGCTTCCTGTTTGCATGATAGAGCTTTAGTTGGCATCTGCAGATGGCACGGCAAATTGTGTTTACCGACAGTGGTTTCTGGAAGTATTCCTGGGCCCATTTAGTAATGTCAATGACAGAATCATGCCGATGAGTGATGCAGTGTTGTCTGAGGGCCTGTGCCCGGTTTTCCCCTTAAGTATGACACTTAAGGCATGATTTCCTCTTACCTAAGGGAATGACTTAAGGGTGTTGCATACAATCCCTTAAACCATTCCCTTAGTTAAGGGAAACCGTTAAGTATTTCATGACAGCGACCCAGGTTTTTCCATTAAAAAAATCTGTTGCCATGGACACGTTATTTGTTAATGCAGATAGTGGTGTAAGTTTTCACAGAAAGTTTTCACATTTTCAGATACTAATGTGAATAAATCTATATTTAAATCCAAAGAGACAAGATAGTAATTTTTTTATTCGTATCCAAAATGAGGCGATGTGAACATTATGAAGCGCTAAACACTCCTATGCAGTGTATGTTTCATTCGTACTCGAAGCCGGAGGGCGCTGTCACGCTGAAAGTCCAATCCAGACTCATAGAAGTATCTTATGATGGAATACAACAGCGATCGCTGCAGCTAACCTGAATAAAAGGCAGAAATGTCAACACAAACACACGATTGCGAAAATATATGGTTTATATGTGTTTTTCAAGTCATCTCCAGGTAATATGTAGGAAAATACAGGAATAAAATATTGTAGAATATAAATGTGTTCTCGCATGACGCACTCACGTTTGAGCTATTAGCTGTATGTAATTTGATTAATGTGAATAAATGCCTAAATTAAAATTTGTTATAAAGCAGCCGATTGTGTCTTGTAGAAGACTTTTGGATTGAATCTGCTCACTGTGTAACACTTAAGGTGACATTTTCCATACCTTATGTTATACTTAGGAAAATGACAGTTAAGGGGCTTTATGCAACACTTAATGGACTTTAAGGGATACTTAAGAGAAATTCTAAGGGTTTATGATGTTTCACCTAAAGAAACCCTTAAGTGTCAATTAAGGGATATTTTATACAATGCCTTTAATTGTAAGGGAAACTTAAGGGCGATCTTAAGGGAAAATTACACTTAAGGTGTTTTATGCAACCGGGCACTGAAGACCACGGGCATCCAACAAAGGTCTTCGGCCTTGTCCCTTATGCACAGAGATTTCTCCAGTTTCTCTGAATCTTTTGATGATGTTATGCACTGTAGATGATGAGATTTGCAAAGCTTTTGCAATTTGATGTTGAGGAACGTTGTTTTTAAAGTATTCCACAATCTTTTTACGCACTCTTTCACAGATTGGAGAGCCTCTGCCCATCTTTACTTCTGAGAGACTCTGGCTCTCTAAGACATCCCTTTTATAGCTAATCATGTTACAGACCTGATTTCAATTAACTTAATTAGTTGCTAGATGTTCTCCCAGCTGAATCTTTTCAAAATGTCTTGCTTTTTCAGCCATTTGTTGCCCCCGTGCCAACTTTTTTGAGACCTGTAGCAGAGGCATCAAATTTGAAATGAGCTCATTTAGTGGATAAAAGTGTAAAATTTCTCAGTTTAAACATTTGTTATGTTCTCTATGTTCTATTGTGAATAAAATATTAGCTCATTTGATTTGAAAGTCTTAGTTTTTATTTTATTCAAATTTAAAAAATGTCCCAACATTTCCGGAATTCGGGTTGTAGATTTTGGCTTTGGTTTCATATTGACATGCTCTTTACAGTCCATTCTGTTTAGACCCCACCTTCTCACGCCCCATGATTGGTCGATTAATGCCTGCACGCTATTGGTCAAACACTGAAAAAAACGATTCATTGAATTTACTAAATTTTTTTCAGGTTTTTACTTTTTACAAACTACTTCATTATCTTCAACCAAAAAAAAAAAAAAAAAAGCAGAAAACCAGATATTTTAGGCAATTTAGATGTCCGGGAACACATGTCTGAGAAAGGAGAACATATAGTCACCCTAGCTTACACCAAATTCTATTGAAACCAATTTTGAGTTGAGCTCCTGCCTTTGTATGGTGTTACAAATGTATGTGCTGCAGACAGCAGGGCAGCTCACAGTGTTTTAAAACAGAGCCTGTACGTTTGTGGGGTCTTTTTTTCTTAATGGATGTCTGGATGAATCACTGAGACGTACTGGGTTATTCATGATGAAATATCAGCCTTGTGCTTGCCTGCTTTAGGCCAGAGCAAAAGTAGCAATATATCTGCCAACATGTGTTGCAATCACTGAGATCAGCTCTCTGGCTGATACATCTATTCATTTAACAAATGCTTTTATCCAAAGCGACTAACATATGAGGAAACAAGCATCTTCACTTTGTCAATCGCTTTTGTAAACATTTTAAGACTAGAGTAAATTGTTTAATCTGATCCCGGAAAAAAAAAAAAAAAATTAAAAAATTGCATCATTACAAGCATCAGAAGCATGTTTTTAAAAAGTGAAAAATAAGCTAAAAAGGTTTGGCACATTGCATTATGGGTAAATTAATGTGATCTGAGCAATGCAATTTCATTTACCTCCCAGAATAACTGTGTTTGCAGCGTGTAGCACCTAATGTTGTACTAAAACTTGCTGATTAAAATGACAAAAAAAGAAAGATAGAAAAGTAAATATACCTAAAATGGTAAGATGTAGGTGAAAGGTTTTAATGGCACATTTCGTCTATTTTTACGCAATTTGCAGCAATATTTTCCAACTGTGTGCAGAATATAATTTGCAGTAATTTCAGTGGCACAGTATGAAATTGTTTCCCGTTTGAAATGTGTTGACTCAACCATTGATGTAATGGTGCAGATCCGTCATACTGTTTAGTTTGAAGACTTTTGAAAGAAAAATAGACCAAAAGCAACACTGGTTCATGGAAATGATGAAGTGACAGGATGATTTGACAGAAGTAGCATTTAAATAAATCAGTGACAATGAAATCCTTTAGAAAATGTGTTTGTTTGTTTGTTCCTGTCCCCCTTGATGAACAGAAAGCCTTTTATCAACAACAGCACAACTGAATAATGCATGAAACATAATGGTGGTTGCTGGGATGTTACTAGGTGGTTGCTAGGGTAATTATTGCTATTTGCAAACTAACTGAATACCTATAGTTTAAGTAGTATAGATTGCAGATTTCCATTGTTTCTTTTTCACGTTTCTCTTGTTTATTACTCCTCTCTCTTAAACACCTCTGTCGCTGTTTATGAAAACAATTCCTCCTTTAATCAAAAGCATTTGTCAGATCCCAGCAAGCGGTGCTTTTCAAGCGGTGCTAATCAAACCATTTCCATATTATGCAATGATTAAAAGCCTTCCCAGCAAACTCTGCATTCAATTACTTTGAGACACAGCATTCAACTTTTTTATAATGGTAATAAATTGTACTTTACTCTCATAACTGCAATATGAATCAGCACATGTTATGCTTCCACTGATGCATTGAACAGATTGCATGGTTTAGCTGGGACCACGTTGATGGATCTGTCTCCATCCGATCTAATTATGACAAACATTAGCGTCTGGAGTTCAGTACAGTATCAAAGGAAACATGCACAAGCTCTGGGATACGCGTGCAGTGATTGCATGCAATGCTATTTTCTCTGCATGTGTTTGGTTGATGCCATTTAACCTGACTTGGTGAACTGTGTGTTTGTGTCTTAACATCTGTTTCTGAGCTCTGAATCAGGTGTGGCTAAATGTCGCATGTAAGTTTCCATCGAAGTGGAATGAAAGACTCACCAAAGCTGAGCATTTTCGTGTCTTGCAGTGAAATGATTCCTGTGTTGTGAGTCTCGTCCTAGCAGTTGTTTGATAGAGTATTCCAGAGGGAAGACGCTGGTCAGTTCAGCATGATAAAAGTCCACCGCTGAACAAGTTCTCTATGTTCAGAAATGTCTGCCTCTCGCTCGCTCTCTCTCTCACTCAGAGTAGTGCCAGAGGCTGTCAGTGAGTTAAGAGGAGCGTTTGTAACTGCCGCCTACCCTCCCTTTACCAGCGGCCAGCTGAACACAAGTGCGTCTCATAGAGCCAGCCACCAAATCACAGCCCTCTTCCTGTCTGACATTTTAAAGAGAGAGGGAGAGAGAGAGACTTTCTCCATCTGTAAGGGACCTTACACCTAGTCAATACGCAAGGCTTTCTTTTGCTGGCCACCAGAGATGACTGAGAAGAGATCAATGCATTCTTAACTAATAGCATATTGTAGTTGCATTTTGGATAAATAGATTTATATTTGGATAATAAAGTACATTCCTGTTAACATTTACTGATGTTATTTTAAACCTGCATGACTGTCTTTCTTCTTTGGAACACAAAAGGAGAAATTGATGATTGTTCATGATGCTTACTTTCATACAGTGTATGGATGGAGATGAAGATCTCAATTTACCATAAAAATACAATAATAGGATCATAGAAGTAGTCCATATGACTCAAAGTAGGTATCATTAGGGAAAGTTGAATCTGTCATTCTAGAGAGCATTTGACAGAAATTTTAAAAAGAATGATGGCTCATCCAATAATTTTTTTTTCTAAATGCATACAATACAAAAAGGTTCAAAAGTTTGTGTAATATACATTTAAGTGATACAGTGGGTACGGAAAGTATTCAGACCCCCTTAAATTTTTCATTCTTTGTTATATTGCAGCCATTTGCTAAAATCATTTAAGTTCATTTTTTTTTTTCCTCATTAATGTACACACAGCACCCCATATTGACAGAAACACAGAATTGTTGACGTTTTTTGCAGATTTATTAAAAAAGAAACTGAAATATCACATGGTCCTAAGTATTCAGACCCTTTGCTCAGTATTTAGTAGAAGCACCCTTTTGATCTAACACAGCCATGAGTCTTTTTGGGAAAGATGCAACACGTTTTTCACACCTGGATTTGGGGATCCTCTGCCATTTCTCCTTGCAGATCCTCTCCAGTTCTGTCAGGTTGGATGGTAAATGTTGGTGGACAGCCATTTTTAGGTCTCTCCAGAGATGCTCAATTGTGTTTAATTCAGGGCTCTGGCTGGGCCATTCAAGAACAGTCACGGAGTTGTTGTGAAGCCACTCCTTCGTTATTTTAGCTGTGTGCTTAGGGTCATTGTCTTGTTGGAAGGTAAACCTTCGGCCCAGTCTGAGGTCCTGAGCACTTTGGAGAAGGTTTTCGTCCAGGATATCCCTGTACTTGGCCGCATTCATCTCTCCCTCGATTGCAACCAGTCGTCCTGTCCCTGCAGCTGAAAAACACCCCCACAGCATGATGCTGCCACCACCATGCTTCACTTTTGGGACTGTATTGGACAGGTGATGAGCAGTGCCTGGTTTTCTCCACACATACCGCTTAGAATTAAGGCCAAAAAGTTCTATCTAGGTCTCATCAGACCAGAGAATCTTATTTCTCACCATCTTGGAGTCCTTCATGCGGGCTTTCATGTGTCTTGCACTGAGGAGAGGCTTCCGTTGGGCCACTCTGCCATAAAGCCCCGACTGGTGGAGGGCTGCAGTGATGGTTGACTTTCTACAACTTTCTCCCATCTCCCGATTGCATCTCTGGAGCTCAGCCACAGTGATCTTTGGGTTCTTCTTTACCACTCTCACCAAGGCTCTTCTCCCCCGATAGCTCAGTTTGGCCGGACGGCCAGCTCTAGGAAGGGTTCTGGTCGTCCCAAACGTCTTCCAATTAAGGATTATGGAGGCCACTGTGCTCTTAGGAACCTTAAGTGCAGCAGAAATTTTTTTGTAACCTTGGCCAGATCTGTGCCTTGCCACAATTCTGTCTCTGAGCTCTTCAGGCAGTTCCTTTGACCTCATGTTTCTCATTTGCTCTGACATGCACTGTGAGCTGTAAGGTCTTATATAGACAGGTGTGTGGCTTTCCTAATCAAGTCCAATCAGTATAATCAAACACAGCTGGACTCAAATGAAGGTGTAGAACCATCTCAAGGATGATCAGAAGAAATGTACAGCACCTGAGTTGAATATATGAGTGTCACAGCAAAGGGTCTGAATACTTAGGACCATGTGATATTTCAGTATTTCTTTTTTAATAAATCTGCAAAAATGTCAACAATTCTGTGTTTTTCTGTCAATATGGGGTGCTGTGTGTACATTAATGAGGAAAAAAATGAACTTAAATGATTTTAGCAAATGGCTGCAATATAACAAAGAGTGAAAAATTTAAGGGGGTCTGAATACTTTCTGTACCCACTGTATATATTGGGTAATATATATTGGTCTTACAACAAAGCCCAAGATCCATCCAGAATCATTATATTATGATTCTGCATGGATCTTGGACTTTGTTGTAAATAGTTATAAGTTTAAAATGTTTGTTTAAACAATAAAAACAAGTTCAAACGTTTGGGGTAATTAATATTTTTTTAAAATTATATTCAGCAAGGATGCATTAAATTGATCGTATATATATATATATATATATATATATATATATATATATATATATATATATATAAGAAATTATTTCTTTTTGTATAAATTTTAATACATTTTCTAATCATCAAAACATCCTAAAAATACATAATGGTTTTTTGCAAAAAAAAAAAAAAATATTAAGCAACTTTGATAATAATAAAAGCAACATTGATTAGCAAATCAGCATATTAGAATGATTTCTGAAGGATCATGTGACACTGAAGACTGGAGTAATGATGCTGAAAATTCAGTTTTGATCACAGGAATAAATTACATTTTAAAATATATTCAAATAGAAACCAGTTATTTTGAATTGTAATAAGATTTCACAATATTTCTGTTTTTACTGTAATTTTCATCAGATAATTGTAGCCTTGGTGAGCAAAGGAGACTAAAACCATTTAAAAAATGTCACAGACCCCAGACTTTTCAATGGCAGTGTGCTAAAAAGTAAATTTTTTCCAACTTTTAGTATAGCATCAAGCTAAAAGACTAAAAGATGCAAAACTCTGCTTATGATTTGATTGAGTCTTTAAGAAGAGTGGGGCGACGACGGCAGCTTACAATAATACTATAAATACTAGCACTGCTGCAGTTACTATATAGAATCACTTCACCCAGAGGAATATCTGATTGCCATGAGGTTGCTCTTTAATAGCTCAGGAACCTTAATGGAGTTCTCTGTCATGTTTCATTTAAGTATCAGGTTTGTCTCATATGATTTCCTAAATTCCCCAGGAGATTTAAAAATAAATACAGATGAATCAGTCGTTGACATACAGTGGGAGTAAAGAGTTGTAAAATTAATGTAGATGACAGCTCTGATCATTTGCTTTTGGAAGAATTTGATGCAAAATATTTGAGTTCATATTGAAATTTCTGACTTGTTTGCAGAAGATCACAGTTTGGGACATTGTTAAAAATTTATCTACAACTCTTTGACAAGCTATTTTGTAGATTACTGGGGGAAAATAGTGGAATTGTAGACTTAAAAAGTCTCTATTTGATCTTATTTAATGTTTTCAGCTTTATTTTTTATTTTAGTTTTTTATAATCATACTTTTGAAAAAAGGAATGTTCAATTCAAAATCAGTCAATAAACTGACAGCAGTTTCATCATTGTAATGTTTGTGATTGTCTTCTTTCTTACACGTATTTGCATACTGAATTGTGATTGGTTTAGACTCTTTGCATATTTTAACTATCTATATGCACCTTTTCACCTCACAACTGTTTTGCTTCTTGTGTGCAGCTGACAGAAAACAAAGTGCATAATGCCAAAAACCAAAGACTACAACCTAAATGTACTTAATACTTCAACACAATTTTTTTTTTTCTGCCTTGCAAGCAGCGTCCTTCAGGAATTGCAAATCTAGTTAGCAGTCAGATCTTATCATTTTCATACACGCGCCTTCAGTTTAGTTAGTGATCTTTTTAAGAAACACTATGAGTTTGTATCCAGCATTGGTTTCACTTTTAGTCTTTCAGTGTCCAGATCTGGAGAGTTTGTAAATATGAAGGAGTTTTCTGTCTGAGTGTGTTAGTAGATGCAGTTTTGCTGTACATACTGGGTTGGTGTTAAATGAACTGCAGGGGTAATTTACTGTAATTAACCCCAGTCCTGTAGCACAGAGAGTCTCTCAGTGTAGACACTTACGCTCACATTCACCCACGCGCGCGTGGCCTGAAAGGAGAGTCTGTGTGCAGACTGCAGAGCAGTGTATTTCTGACTGGATAAACAGGAATCCCTGTGCAAATACACAGTCTGGGGAGGATTCCACAAATAGATCGACTCTTAAGCCTGAAGTCAATAATTTCATGTTACATTTCAGTAGCATACAGCATATGTACGTATATACAGTATTAATACATGAATGGAAGCCTGTTTTGCAACAAAATAAAAAGGTAATTGCGACTTTTTCACAATTCTGACTTTTTTCTTTTCTTTTTTTTTTTTTTTTTTTTTTTTTTGCAATTCTGAGTTTTATATCACAATTATATAAACTTGCAAATTTGAGAAGAAAAGTCTATAATTACAACTTTTTCCCTCACTATTCCAAGTTTACATTCTACAAGTATTAGTTTATATACTGTATCACAATTATGTTTTTTTTTTCTCAGAATTTTTAGAAGTATGAACCATGACAAAGAAAGGTGCAGTTTCCTTTTTTATTTTTTATCTTGTGGTGGAAACAAGTTTCCATATTAATGTATTGCATAGCACAATATTTTGGTAAATTTCTATTTGCATAACATTTTTCATTAAATCTTTTATTCTTTTTAATTGTACATTTTTTTTTACTATTATTATTTTGTTTTATTTTTCAGAGTGCTAAAAGAGTGCTGAAAATTTGACATCAGCATTGTAAGTCTTGGAAATGGGTTGCAGGTCTGTTCTGATAATGTTGCAGGTAGGGAGAATAACATTCAAATGTGACCCTGGACCACAAAACCAGTCATAAGTAGCACGGGTATATTTGTAGCAATAGCCAAAAATACATTGTATTGCTCAAAATTATCAATTTTTCTTCTATGCCAAAAATCATTAAGTAAAGATCATGTTCCCTATCAGTCAGTCACGTTCGACTTAACGTCATAGTGACTGACGTAATGGGATCTCGTCCGAGAGCCCTATCACCTTCGAGTTTTAACAAAACAAGCCAATGACTACATTTACATGGACATCAGTAATCTAATTATTTACCTTATTCTGAATAAGACAATATTATGATTAAGGTGTTTACATGAGTTGCTTTTAGAATAATCCTTTCATGTTCCTGTTTTACATGTTATAGTACATAGATCGATTAATGGCACACGTCATTACGTCACCACGCGACGCCATCCGACGTGCCCTCCAGCATTTCACGTATAAACATATATTACATCTTCGTGATGATGCCATATACAGTTTTAGGTGTTTCATTTTTAATTTTATGAAAGTTTCAAGTGCCGTTAATTATTTGTACGTGCATACAGACCACGGCGATGTTGAAGCTCTTTTATTTGCCGTCAAACAGTTGACCACTGCCATGTGTGTATCCTGTCGCAAAATGCAGCGAAAAGTCCTACATGACGGTAATAGTTTGATTAAGGTGTTTACATGTCTGTACTGCACTTCAGTAATGCGACTAAAATAGGAATACTCCACATGTCTTAATTCGATTTGTGTTTACTTCGATTATGACTTTAGCCGGATTAAGGTAATCAAAAATCTCTGTTTACATGGTAGATTCTTAATCAGAGTATTGTCTTAATCGTATTAAAATTGGAGTATTGCTGTCCATGTAAACGTACTCACTGACAGTTGGCGTGCGTGTTTTGCACCGCGTACCCCTCCCCGCAGCGCGGGTATAAAAGGAGAGCACGTGCAAACGCACATCAGCTTTTCGCTTCGGAGCCGAGCCTTTTCAGTGAATCTCCGAGAGTGTTCCAGACAAGTCTCGGCGTTGGTGTTACGGCGCATCAGCGGGGGTAGCCGATCCAGTGCTGCTGCTTCTCTCACGGCGTGCTGCAGCCTATCAAACTGCGGTCGCACAGTTAAAAGAGTGTTTTTTCTAAAAGAGCAATATCTAAAAGAGCTCCACGAGCGATGGGTGTCTTTTTAAAGATGGCTTCCCTCTCGTGTGTTTCTGGATGTGGTCGTTTCCTGGCTTCATCTGACGGTCATGATCGCTGTCTCTCGTACTTGGGCTTTCAGCACGCTGAAGCAGCGTTCGTGGATGACTCATGTTCTCATTGCGGGAACATGACCATCGCGATGCTGCGCTCCAGATACCTCCTCGTCAAACGGGGGGGTATCCCCTTGCCATGCCCTGTTCTAGCTCCTCCGGTTCTCGGAGGGCTACTTCGGCTCATGGTCAGGGTGACTTGAGGATCACAGTGAGAGCTTCCCTGTCGAGTGCATCTCCGCGGGCCTCTCACTCCTCCAGCGCATGACGCCATCTGGTGTTTCCGGACGAACTCGCAGGATCCCCGGACAGGGGATCTCGTTCGGAGCACCAGCGGATGACAGGATGTCGATCGCTGCATCAGAGGACGAGCTAGGCTCTGGAGATGACGATTTGGCTGCGCTGCCTCCGTCAGGAAGAGTGGCGTTGCCCAAGTCAGATCCAGAGCTGACTGCTATGCTTTCCAGGGCCGCTGAGAGCGTCGGTCTGCACTGGAGGCCTCCTCCTTCTCCCGAACGCTCAAGGCTGGATGATTGGTTCCTGGGGGCACAGGCCGGTCGCCGGCAACCACCTCCGGTTCCTTTCTTCCCGGAAGTGCATCAGGAGGTGACTAGATCTTGGAGGGCACCTTTTTCTGCCCGAAACAGGCCTAGTGCTTCCTCTGTCCTCACCACCCTCGAGGGCGGAGCAGCCCAAGGGTATGTGGAAATCCCCCCAGTCGAGCGCGCTATTGCCATGCAGCTCTGCCCGCAAAGCGCCGCCCCCTGGAGGGGTAATCCACGCCTTCCGTCCAGGGCCTGTAAGTTCTCGTCCGCTCTAACGGCCAAGGCTTACAGTGCTGCTGGACAGGCCGCTTCTGCCCTGCACGCCATGGCCCTCCTGCAAGTTCATCAGGCCAAGGCGTTGAAGCAGTCGCGAGGCAGTCTCTGCCTCTGCCAAGCCCGTCAAGCGCCAGGGCACGTCAGGGGCGTCCGGTTCACCTCTGTGTTGAACAAAGATGCTCCTGTCTTGCGTGCAGAGATCGCGGTCCTGCTGGCGAAGGACATGATACAGCCGGTCCCTCCAGCCGAGATGAGGTCGGGGTTTTACAGCCCTTATTTCATCATACCCAAGAGGGGCGGTGGGTTACGACCAATCTTGGACCTGCTTGTTCTGAACCGGGCCCTTCACAAGCTCCCGTTCAGGATGTTGACGCAGAAACGCATCTTTCAATGCGTCCGTCCTTTCGATTGGTTCACAGCGATCGACCTGAAGGACGCGTAATTCATGTCTCGATCCTCCCTCAACACAGACCGTTTCTTTGCTTTGTGTTCAAAGGGCGAGCATATCAGTACAAGGTCCTCCCCTTCGTGCTGTCCCTGTCACCTCGTGTCTTCACCAAGGTAGTGGAGGCAGCCCTTGTTCCATTAAGGGAAGCAGGCATTCGCATTCTCAACTACCTCGATGACTGGCTCATACTGGCCCAGTCTCGAGCACAGTTGTACGAACACTAAGACACAGTGCTCAGCCACCTCAGCCGGTTGGGGCTTCGGGTCAACTGGGATAAGAGCAAACACTCCCCTGTGCAGACGATCTCTTTTCTCGGCATGGAGTTGGACTCGGTCAACCTCACAGCACGTCTCTCAGTAGAGCGTGCTCAGTCGATGCTGAACTGCCTGGAGTCTTTCCAGCGCAAGAGGGCGGTTCCACTGAAACAGTTTCAGAGGCTCCTGGGGCATATGGCATCCGCAGCCGCTGTCACGCTGCTCGGATTGCTTCATATGAGACCACTTCAGCGTTGGCTTCACGACCGGGTCCCGAGATGGGCATGGTGATGCGGCACGTACCGGGTCTCAGTCACCCCGTCCTGCCGTCAGACCTTCAGCCCGTGGTAGGATCTTGCTTTACTTCGGGCAGGAGTTCCCCTAGTGCAAGTGTCCAGGCATGTTGTTGTATCAACAGATGCCTCTGCCATGGGCTGGGGTGCCATGTACAACGGGCATGCAGCTGCGGGGCTCTGGACAGGGCCCCGACTGCGGTGGCATATCAACTGCCTCGAGTTGTTAGCAGTATGGCTTGCTCTGCGCTGCTTCAAATCGCTGCTACACGACAAGCATGTACTGGTCCGTACGGACAACACTGCGACCGTTGTGTACAGCAAACACCAAGGCGGTCTACGCTCCTGTTGCATGTTGCAACTTGCCCGCCATCTCCTCCTTTGGAGTCAGAAGCATCTGAGGTCGCTGTGCGCCGTTCATGTCCCAGGCGAGCTCAATTGTGCAGCCGACAAGCTCTCACGTCAATCCGCCCTTCCGGGAGAATAGCGACTCCACCCCGAGACAGTCCAGCTGATTTGGAGACACTTCGGGGACGTTCAGGTAGACCTGTTTGCCTCACCGGACACGTCCCACTGCCAGCTGTTTTACTCCCTGTCCGAGGGGACCCTCGGCATGGACGCGCTGGCACACAGCTGGCCTCGGGGCTTATGCAAATATGCGTTTCCCCCAGTGAGCCTTCTCGCACAGGCGTTGTGCAAGGTCAGGGAGGACGAGGAGCAGGTCCTCTTAGTGGCGCCGTACTGGCCCAATCGGACTTAGTTCCCCGAACTGATGCTCCCTCCTTGGCAAATTCCTCTGAGGAGGGATCTCCTTTCTCAGAGAGGGGGCACCCTCTGGCACCCGCGTCCAGAATTGTGGAATCTCCACGTGTGGTCCTTGGACGGGACGCGGAGGTTCTAGGTGGGCTACCTCCAGCAGTAGTAAACACCATCACTTCAGCTAGAGCCCCGTCTACAAGACACGCTTACAGGCTGAAGTGTTCGTCGAATGGTGTTCTCCCCGCCAGGAAGACCCCCGTAGATGCCCAATCAGGGTCGTGCTCTCTTTCCTGCAAGATGGGTTGGAGCGAAGGCTGTCTCCCTCCACCCTCAAAGTGTATGTTGCCGCTATTGCCGCACATCACGATGCAGTAGACGGTAAGTCTGTGGGGAAGCACGACTTGGTCGTCAGGTTCCTCAGAGGGGCGAGGAGGTTTAATCCTCCGCGCCCTCATCTGGTACCCTCTTGGGATCTCCCCTCGGTCCTGTTGGCCTTGAAGGAGGAGCCCTTCGAGCCTCAGCAGTCAGTAGAGCTTAAGTTTCTATCGTTGAAGACAGTGCTCCTCACTGCACTGGCCTCAGTCAAGAGGGTAGGGGACCTGCAGGCATTTTCGGTCGACGATTCGTGCCTAGAATTCGGACCGGCTGACTCTCACGTTGTCCTGAGGCCCCGGCCTGGATATGTGCCCAAATTTCCCACCACGCCCTTTAGGGACCAGGTGGTGAACTTGCAAGCGCTGCCCTGGGAGGAGGCAGACCCAGCCATTGCTCTGCTCTGTCCTGTCCGCACCTTGCTCGTTTACGTGGACTGCATGCAGAGCTTCAGGACCTCAGACCAGCTCTTTGTCTGCTTCGGAGGACAGCAGAAGGGAAAGGCTGTCTCCAAACAGAGACTTGCCCACTGGATAGTGGAGGCTATAGTCTTGGCGTATCAGGCCCGATGCTTACCGTGCCCCCTCGGTTCTAGAGCACACTCTACGAGAGGTGTGGCGTCTTCCTGGGATTTGGTGCGGGTGCCTCGATAGCAGACATTTGTAGAGCTGCTGGCTGGGCGGCACCTAACACGTTTGCGAGATTCTATAATCTCCATGTAGAGCCTGTGTCCTCCCGTGTACTTGCCTCAGATGGCCAGTAACACCGGATCTGCTCGGTGTCAATCACGCTTGCTGCGCCATTCCCCTCTACAGACCGAATACGTGTGCTTTTACTGCTTCTCAGTTCAGTTCCCCTTAGCGAACCCTGTTGAAGTTCCTCCTGCACCCTTGGCAGTCAGGCGTGGCGGAGCGCCAGACGCCAGCTCCAGCATTCGTGTGTTTGCCCAAGGTCAGCCCTTGTGCTGGGCTAGGTGCCCATGTGTAGTGATTCCCCTTCGGGTGATCCCACATGTGTATTCTTCCACGGCATGGCTCCCCTCACAGTGAGCCCGTGTCTTTCCCTGGCAGAGACCTTCTGCCGTCTCTGCTGTGTATTGATCTCACCCCAGGCTGGCTGAGTCTACCTCAGAGACTTCCATATGTAGTACTGCCCTTGGCCAGTCCATATGTGTAATCTCCACACAATCTCCATATGTGTACGCTTTCCCAGTGTTATCCATACCCACTGTACGGAACAGCAGTGGCTCTCATATCTTCCTAAGCCCTGTCCTATCTTCCGTCCCAACTGGTGTGGGGGGACTTGCCGGCTTCCGCAGGGCACTGGAGGGAGTCAGCAATAGTGGCGTTTTCATAGGGATCCCATTACATCAGTCACTATGACGTTACGTCGAACGTGACTGACTGATACGGAACGTCTTGGTTACGTATGTAACCCTCGAACGGAGACGTAACGTCCCGTCGCCACAGTTGCTGTACCACCACTGTACGGCCGGGGCACACAGTCTCGGCTCCTCAGCGAAAAACTGATGTGCGTTTGCACGTGCTCTCTTTTTATACCCGCGCTGCGGGGCGGGGTGCACGTGGCGAAACACGCACGCCAACTGTCATTGGCTTGTTTTGTTAACACTTGAAGGTGATTGGGCTCTCGGGCGAGATCCCATTACGTCAGTCACTATGACGTTACGTCTCCGTTCCCTCCTTCAGGGAACGAGGATTACATACGTAACCGAGACGTTCCATGAAGATATTATGTAAATTTCCTACCAGAAATATATCAAAACTTACTTTTTGATTTGTAATATGCATTTCTAAGAACTTCATTTGGACAACTTTAAAGGCGATTTTCTCAATAGTTAAATTTTTTGCACCCTCAGATTCCAGATTTTCAGATAGCTGTATCTCAGCCAAATATTGTCCTATCCTAACAAACCATACATCAATGGAAAGCTTTTTTTTCAGCTTTCAGATAATGTATAAATCTCAATTTTAAAAAAAAAATAATAATAATAAAATAAAATTGACCCTTATGACTGGTTTTGTGCATGGTCCAGGGTCACAAATGATTAAATAATATAAATTAAATTAAACTAAAAATGTCATAAAACACACTGAGTAACATGAAGCCACATCCACAATTGTTCCATTGATTTGAAGCTGATTGATTTGTTTTTACAAAATTGTAAATTTTTCCCATTTAGTCTATTTTATTATAATAATTTGGAATATTTCCTATGCATTAATTTCAGCGTTTAATTTTAAGACTACTACTGTTACTATTACTACTACTACTAATATTAATAATAATTGTAATAGTGTCCCATTCTTCTTTCTTTCTTTTTTACACTTCTATAGCACTTTCTACAATACAGTTAGTTTCAAAGCAGATTCACAGTAATAAACAATGATGCAAACTTTTTCAAATATGAGACAATTTAAAAAAAAACAACAGTGTCATTATTCAGCTTAAGTTTGTTATGAGTGCATTGAAGTGTCTTTCCGTCATCACAGTGCTTTATAGGCAAACTCACATCCTTGTATCTCATTGCTTGATAGACAGTGACGTCCTCTCCTGGCTGACAGCAGTATTATTTATATATCCTCTTTAGCTCATATGCACAGGATTTCCAGTCTGTTACTGCCATCTGGTGACCATCAGCTGTAATGCTCCACATTCTCTTTCACTTAAACAGACACACTGGCTATATTCAAACTAGCATGCTACCATAAAACCATTATGTAATATGTCTACTGTGCACCGTAGGCACATATTCTTTAAACATAACCTTAAATATCCAAACGACCAAAGCAGGTCTATAACATTTGGAGAAAGCTGTCAGCATTCACACTTGTTTTTATAGCACAGAATTGTCTCAAAGTACATACATGATTTGAGATCTTTACTCATGGGACCATGTAAGAGCCAATCACCTGAGCTGTAAATGTCATGTGACTAATCACTTGGTTATTCAATGCATTGTTTCACATACCTGTATATTTAAAAAAAAATAGTAGGCAGTATACACTATGCTGTTGTGTATTAAGCAGTATCCCAGCTAACAAATATATGTACTAATATTGTTTTATTAATGTTCCCATTAAGTTATGAAACGTTATTTCGGAAGGTTCACTGAACATCCAGTTGTTTAAATGCTTAAAAAAAAAAAAAAAAAAAAAAAAAAAAAAAAAAAAGTATTTTTCTTGATACTATAAGAGTCATTCTTCAACATGTGAAAACTAACAGCTAGCTTTCTCCACATCTTGACTGGCTGATTATATATTTCTTTAGGTAATACAATGACATCCAAAAAATTTTAAGTGGGACTGAAGTGTTCAAATATTTTTTTTTTTGGGCCCCTATAGATTGTACCTAATGCCTCTGAAGACAACACAATATAACAAACACATGCCCTTTGGATTCTTTAAGACATGCCTATCTCAGTTGTACATTCTTATTCTCATACTGACCTTACTGTCATCCTGTGGTGCTAGAGAGACAGTAAAGAGAGTACTGAACCACTGCGCTACAGTATAGAGATGATGATGGTCTTCTGCTGTAAGACTGTGTGTGTGTGTGTGTGTGTATGTGTATGTGTATGTGCATGTGCATGTGCATGTGCGTGCGTGTGTGTGTGTGTGTCAGAGGAAATGAGCCCCACCTTAAAGAGGGGGAGGGAGAGAAAGACAGAGACCCAAGAGGAAGACATTGTACTTTGGCTGCCCTGCTAAAGGAACACCCCCTCTCTCTGCCCTCCCACACCAACACCGCTTTCAGCATGTAGTATTTTTAAACAATAACTGTGCGCGCGCACAATTTGAGTTTATACCTATGTGTTTACTATAAAATTAAATCAAAATGTAAAAATTAGATTTAAATATAAGACTTAGGCACATTAACAACAAATTTAATAAAAATACGACAATACAATAAGCTATATACAGAATAAAATAAAAACGATCAACTCATATGTATTATGTTTATATAAGATATGTTATGTAAGACATCTTTAAAGACACAATAATACTATGTGTGTGTGTGTGTATAATTTAAAAAGGACAATAAATACAAAATATAATAAATTCAGCTATAAATGGAATTCTAGACTATAAATTAAAAAAGTCATCAACAGAAAATTTCTGATGTATTATGTATTTATTAATTTTACATATATTCTGTAATTCTAATATATGTAATATTATAAAATTATGATTCTATATATAGAAAAAATAACAACAAATTATTGTGCAATTCTCTGTACATTTCAGCATTCATTTTTCTAACAGAGGCAAAGAGCAAAAGCAATATCCTGTTTCGTCTAAATGTTTTCTTGTTCTACTTAACTTTATATATATATATATATATATATACACACACACACACACACACACACACACACACACACAGGTGCATCTCAATAAATTAGAATGTCGTGGAAAAGTTCATTTATTTCAGTAATTCAACTCAAATTGTGAAACTCGTGTATTAAATAAATTCAATGCACACAGACTGAAGTAGTTTAAGTCTTTGGTTCTTTTAATTGTGATGATTTTGGCTCACATTTAACAAAAACCCTCCAATTCACTATCTCAACAAATTAGAATATGGTGACATGCCAATCAGCTAATCAACCCAAAACACCTGCAAAGGTTTCCTGAGCCTTCAAAATGGTCTCTCAGTTTGGTTCACTAGGCTACACAATCATGGGGAAGACTGCTGATCTGACAGTTGTCCAGAAGACAATCATTGACACCCTTCACAAGGAGGGTAAGCCACAAACATTCATTGCCAAAGAAGCTGGCTGTTCACAGAGTGCTGTATCCAAGCATGTTAACAGAAAGTTGAGTGGAAGGAAAAAGTGTGGAAGAAAAAGATGCACAACCAACCGAGAGAACCGCAGCCTTATGAGGATTGTCAAGTAAAATCGGTTCAAGAATTTGGGTGAACTTCACAAGGAATGGACTGAGGCTGGGGTCAAGGCATCAAGAGCCACCACACACAGACGTGTCAAGGAATTTGGCTACAGTTGTCGTATTCCTCTTGTTAAGCCACTCCTGAACCACAGACAACGTCAGAGGCGTCTTACCTGGGCTAAGGAGAAGAAGAACTGGACTGTTGCCCAGCGGTCCAAAGTCCTTTTTTCAGATGAGAGCAAGTTTTGTATTTCATTTGGAAACCAAGGTCCTAGAGTCTGGAGGAAGGGTGGAGAAGCTCATATCCCAAGTTCCTTGAAGTCCAGTGTTAAGTTTCCACAGTCTGTGATGATTTGGGGTGCAATGTCATCTGCTGGTGTTGGTCCATTGTGTTTTTTGAAAACCAAAGTCACTGCACCCGTTTACCAAGAAATTTTGAAGCACTTCATGCTTCCTTCTGCTGACCAGTTTTTTAAAGATGCTGATTTCATTTTCCAGCAGGATTTGGCACCTGCCCACACTGCCAAAAGCACCAAAAGTTGGTTAAATGACCATGGTGTTGGTGTGCTTGACTGGCCAGCAAACTCACCAGACCTGAACCCCATAGAGAATCTATGGGGTATTGTCAAGAGGAAAATGAGAAACAAGAGACCAAAAAATGCAGATGAGCTGAAGGCCACTGTCAAAGAAACCTGGGCTTCCATACCACCTCAGCAGTACCACAAACTGATCACCTCCATGCCACGCCGAATTGAGGCAGTAATTAAAGCAAAAGGAGCCCCTACCAAGTATTGAGTACATATACAGTAAATGAACATACTTTCCAGAAGGCCAACAATTCACTAAAAATGTTTTTTTTTATTGGTCTTATGAAGTATTCTAATTTGTTGAGATAGTGAATTGGTGGGTTTTTGTTAAATGTGAGCCAAAATCATCACAATTAAAAGAACCAAAGACTTAAACTACTTCAGTCTGTGTGCATTGAATTTATTTAATACACGAGTTTCACAATTTGAATTGAATTACTGAAATAAATGAACTTTTCCACGACATTCTAATTTATTGAGATGCACTTGTATATATACTCATCATTTAGAATTTTTTACGCTTTTTGGATGTCCATTTAAAAAAAATAATAAACAAAACATATGCTTTCATTATTTATTTAATCCTCCCCAGTCTTTTGAAAAATTATATTGCTAGCACTTCTCATGTTATTGCCTCCTTAAGATGAATCGCTTGTTATATTCTTCATTTGGCCTTGGAAAAAGCATCTGCTAAATGAATAAATGTAAAAGTGAAAACTCTTGCCGGTAGCAAAACATCACTTGTGATGTTCTGACCTCAAATCTGTCAGAGACTTTGGGATCGACAACACACTCACACTTCCTCTCACACCTGCCATAACACTCTGAGCGCGTGTGTGTGTGTGTGTGTGTGTACGTACAGCCCATGCAGGAATACTGCAGCGTGTGTGTGTGTTTGTGTGTGTGTGTGTGGCGGCTCCTCTGAGGCTTTAGCTAACAGATGCTAGTTTTGCATCAAGAACCATTTCTTTCTTGTCTATTGCACAATTGAGCCCTGTGTGAGTAAACACATTATTCATCTGTTTGTTCAGCATCCTGCCCGTCTGAGAGGGATGAGGTCATTCTCTGGGAATGTTCCCATAGGATGCTCATAGTGCTGCTTCATATTAGCAAATGGGAAGGTACGAAGATGGATTACAACACAGATGCAGCCAAGGCTATTTTTTCCTCTCTGGTCCTTAACGTTTAACATCCGTTAAACGTTTCGCCCTGAATTAGATAGAAGCTGCTGTGTGATGTTTGATTTTTTACTTTGAGCCATTGTTGATGCAGAAATCAAAATGCAATGAAAAGTGCATGAAACAACATAATGAACTACATTTTCTGAACAAACAGCTTTTACTGAAAATTAAAACAATTGTTAGTGCAATAGTTTGGAAAATAATTGCACACTTCTGAAGTAGTTGCATGATTTCTATATTATTTTTCTATATTATTTGTCTGACACTCTGTAGGCACATAAGAGGTCAGTATCACATGACTTTAAAACTGAACAAACAAGGTGTAGCGCAATAAAAGTCCCCTACTGCCTATAGAAGATATCAGGGTTGGTCATTCAAGTTTAAGTCTGTGTTATTTTAGTATCATTGGCGTATTAGTTTTTGTTAATATTTGACATATTTTTTATATTATTTCTGTTTTTATAAAATCTTAAAATTTTTGTTAAAGTTGCAATTTTTTTTTTGTTTGTTTGTTTTAGTCATTTTTTATTTTATTTATATATGATTTGGTGCTCAGTTATAAATTATTATCGGTGCTCATATCAGCATATTAGAATGATTTCTGAAGGATCGTGTGATACTGAAGACTGGAGTAATGATGCTAAAAATTCAGCTTTGCATCACAGGAATAAATTACATTTTAAAATATAGAAAACAGTTATTTAAAATGATGATAATATTTCACAATATTACTGTTTTTGCAGTATTTTTCATTACATAAATGCATCCTTTATGAGCATAAGAGACATGTATGTGTGCGTATATATATATATATATATATATATATATATATATATATATATACACTGTATATATAGGCCTATAAATTAAACTTGGCAGTTAAACCTGGCTAGTTGTCAAGGCAGCATTTCTACTTTATATTTAAAGTTGAATATATATACATACGTGTGTGTATGTATGTGTGTATGTGTGTGTGTGTATGTGTGTATAATGTGTGTATAATGTGTGTGTATAATATGTGTGTGTGTGTGTGTATATATATATATATATATATATTTATATATATATATATATTCAAATTAAACTAAATAAAAATTAGAAATGCTGCTTTGACAATTAGCTAAGTTTAACTGTTTTATATTTTATTTCAGTTAATGTTTATTTTATTTCAAGTAATAATTAAAAAAAAAAAGGTTTTAGTTTTAGCGATAAAATCCCTGGTTCAAGCTGCAGACAGTCTCTTGTAATTTTACAATGCCTCCGAGTATTTCCTCAACTCATCATCTGACAAAAGCAAACACACCTAATCAGACGTCTGCATTTGGCAGCGTGCAGCACGTCTGGCCCATAGCAGGGAAATAACTTTGTTCCCAGGCTTCATTAGACAATGACGCCATGTAGACAATGTCAGGAAAGGTTTCTCCGCTGTCATCCTCCCAGGTGCCACGGCTTTAGTTTAGGACAATGAGGAACCGCCCCATCTAACCTTTGGTCCTGAAGGAGAGACAATAACAGGCCGTGGGCAGGGTCTGCTGGCTTTTGGGGAGAAAAAGGGCTCGGCTATACTGATTGACTGAGCATTCTGTACAAACACAAAACCACTACTGTAAGACGAGAGCTGCAGAAATATAATGCAGAGAAATAGAGAGCAGTTGGTGGTTAAATGTAGGTCGTGGAGTATGAGAGGGCAGTGTGAAGAAACGACTGGTCCAAGGTCAGCCAAAGGGGAAGGATGAAGAATTTCAGCTCTGTCTGAATTCCTGCCAAACTCTATCTCTGTCTCAGGCTCGGAGGATTTCAGGGTGCTTTACGCTGAATATTCGGGGCAGATGTCAAGCTAACAGATGGCACAGAACAATGTATCCTCTCCACACCATTCACATTAATATTACACTCCCACACCTTTAGGATTTCATCAACCTTTCCAAATGATTACTGGAAAGGTTTCTTTTAAAACCCTTTTATAGATGACATATTTAAACTTGGAATTTTCTGAGTGTGGAAATCACTGTTTTCAAATTCCCTGATATTTCCAGGTTTCTCATGACCCTGGGAATTTTGGTGCCATATACAGTAATAGATGCATTTCCATTGACAATTCAGGAAATAAATTGATTATCAAGATTCACAAGGTCCTAGAAATGTAGGGAAATTTCAAAATGGTCATTTCCACATCTGAAATGTCAAAGTTTAAATATGTCAAATACAATAAAAATAAAATTAAATATAATAATAATAATAATAATATACATTAATATACAATTATATTACAACTGGAAATTGAGTATATATCACGTGAGAAGGTATTATCTGTTACTAAGCCACTGTGTAGACATTTCGAGATATGACCTTTAAGCAGTTATTGGCAATATTTACCAACTGCGATGCAGATTCAGTGAAATGCTAAAAATGAAACGTGACCTGCCCTTTGCAAACGTTGGTACAATGACCTGGGTGTGTGTTTTGTGTGAGCTGAGGGACATCTGATACCATCGGTATCAAATCACACTGCATTGACATTTGGCCTCGGTTTCCAAGACACGTCACTTCTGACCAAGAGCACAGCTGTTGTTTGACACACTAAACCTAAACCAACCTACATGGGTAACCTAGTTTTTAATCAAGGATATAGTTTATTCAAATTCTCATTCTTAAGTCTTCAACCTCTAACCTACTACAATTTGTAACCTATAACCCCTCTAAACTGGCAGATTTAAGCCAATTTAAGCAAAATGAGTGAAAAATGGGCAAATATTTAGGCCTAAATTTAAAATGTATGTATTTGAATTGCATATAAAATTTCCATCTGTTTGGATTACAGAGTTTTAAAATAAACTGATAATCTAATGTGATGCATGTTTGTCAGTCGAAATGAAACGGATAATATTTCCATAATAATTAGCTACTAATAAACTGAATGTGTTTTAAATACACAATAACCAGGTTTATATGTTTATCATCAAAAATTCCAGAGTTAGCCATATTTTAACCATGTGCATAAGCATGTTAAACAATTTTTTACATTAAATATTAAATAATCCAGGAAATATCAGGGAATTTCCACAGCTGGAAAAGTCAAAGTTGAAACATACATTTTTAATAATATGTAATATATAGCACAATAATAATAATAATAATAATAATAATAATAATAATAATAATAATATTAGATCTTTAATGGTCATATATAAACTTGAATTCTTTTATTTTGTCAATTTGAAGAATAAACTATTTGAATAAAAGCATTTTGAAAATATGATTTTATGATTTAAATAGATGCAAATAGTTAATAATAAATGACAAAATAAACTTAATAAACTTTTTTTGAGTGCAGAAATGTTTTCTGTTTCATGTATGACTGACAAATGCATTGCATTAACATTATTATAGTTTAATAAAAAAAAAAAGTGTGTAATTCAATATAATGCAATACAAATTAATATTTTTTTTTCTTCTTTTTTATTTATTTATTTATTTATTTATTTTGAGTGTAGTGGGTAGGAGAGAAAGGGCAACAAAATGAAGTGTGTCGACTATAAATTCCCCTCACACAGTGCTCTAGCCCGGAGGCAGCATGTTAACTAGATGCCAGTGTCTGCCATTTGATAAGGTTTTTACATAAATTATGAGCTCAGCGTCATTCTACTCACACCACATGCATCTTATTAGGTCTCAAATGTGTAACAAGGTGTTAATGCCACCAGAACAAATCCATAGCACACTAAAGATTAGACTAAAATCCACAGCAACAAAACTGACCAGGTGTGAGTTTATATTAGTTTGCCACAGATTTATATTAGATTGCCACAGGCACAAATAAACCTTTACATTTATTTGTTTAGCAGATGCTTTAATCCAAAGCAACTCAAATCATTTTATGTGTTGAGAAGTGGTGTGTTATTACTTTTGTGATCGGTGAGTTTTGCTTGGCCAAGCAAGCACCATTCACATCTAGTGCAGGATGTATTTATATCTACATTAACAATAATGATATTTTCTGTACAGATATTCCCCTAAACATGTCAGTCAAATTTCATTTCAGATGTTAACATTCCTGACATCTCTTTCTCCCACATCAGCCATATACGTCTGCCTGCTTTTGAGGGTGAGGTGTTTACACTGATAATAATGAAACTGAAACAGGACACTGGAGACTGGGGGAGAAGACAGACCCTCACAGCACACGAGGGGAACCGCTTGTATTTTAGGACGGGGAAGAGCTTGCAATTCTCTCCTTTTTGCAGGAAATGGGCGAAACCTGGTCTGAAATTATTTCTCCGACATTTTGTGCTGTGAAGGAAGCGTCTTCTGATAGAAGAGGTCATTTGGCTTCCTGCTGTGCAGCAACAGTTTTTATGTTTTTCAGTATGAAAAGAGCATGACAGGAAGGGTCAGGGGGTTTGGTAGTTACAACAGTGAAATACACTGCCAAATTAGCAGGATTAGTATCACAAAAACATGTGATGGTCACATGTCACCACAGAAATCAAAAGAAAAAAAAATATTATATTTTACATTACTATTTTAATGACATTATTTTTTATCACAATTAAGCACAAAAAGCACAAATTCTCACTACTGTAATGCTACTTTTCCCTGAAATTCTCTTTAAATCAGGTTTAAGTTTAAAATATTGTAAGATAATGACTGTATAAGTATTTTACTATTTCATAATTTTTTAATATTTTACTATATAAATTCTATATATGTAATAACATTTTTGATTTACTTTACAAAGCATATATAACTTTGTTTTGAATTATACAAAATAATGCAAAAATCCACAGTAGATAAAAAAAAATTAACAGTAGATAGGTATAAGAAACAAATCTGAGTACAATATTACCGTATATATGTTATAAAATTATATGATTTACTATGCAAGTCATGATTTTGTTTAGTAATTGCAGTAATGAGAATTTTGGATTAAATGTGCATGATCGTTATGAAAATTCTGCAAAAATTCACAGTAGATAAAAATTAACAGTAAATATGAACAAAATAAGGTTTTTTTTCTTTCTTTTGATTTTTGGGTATAATGTGACATGGCATATTCTTGACACATTTAGTGAGGTTTACCTTAATGTAGATTGCTGTATTTACTTATACCTGAGATATAAAGCACTTTAACACTGAAATCTTACATTAATGGACTTATCAATGGTTTTCTGTACAGGAAATGTGTGTGATAAACTGCTACACTTAAGATGTGCAGCGGCAGAGATAAACATTCCAGACTTCAAACACACGGATGAAAGTAGCAGGAGGCTTATCTAGGATATGATAACAAATGGAACACATCAGGAACTAGTCAAAGAAGCTTCTGCGTAAAAACACCCTTCAAAGGCATCGGGATTATTAGTTTAACTTCTATCCACCTGTTTAGTGAAAGAAAAACTGAAATTCTTTGACAAAATCAAATGCTTCACTAAAATTTGAGTTTCTTTCACAAAAACGACTGAATAAACATGTCAGATTTCCTCTTATTTCTAATGCTAGGATGCATTATTTATGATGAATCTAAAGATTTATTTGCTCTGAGCACATATTTTGACGTTTCACTCATCCAGTGAAACTACTTTTGGTCTCTTTCGTAGATTTAAAATAAAGTATTTGAATCTTTTGATTGAGATGTCACACAATAACAGTTATGAGAAACAACATTTTTAATTACTTGAAATAAATACTCCAGTACATGCATGATAAAAAATGAGGGCGTGGGCAAAGGGAAAAAAACACAGCACATTAAAATATAATTGTAAGTCTGGTAAATAGTGTAAAACCTATGGCACACACTCACAGCAGCTTTTACTTGTTACAAATTCACACATGGAATACGAACATTATTATGCTGATGATTTCTACAAATCTCAATGACATCCATTCATCTAAACACTGAGGTAAAGACTTTCAGTTTCATTTTAAGGCTTCTGTTGTAACGACCACTTTTGGCCATATTATATTCTCAACCGACACAGATTTTGCAAAAGTTGTCAGTTTTAGTAAAAGCTACTTCTTCCCCAATCACATCCAGTTTAAGAAAAACCTACAAATGTGAGCTTGAGTAAAGCCAACTGCCATGAAAAGTAAATTTAAACATTTAATTACTACATTTAATCATACTACACTCTTAAAAATAAAGGTTCTTAATTGGCATTGACGGTTCCACAAAGAATCTTTAATATCCACGGAACCTTTCAAATGTAGAGAAGGTTCTTTAGATAATGGTTCTTTTAAGAACTGTTCTCTGCAAGGTTCTTTTTTGGAACCCAAAATTATTCTTCATTGGAATCTCTGTGAAAACCCTTTAGGCTGATGATACACAGGGCAACTTTTTGAGCAATTTTTAACAATGGTGCTTGGGCACTTTCCCATTGAGAATAGGTAACAAATTATCTGGATATTATCTGGATATTTTAGATCAGTCGTGGGTCCCGTGTCTCACCTGGTTGCCCATTGACGGCAACATTGCCCAGCAACATTACTCAAAAAGTGGCCCAGTCTATCATCAGCCTTACGGAACCTTTATTTTTAAGAGCGTTTTCTGGGTTAAACCTGACTAGATTCTTTGGTACTTCAAAATAACGTGCCGGGGAGGAGTTTTAATTCACAGAATGAGAGTTAACTGGCGGTAAAGTTCTAGGTGAGGATCGTTCCCTTAGTGCCTGAGACAGGAGTGTGCATCCATCCGAGACGGCGCATGCAGAGTTTCGCAGCCGCTCCCGATAGATGGGCATCTGGGAGCTACTCTCGGCATGCTGGGAAATATCCCTGAGGCCCTGGGTCAGGAGAACGCAGGCCGAAACCACGCTCATGGCGCCGCCCAGAACGGCCGTCTGCAAGCCTTTGCCCTCGGGGGGGATGGCTGCGGCTTTGCCGAGGAACTGCGGCTCAGTGGCGAAACCCACCAAGGCGTGCACGGCCTGCACGAGCGGCCCGCTGAAGAGAACGCAGCGGTTGCGGGTCAGATCGCTCGGGCAGGCCTTTAGCTCGCGCACGCATGCTAAAAGAGCCGTGGCGCTCGTGCTCATGCACTTGACGCTGGCTTTGAACTGCTCCTTGGCGAACTTGTCCTTGGATTTATCACTGGCCAGAGAGGAGGCATCCGTAAGCGTGGTGAGGTTCTTCAGGATGTTCTGCGAGACTTCCAGAAGGAGCTGCGGAGTCAGGTCAACCAGAGCCGTTAAGCGGAGAACGTTGCACGTTTGCTCCACTTCTTGTCGGCATCGGGTGACTTTGTAGCGGTCAACCAGGCCAGAAACGGCAGCCTGGGAACCAGGGATCTCCACCGCCGCCAGGTAAGCGGCGTGCGCTGAATACTCGGTCAGCGAGACCACTAGGTCCCCCATCTCGACCAGTCGGTCCCCGACTTCCACAAACTTCCCCATGTTGAGCTGGCTCTGGATATCGTGAACGATGATCGACAGCTCCTTGGTTCGTGCGATCACTGTGTCACGACATTTCTCAAACGTCTCCGCTACGGGCATCCCATCGGTGTTCACCACCGGCCTGGTCTCGCTGGACAGGAGCAGCAGGTCGGCCACCAGCTGCATTTTGCTCTTGCATGCGTCACAGATGGATAAAAGTCTTTTCCTTTGTTGCAAGCTTCCGCAAAGGATGTTGGTAGAAACCTCACTATCTGATTTTCCCGAGCCACTACTAGCCATAGTAGTGTGGTCGCGCTAATGTTCAAAATAAAGATCACAACGTACGTTCTCTTGTGCGAACATGTGATTTATGTCATTTTCTTTAGTAAAAAAAAAAAAAGATTCCCACACCTTCTCAGGGAGAGTGAAACTGGCCAATAACGTCCTTCGGAAAAAGTCCACTCAGCTTTGAAAACTCAAAATAATATGAAACTTCACTCAATGCACCAATAAGGGAAGTACTTCAGAAAAATATTTGGATTAAAAAAAAAAATTAAAAAAAATATGACGCGGGCAAAAAGAGCTGATGAGAGCTGTAATTAAATATCCCTTCAAATGAATTGCCCGATGTTTAAATAATATGATTTTAGGTGTGCATAATAACAAACATAGAATAGAATTCACAACTACCTCTGATAAGGTAGGCTACAGTCTGATCAGTTTCACAGGTTGTCAATGTCTCTCCAACAATGCAAAGAAACCAAAAACACTCTTTTCTACAAAAGGCTTCTGCAGTGCCATGTACAAGAAGATGCCCAGGTGAAGGCAAAGTGCAGGTTGACTTCCAGAATCGCTACTTTTGCTGTGTGGAATCTGTCATTTCAGCTTTTCTTCGTGTCACGCACATTACATGCATTAAAATACATGTCCTGCTGCAATGTGATGCTGCTGATGATATATTGACCCTCTTGCTGACCCGCCGACCGAAGCGGGAGACGCGCAGGCGCCCCGCCGCCACTGCACCATCATCCCAGGACACCTCGAAAACTCATAAAACGTTCCCGAACGACTTTCAGCCGTTTCTTTTTCGTACACAATCCAAGTTCTGTGGGCAAACTCAGTTCCTTATGCATATCTATTGTCCATACGCCCTCTCCAGCAGGAAAGCATCGGTTGTCCAGTGGCAGAAAGTTTCGCTTTTGCTTGCCATTCTTTAAACGCTCGGCTGAAAGTTTTATCGCGGTTTCCGCGACGATAACGAACTGTTATCGCGGTTGAGACTCTCGCGCGTCGGTTGTAGTCTCCCGCTACATCTTGCGTATCAGGAAGCGGCGGGAGGGTGTGGCTGAATAGCCTGTTAGCTTCCCGCAAACTCTGACACTTTCATACTCTCCACAACCATTATTCCTGGTCAGCGAGACGATATCCCTCCTTTTAAGTCTCCAGCCGCTCAAACGATACGCTTATTTTTCTGAGGTAACGTCAGTCGCGCGAGAAGTCGCGTTCATTCCTCACCAGTCATCGTTTCCCGAGGCCCCGATGTGAGACTCAACTACCGGTCTGAGCGCAAAAGTTACACCCAAAGAGAAATTCCAGAGAAGTTCCTTGTGTTCGTTTGTTTAGTTGTGTCTTTTTTCTGGTGTTGTGCCCCAGGTTTGCGCTTCCCTGTAAATCCAACAGGTTCTCTCGCGTGTGGGTATTTACTACTTTCACAATGTTCGCATTCAGAGCGGCATAGAGAGAATTATTGTTTAGTTTAGCGGGAACGCCGGCGGTATTATTATATTTTTGTATTCTAAAGGTCGGTCTTCTCAACTGAAACGTTTTTTCTTCTTCTTCTTTCTTTCTGTCACATTTTGTGCTGTTTATATATAAACAAATATAAATATATATTTACACTGTTTTTATATCCTATTATATTTATATTGAATTAAATATAAGGAGAAGAATTATATAAGGATTGATCATTGCAATTAAATGAATAAATAAATTAGTAAATTAATAAAAATAAATTGTGAATAAAAGGGTTCAATTGTGAGACAGTTAAAATGTATTGCTCCATTGTGTTGTTTGTTTAATTGTTTGTCTATCATTTAAAGTAGCTTATAATTCATTATATAAATAAAATATACAAATATTAAATAAATAACTGCATAAGTGAATTAGTAAATAAGGAAATTCTAGCTAAAAGTACAAAAAAAAAAACATATTGCGCTCCATTGTATACATTATTTATTTTTATTTATAATTCATTTATATTGTTTTGTGCAAATATACATTTATTTATTTATCAGTTATTCACGTTTTTTATGTATTTACTTTTAATTTGTGTAGGTTTGGTCCTTAACAGGCATTTGAAATAACACAATCCAACAAAAATAATTTTGTTGTCAAATATTTATTTGATTAGCTTTCTCTCGTCCTCTTTTGTATGGCACTGGAGGAGTTCATTTGTAAATAATGTAAGTAGCCTACGTATACATACTTGTGTCGAGGGGTCTTTATAACGCTAATGGAAATAATAGTTCAAAAATAAATAAATCACCCTACCGCGCAGATAAACATATCAAACTGGCCTCAAAACAGATGACTCATCTTGGGAAGGGAAATAGGATTCACCGCTGCAAATACTATGACGTAAATGCAGTAGAGTACTTTTCATTGGACAACAGGAGACGTTGGGAGTGCAAAGGAGCCAATCAGAATCAACAGGGTGGGGCTGCTGCACTGAAAACCCGCCTCTTTGGACATGGGAAGGGCTTTCAGCAACTTAAAGGGTCATATATGATGACATTCTAAATATTGCATTATTAGGATTTACAAACATACTATGAAGATGTCATATAAAACACTTAAGCTTATCTTTAACCCTTAACATTACATTCTACAATGATGCATTGTTCTACTCCATCAGTTTCAAACAACAGATGTTCTTCATATTCAATGCAGAGATCCCTGATGTACTTTGTTTGGTCTGATTCCTTATTAAATTCCAGCAGAATAAAGCTACTGGATTACACAAAGCATGTGTATGTAGTGTGTTAGATGTGAACTGGGGGCTGAGGCCGTGAATACTGCATGTCAGTTGTACAGCTGCACAGGGCACTGTGCCATTGGGTGGGGTGTCCTGAGAGGAAACCGTTCCGATTCTGTTGAATGAGCCTCACACTTCATATGCGTCCCATGAACAAGCACTGTAGAGAGACCCAGCCTGTGCAGAGCTGGAAAAAGTGGAAAAAAGTAATTATATAATTATATTTTGTTACCTTTTATTTGGTATCAAGGGAGTTTAGCTATAATGCATGCACTTTTGCAAATATTGAACATTTATTATGCATACATAAATAAAAAAAAAATAAAAAAATACAATACAAAAAAAATTAAATAAATAAAAAGTTACACTCTAACTCTATACAAAGTTTAAGTCTTTATAGCTTTATAGCTTTGTTTTTAAATGTTAATTAATTGTAGATCATTTAAAACAGTTTTCAAAAATAGTCATTTTAGTGCATGCTGTTATTTTATTATATAGCCTAAGTGTAATCTACTAATTATACTTTTATATGCATTAAAACTATTTTACACAACTAAAAAGATTTCAAATGTGATGTTTATTTTATTTTATCTCATTATTTACCATGCACACTCATTAATATGTGTTTCTTTTTTTATACGTTCTTGTACTCAGGCTAATGCAAATAAAGTTTTTGAGGAGGGGGAAGGAAAGGTTTTATTTATTTATTTGTTTGTTTGTTTGTTTGTTTGTTTATTATGCTTTAAACAACAGATACAGAACAAAACAACAGACATTATAAAGCCAGGGAAACAAAGGAGAAAAAAAAGAAAGAAAAAAAAACACAAACAAACAAAAAAGATTACATCAAAAACCCTTACATTACTCAAATATTTTGAAGACAGAACACAAACGGACAGTCTTGATTGCCTTTCTATTAGTGCTACTTTTTGAATAGTACAAAAATAGCTTTCCAGTTCTTTATAAAACACTGTGAAACAGGGTTTTCTGGGGGAAGGAAAGGTATGAAATAATCATAAACATGCATTGAATCAGAGACTCTTCGTAATGTATTTTGCATTTTATGCATCATATTCATATTATTAATCTTTGTGTTTATTACCGTAATGCAATTATTTAATAGATTGTATTTTTGTTATATTCTTTTTGCTAAAAATAAATGTTAAAAAAAACTCTCAACAGTAAGACACGTGATCACGTTGACACGCCCCCTTCCTTAAACTCATGACTAGCGGAAAGATTTCAACCAATCAGCGAGCTCCAGGTTTAAAGATGGCGTGTCCCGTCAGCTGCAGGACTGTATCAGTATTGTTTTTTCTCATATTATTCATATCCGTTCATTGTGCAGACACTAAGCCAAAGAAGAAGAAAGACATAAGGGATTATAATGATGCGGATATGGCCAGACTGCTGGAGGAGTGGGAGGTATGAACGAACTAACGAACATATTGCTGCAATCATTCAGTCATGTGCCTCTCGCTATAAAATACCATGGTAACCGCAGAAATACTGTCGATGCTACTGCAAAACCATAATAAACGAATATGAGATCGCGTTCAAACGAGTTTTCACAATAAATGTTGTCATTTGGTTTATTTTTTGATGCGTCTGGATGTTAATGTGAACTCTACGCTTTATTTGTAGTAACAGTAACTGTCATAACTAATATTTTGACGAAAACGGTTCACATAAAGTGTATTTCACACTAGCAACTTTTCTTATAGTTATTTGTTGTTATTCATGTACACATTATTTAAAATGAAGTTTTTTATAATGTCAAATGTCTTATTACTGTCTTGCACTTATTTTGCATGAATATTGCATACGATAGATAGATAGATAGATAGATAGATAGACAGATAGATAGATGAGACAGTCAGACACTTATGTGGGAATGAAATGGGATGTGATTGGTGGATATCTTGCAAAGTTTAGCAGATTGACATTTTATAAGGACACTCCTTGAGTCAAAGGTTGCCTTTGAAAGAACACGGTTCACAGAAATGAGCTAGATAGTGTCACAGTCATATAACCTCCGGACTCCCTGCGGCCTCATATAAGGACATTATATTTTAGTGTATTTCTCTGAGACTCTACATGCCACAGTTTTAATTCTGGATGCCCTGTACAGAGCACATTCAGGGCTTTTCAGAGATGACCACTCTCTCTCCTTGGTCTTCAAAAATGTCTGAAATTAATTTAGTGACACTCTTATGGAAATATGATCATATTTTGTAATTATCATTTAAATCTGACTAATTTTTAAACTGTGTGTCATAAATCAACATCTCAGGAAAATGTTATGGGGTTTCAAATCAAAATATGACTTTCTGTTACGAAACAGGACGTTGATTTCATACATGTCCTCATATGAGGACACCGGGACTAAAAGCATGTTTATTACGCATTTTGGGAGACACAACAAATGAATAGGGAAAGAAATTATATTTCAGTGTTCCTATGAAATATTATATATTATTATGAAAATCTTGTCAATTATTACTCCATTATTACACTTCTTTTTTCATTACATGTTGCCCCAAAAACACATTAATATCCAAATTAGATTTAGTTTATAGATACATTGTATATAATGAGAAAACCCATTTATGGCCATTTTACACACATTTTGCATAAAGAAAAATGGTATATCAAATCATTCTGTTATAACATAGTTGATACTAATCTTATACAAAGTTTAGTAAAAAATAAATAAATAAATAAATAAAAATCCTGAAAACTAAAAATGTATTGTTGATTTAAAAAAAAAAAAAAATGTTGTTTTTGCTTATGCATGTTCATTCATGTCGTCTTATTTATTTTATTTTTTTTTAAATTGAGTCCCGATGTCCTCTGCCAAGGACATAGCATAACTTATGAATGAAATATCTTTCTTTCTTTTTTTTAATGCTCTAAACAATGTAATGACGTGAAAAAATAAATAAATAAATAAAAACAAATCCTGTTTTTTTTTCCCCCAGGTCTCAGGAGGTTAAAAAGTATTAAAGCATACAGAGATGATGTAAAAGTTAAAGCTATTGAAATATTACCTGCATATATTTGCATTTACAATCGATGCTGAACGGTGCATTAAAGTTTGAAAATAATTAATATTATAAGTAAGCCTATAAAATGTTTACAGTTTAAGGTTTTAAATGGTTAACATTAAATATTTAAAGTTTGAAAATGAATAATAAACTTTTGAAGTATAAATATATAATACTGAATGTTTACATTTGAAAATAAATCAAATTCATTAAAAATAAAAATGCATGATATGCATGACATCCAACAGCAGGGCTATGCGTTACATTCAATAAGCTGAAAAATATTATATACTTTATATTGCCCAGTCCTGTCTACCAGTAATTTTTGGCATTACATCTTGAAAAGATATTTTCTTTCTTCACTGATTTGAAATCTTTTTATTTATGACAGAAAGATGATGAGATCGAGGAGGGTGACTTACCCGAGCACAAGCGGTCTCCTCCACCCATCGACTTCTCTAAAATAGATGCGTCCAAACCAGAGGAGCTCCTGAAGATGTCCAAGAAGGGAAAGACCCTGATGGTGTTTGCCACCGTGTCGGGAAACCCCACAGAGAAGGAGACGGAGGAGGTCACCAGCCTGTGGCAGGGAAGCCTCTTCAATGCCAACTTTGATGTTCAGAGGTAACAACCAAATTACTATGCAGATGTGTCCATTTTAAGGATGTCCGATGAGGATATTGATCGACTGTCAAAGCAGTTATATTATAGGTTTATATCTGTGTGACATCAGGTGTAGATATTTCATAACAAGAAAAATGAAATGTAAAGCAGCTCCAAAAATGACAATAGTGTCATCATTTATCTTCAGTCAGTTCAGTGTTGATTCAACTGTATAAAAGTGTGTAAACTGTTTGAACACAAAGTCTTGGAAAGGTTTGTTTAGAAAGTTCATTTTAAGGAACTGATTCAAAATAATTTGCAGATTAATTAGAATTATTACTCAGTTGTGCTTCTGGAATCCATACGCTGCATTTTATGTCTTCTTTTTTATAGTGCATTAAATATACAGCAGCTTATTAATGTGTTTACAATTAGTCTTATTTGACTTGTTTTCCTGTTAAAATATCGAAAAATTCAAGAGACACATTTACTTAAGAAACTAAACTGACTTATTTTCAGAGAATCAGTCTTGTTTTCCAATCACATTTTTCTTTTCCTTTTAAAATATCTAAATATCTTTGAAACAAGATAAGATTACTATAAGATAAATTTTAGGTTTTAAGACTCAAATTTGATAGATTCTAAACAATGTAACTGTATTTTGTCGTACTGCACTGGCAGATATTTTCACTTGCTTTTAAATATAAACAAGTTTAAAAAAAAAAAGTGAAATAATCTGGTGTTGCAGAATGACAAAATACAGTTACATTGTTTAGAATCTATAATATCTGAAATTGATCTTGTAGTAAATTTATGTTGTTTCAAAGATATTTAGATATTTTAAATGGAAAACAAGAATGTGATTTTATTACAATACTGCTGTTTATTATTATGTGTAGTTTGGGAAACTAGTTTGATCCCAACACTGTTTAATTAAAACAAATTTCTGCCTTTTATTTTATGTCATACCAGGACTAAAATTTTATACCACGTCTTCATCATTTTTACAACTTTTGAAATACCTTTTATGTTTGGATTTAATTTTTACCCTCATCCCAAATGCAGACATTTAGTTTTAAAATATGAAAATTCAGCATAAACCATTATTACATTATTAAACCTTTGATAATCCAAACAAGAAGTGAAATAAACATGAACATTTTAGGGCTGTGTATCACCAGCAAAGTCACGATACGATACGTATCACGATACAGGACTGCACTGAATTTCACCTCAGACGAATTTAATAAAACAGCTGTTTATGAAACACTGCATATAGGGCTATTGCTAACTGAACAGTTGACCTCTGCATTATGAAGGGCCTCCATAACCGTACCACAGTACAATATATGTAATGGCATATGTTTCATGTTTACACTGGGCACTCTCCACCAGGTACAATATTCTGATTGTTTGCATCTTGTTTTTAAGCCCATAAATAAGAATGTAGGCCTACTCGTTCTAATAAATTTATATTGTAATGTACTCATTCTAATATATTAAAATCATCTTAACATTGCTGGTAGGTTATCATTGCACAAATCAACACACTCTCTACGTTAAAAAAAATAAATAAAAACTAGAAGAGTTGTAAACTAATGCCCTGTCGTCACTGTATCTCACTCACACAGATCATGTTGCGCGCCCACACACATATTCTTTTAGGCTGCCCCGAAATTTTATCAATAAAATTTATGGCTTTATTTTAATGACAAATGTCGCGAGCGCATTATTACAAGGCGAGAGCGCATTCATGTAATACGAGCGCGCGAATTAAATATACAGCTTCACTGTTAATAGAGAAACACGGCAAAACGGTGGTAATTCTTACACAGCCTCTCTCTCTCATAAATGAACACTTGATAAATTACACTTTTCTGATAATAGAATATTGAAGTGGAGATCGCTAAACTGCAAACTATGTTTTCAGAAAGCACGCGCGTTTATCCACAGTGGCGTGAGAGCGCGTGCACATGGTTGCCAGATTGACAAAGACAAGTAACACACTAAGCAGATATTTCCGTGTTGCGCAAATGTGAAGCTCTGTTTCGGGGATTACGTCTCTTTATATCAGACAACCCCCGTTGTGTTCCTCTGCGGCCAGATTAAACCTTGTTGTAGCCTGTATTATGCTCTATGCATTATTTTTTAGAAACCTTGCACTTTTCTACTCCATTTTAAAAGGTGTTCTTGTATTCAAATTAAGCGCGGTCCACTGCTGAACACGTGCCACAATATCGATACAGGGCCAGCTGTATCGGTACTCGTATCGTCAAATCTCTGTGACGATACATCGTCTTATCGATATTTCGAACACAGCACTAGAACATGTTTTTATTTATATTTTTCATACTTATAAAATATATATATATAAAAAAAACTTTATTTCAGCTAGGTGCCAAGGCAGTGTTTCTCATTTTCATTTAGCTTAACTTAAATAACTAAAACTGAAATAAAAGAAAGTGAAAAAAAGAAAGTCGTGACGTATTGTCAAGTACGGTGACCCATACTCGAAATTGGTGCTCTGCATTTAACCCATCCAAGTGCACACACACAGCAGTGAATAGTGAACAAACGCACACACACACCGTGAACACACACCCGGAGCAGTGGGCAGCTATTGCTCCAGCGCCCGGGGAGCAATTGGGGGTTCGGTGCCTTGCTCAAGGGCACCTCAGTCATGGTATCGAAGGCAGAGAGAGTGCTGTTCATTCACAATCCCCACCTTCAATTCCTGCCGGTGCGAGAATCGAACCGGCAACCTTCAGGTTACAAGCCCAACTCTCTAACCATTAGGCCACGACTTCCCATAAAAATGCATAAAAATCATATTTATATATTAAAAGATCTAGTACAAATGACAAAAACACATACAAAATTACTAAAACTTAAATTAAAATTTAAATGAAAACAGAAAATATACTAATAAAAACAGAATCAAATTTTTAATGAAAACTAGTATAGTATCCTATAGTATATATACTAGTATAGTATTATTATTTTTTTTTTTTGGCCTTCCAGAAGTTAGCATACTGTTTTTTTTTTTTTTTTTTAACAAAGCAGACAACAGTCATACAGAGCATGTTTGATATGAAATATTAGACATGTGAAGTGTGAAATTTAAAAAATAAAAATTAAGGTAAATATCATCTGAGAACAAAATATTTTTACAGTTTTATTATTTCATTTCATTATAACATTTTATGCATCATTCCCAATCAAGCTGTAATTTTGTTCATTTATGCAAAAAGTCTAAAATAATTTGTGTGTGTTTTGTATACATAAAAAGCTAGGCAAAATATCATTAGAAGGACAAAGGAGTCAGTCAATTTATTAAAAAAAAAAATATATATATATATATATTTATTTTGATTGAATTTAATTTTCAACATAGATTGTGAGATGTGGTAAAAATGACATTTTTAATGGTTCAAGGGGAAAAAGTGAAATTGCAAAAGTTAAAGTGTTTTTGGGGAGTTTTTTTTTTTTTTTTAAGAGCCCATAGAATGTTGTGATGCTAGAAACAAATGATGTATTTAACAACGATACATTAAGAAGTAAATTTGAATCAGAGCTTCTGTGTGGCACAACCCTCCATTTTGAAGCTCTCCTTCTCTATCTCTTAAAATGCTCTTTGGCGCTCTGTCACCAGTCACTATAATCACTGTTTGTATCTTTCTCATCAGATTTGTGGTGGGATCCAACCGTGTCATCTTCATGCTGCGTGACGGGAGCTACGCCTGGGAGATTAAAGACTTCCTGGTCGCTCAGGACCGCTGTGAGGATGTGACCGTGGAAGGGCAGGTGTACCCTGGGAAATCCGCCAAGAAAGATGCCAAGGGGAATGAGCAAAACGAGACCAAGAAGAAAGGAGACAAGAAAGCAGCCAACCGAGTAAATAAAAGCAAGCAAGAGCTTTGATACACAAGCCTCAAAGGCACAGCGTCCTAATGGGACCGAAGGAGCGTTTCTCTAACAGGTGTTACTAGGTACTTTGACACACAGGTTGATGAGTCAAATCAGCAATCTTTGTTTCAGTTTCTTTGATTTGTTTACTGTAACTCACCGTATTTTTTCACAGTCTGAATCAAAGAATAAACCACTTTTATAATTACATTGCCATGCATTGAATTATTTGCAGGTGGTGTCAAACGGTGTTCATGTTCAAATTTTCAAATAAAGTGTAGCACTTTAAAGAAATAGTTCACTCAAAAATTAAAATATGCTGAAAAATTGCTCACCCTCAGGCCATCCAAAATGTACATTTTTGTATATTTTTTAGAGTTTGTTTCTTTTTGAACAATTGAACATTACTCACCAATGGATCATCTGCAGTGAATGGGTGCCGTCAGAATCAGAGTCCAGACAGCTGAAAAAAACAACTCAATAATCCATAAGTAATCCACACCATTCCAGTCCATCAATTAAAGTCTCGTGCATTTTTATCAGCTGTTTGGACTCATTCTGACGGCACCCATTCTCTTTAGAGGATATATTGGTGAGCAAATGATGTAATGCACAATTTCTCAAAATTTGTTCTGATGAAGAAATAAACTCATTTAAATCTTGGATGTCCTGAGGGTGAGTACATTTTCTGCAAATTTAATTATTGTGTGAACTGTTCCTTTAAAGCCTAAAACAATGCTATTTGACTTATTTTGTTCCCCGCACCCCTTAGTCTAGACATTTCTTTCCCAGCCGCATAATTTTTTTTTATTCTATCATTTGCGTTGACATTTTTTTTTTATTCAACAAGCTAGTACACAAACAGTCTGGGCTCAACAACAGTAGAGAATATCTGATTTATCTGATTCATCTGAAGGTTTACATAACAGCTTGTTGAAGGATGCTGGAATGCATTTGAAGGATGTGGCAGAAATGAACTGATCTGGAATCAGTCAAACAGCTTCTGGCAAAAGAAAATGAGTTTAGCAGCGGCAGAGTCATTGCCCCAGTTTGAAAGAGAGCAACATTAGGCGCTAATAGAGTAATCGATCATCCTTTCCCTTCTGACGCCCCAAATGCCATGATACCAGGGAAAACGTAAGTACACCTCATGGAAATCTGTGAGCTTTTCAGCACATTACTGAATGATAAATGTGATCTAATTGAAATAAAAAATGACTTTTTTGCTTGCAATCATCCATTCTTGCAGACGTTTGTTGTTCATCATCATCATTGACACATTTGTCCAGTCCTTCCAGAACTGAGATGATAATGGCGAACTAATAGAGAACCCTAATGGAAAATCCATTGCGTAGTTTCAATACTAAATGTTTCTTTACAAACAAACAGATTTTTATTTATAAGTACATTTTCTGAATAAGAACTTGCATGTATTTAGAGCTTTTGTTATTCTGTCTTCGACTTCCAGAAGAAACCACAATAGTTATCAAACTGCATTTGTTTGATTCATGATGTTGTAATTGCAGTTTTATAATTCTAATGAATATCTAGTTTATTTGCTACTATAAAGCTTCAAAACTATTATCTTCCAAAAGCCATGAACCAGGTGAATGCAGACAAATCCAGTTTTCAGATCAGTTCTTTCACTAGAGCCATAAACTTAGCCTCTATGTTAAGACACTGTTTTGAGAACTAGTCTGAACAACTAGCTAACCAAAGGGTAATCAGTCTTATTTTTTAGATTTATCTTAAGATTAATCCACATTTTTCTGAAACTGAATTAAAAAAAAATCATGACCAGTCTTAAAGAAAAAATTTGCTGAATAACTTTTAAGACTAGTCTAAACCTTTCATGTAACCGGCCCATGTTAATGATAGCATTTTAAATATAATTTGCTCTCTGGAAGACCCTTTTTTTTGTTTTTAACCTTTGCATGTATGTTTGGTAGACTTGCCATTTGAGTCTCCAGCTGATGACTTCAGTATTGGCAACAACAACAAAAAACAAAAACCAAAAATGTCCTGGAGAACCTCATTCCGATTAACATTTGACAAGAGGATGACGGTTTATATGAGTGTCATCTATTTGTCATGTGAGAAAGGCAGCCGCATTGACCGCATTTGTAATTGCTTTGGACACGACTGATGCTCTGCATTAAATTAGGTCAAATAAGAAGATTTGACACTCCAGAAAACATAGCCAGCAACTCATGATAACATTCAAAAATGCCATTGCAGTTTCCCACATCTGAAGTAACACTTCCACAGTGACCGTAGAGCGCTTCAGGGTGCTTTACTGTGCAAACATGTCCAGCTCTTTAGTGTACATGAACGTATGTCCAGAATGCAGGAGCCACCCTAGTCCGGTATGGCCTCCATGGTCATATTTCCAAACCATCTGCTGAAGAACCTCCTCATGGTCCCCCACCCCAACATCAACACACACTAGACACATTACCATTAATCAACATCAGCTTATTTTATAGTGTTTGCTAAGGAAAGACACATTCCAGTATCACTGTTGTGCTGTTTTAAATGCCTTTGTTTTGCTAGAACTCTATGGAATCCCGTTTTTGCCATTGAATAAAACAATTAAAAAAGTGATTGCGACTTATTACACAATTCTGACTTTTTTTTTCTCGCAATTGCCAGTTTACATATCGCAATTCTGAAAAAATAATTGTCAGAAAAAGTCTGAATTGTATGATATAAACTCGCAATTGCAAGTTTATATGACGCAATTCAGACTTTTTTCTCGTAATTCAGATTTTTCTCAGAATTGTGAGATATAAACACGCAGTTGCGAATTATAAAGGCCAGTTCTGAGGGGGAAAAAAGAGACTATTTTCTTACAATTGCAAATTTATATCACAATTTTGACTTTATTTTTCAGAATTTCGAGTTTATATCTCGCAATTCTGAGAAAGAAAGTCAGAACTGTAAGATAAAAAGTTGCAATTTCCTTTTTATTTTTTATTCAGTGGTGGAAACAAACTTCCATATCTGTACTTGAACCCAGCTATAGAAAAGGAAAGTTCACCAAAAACGTGCATGTATAAATATATATATATACAGAAACATAGTATCACTCCAAAAATATGAGGAAAAAAGATTTATTTCTGTACAAAAGTCTTTATATTTTTTTCTTATCTAAAGTAATACATTTTTATTACCTGGAAATCATTCACATTTACATCACATCCATATACAACTTAAAGTTAATGTCAAGTATATTTGAATTATACACAAATGAAAATTGTACTTAAAGTTTTAGTTTTTACAGATAGGACAGAATTACATTACAACTTAAAAGTCCCTTAAAAGATGTCCCTTCTGGATTTGTGTAATAGTGCCTGTACAATAAATAAGTATAAAATATATCTCTGTTATCAATCAGGATTTTTTGTATTTTTTTTTTTAGAAACACACAAAACATACAAAAACTAACAAATTACAATCTCCGAAAAAAGACCAGCTATTTCGGCAAAGGGACAATGTCGTACTTCTTGCCAAATGGAAGAAAAGCCAATTCATCACAGATTTGATCATTTTATGATAAGACTGACATCTACTAGCCTGGATTGTTGTTTTTTTGCTGGCTCTCTCGTTCAACACAAATGAAACCAACTCTTGTGCGTGATAAAATGAGGAAACCTCACAACATTTACAATCTGAAACCTCTTTTTCTACATATTTAGAAAAAACATGTTGAAACATGAAGGCAAACATCACCGAGAGGGACAAAAACAAGGAATGTTGCGAACGTTTTTAGTTTTTTTTTCTTGTTTTCTCCCGTCGAAACAAGTATAATCAACTGACGACACGATCCAAAAATCACAACGTCCACGTTGTCACATACAATGGAATCCGCTGGGAGGGTTTCTAGGTAACATAAACACATGCTGGGCTGTGATTGGTGCTTTAGGTTCAGTAGTCCTGTAGCTGGGCTCGTCCGGCAGTGCTGCTACTGCGAGTCTGAGATGTCCTGCGGCGTGTGCCGATCGTCTTCATAGCTTCATCATCTTAATCACAGGGATGGGCAGCACTTGGTGGAGTTTGGCCCGCTCTTCATCAACACTCATCCTCACCCAGTCTGGCCAGAAGGAGCCTTTGAAGCCCACAAAGGCAAATTTGTCTGGAAACAAAAACACCACAAAATGATTTTTAATGTCCTCATTCATGACAAAAATTTTGGTTAAGGCCAATTTATGTACATCAACCTTTGCCAAACTGCAAACTGTAAAAAAAATGTCAAGTACTAAATTATAAAGGCTTTGATGTGTGGTGCTTATTTAACAGCTTTCTGGAATACTTCATTCTGATTGGTCTATCGTGACATTCTTTGGTTAAATATTTTTGTATAATAAGGCTACACTGTATGACTGTCATCCCTGGCAACAGATTTCCTACATACGCTACAAAAAAGTTTGGGGTCGGTAAGATTTTTTTTTTTTTTTAATGTTTTTGAGAGAAGTCTCTTCTGCTCACCAAGACTGCATTTATTTGATCAAAACACAGTAAAAACAGTTATACTGTAAAATATTATTACAATTTAAAATAATTGTTTTGTATTTTAATATATTTTATAATGCAATTTATTCCTGTGATCAAATCTGAATTTTCAGCATCATTACTCCAGTCTTCAGTGTCTATGGAAGCTTGTTTCTGCCACAAGATAAAAAAAAAAAAAAAAGTAATTGCAAATGTTTATCTCACAATTCTGAGTTTATATGTTACAATTAATTGTTTTCCCCCTCAAAATTGAGAGATATAAACAGAACTTGGAATTGCAAGAAAAAAAAGGCATAATTTTGAGACAAGAAGTCACAATTACCTTTTTTTAGTCTGTGGTGAAAATAAAAATAATTGCGAGATGTAAACTCAGAATTCTGAGAAAGAAAAAAAAATCAGAAATACAAGAAAAAATGCAAAATTGTGAGATGCAAAAGCAGAACTCTGAATATCAGATAGTGTTTATATTTCGCAATACTTTTTTTTTCTCAGAATTGCGAGTTTACTTGTTATTCTGAGTTTATATATCGCAATTCTCAGAATTCAATACATCCTTTCTGAACAAAATTATTTTCTTCTTTAAAAAAGCTGTGCTAGTTTCATGTCTCCCATATCATTCAACACTTTTTATTCATATAAAAATCTCAAATCAATATTTATTTTATTTATTTAAGCCATGAAATAACAGGAAAATATAAAGTTGATCAGTATCATAAAATCTTGTGTTGGAATGCTTTAATTTTTATTCCTTTAGGTTTCAGAACAGTCTGTGTCATGCGTCTGTGGTCTGTGAGACATTTGGTGTTGTTCACGGAACGAGCCAGTGGGAAGCACTTAGAATGTAAACTTAAGGGGCTTTGGCTGCTGGAATGACAATTCAACATGATAAATAAAATATGTGAAGGGAGGGTCAAGAGGAAGGACCCTGCTGCTCTGGTATGTGTATGTGTATGTGTATGTGTGTGTGTATGTGTGTGTGTGTGTGTGTGTGTGTGTGTGTGTGTGTGTGTGTGTGTCGAGCCCAGAAAACAGCTTCTCTTCACACAACTCGACTCTTTTTCTTTCATTATCTGGGGGCTTCACTGTCTTTTTTTGTGGTAATTCATCATAAAGTATCCCAAATACCGTCGGGATGAAACTCTATGGCTAAAAATAAGTGTGAATCAGTATCTGAGACACGTACAGATACACTACACTTCAAAAGTTTGGGTTCAGTCTTTTTTTTTTTTTTGTTAAAGTTTTTGTCTCTTAAGTCTCTTATGATCACCAAAGCTGCATTTATTTGATCAAAAATACAGTAAAAACTGAAAAAATGTGAAATATTATTACAATTTTAAAGAGCTATTGTGTATATGAATATATTTTAAAATGCAATTTATTCCTGTGATGCAAAGCTGAATTTTCAGCAGCAATTACATTTGAAATAAAAATTATTTGTAACATAATAAATGTTCTTACTGTCACTTTTGATCAATTTACTTTAGTCTTGATGAATAAAAGTATTAATTTCTTTAAAACAAAAATCTTTCTGACCCTAAACTTTTGTACGGTAGACCAAAATACATTACATACTTGACATTAAGATTTATTTTGCTTGGTCACATGTGTTTCCATGTATGCACATTTGTTTCAAACCTATAAATAATGTAAATTCCATTAGGTACTGATAATGTGAGACGTCTATCACAATCCTGAATTATTATGAGTGAAACTCGTTACCTTTCAACTTCACCGTCTGATCTGCTCCGAGGATATCGAGAATTTTGGTCCATGGCCCTCTAGTGACCAGTTTCCCTTTAGAGGTGATCAAAACCACTGACCTGCAAGGGCAGAAAATGAGTTTCTATCAGACACAGCAGTTAAAAATAGAGAAACACATACAGTATGAAAAGCATTCAAAGAACAAGTAAATCCTCTGAAGTGGGGGCACATGGTTTCAACGCCCTTGAAATCAAGCTTCACTTTATTTTACTTTACCTACATAAAACTTGTGAAATTGTTGTTTAGCTGGCCATTTTTCAGTGGCCACCCAAGCTAAATTTCAAGGCCACCGATGAATATGTTAACATGCAATTTGTATCTCCCTATATGACTGTGTGATTATCTCCCGTTCACTGCTTTTATGTGAGAATCCAAACACTCCAGCAGTGTCAGAGCGGCGCTACCCAACTTAACCGTGCAGAACGGATCAAATATCTGCACGGCCCACTTCACAGCACAGACCAATTTGGAAAGCGCCGCGTGGCGCACAAAGCCTGTGTGATCCACTTGAATTCAACACATAATTCTCTACATCGAAGCGCTACAGGAAGTGAAACATCTCAGATGGCTTCAGGCTTAGCTGATAATTAGATGCTGTAAATCTAAAAAAAAAAATGCTTCTTTAAAAGCTGAAACAAAAAAGATCATTTTTGACCTGTTAAAAACCTTAGTTTGGTTTAATTTACAGAAGAAACAATGGTTTCAATGCCACAGAATAGTCATTTCTGTGTAGTAACATTTCATTGCATGTGCATTTCATTCTGTATACACGTAAACTGAAGAATCATGCATATATTTTTCTATTAATCTTACAGCTCAAACATTTGGGGTGCTCACTAAAGCTGAAAAAATACTTAAAAAAAACACCAATATTGTGAAATATTACCATTTAAAATAACTGTTTTCTATTTGAATATATTGTAAAACGTAATTTATTCCTGTGATGTACAGCTGAATTGTCAGCATCATTACTCCAGTTATTAGTGTCACATGATCCTTCAGAAACCATTCTAATATGCTAATTTGCTGCTCAAGAAACATTTATTATTATCAGTTTGCTTTTGATGAATTGAATGCATCCCTGCTGAATAAAAACCCTAGTAATTAGAACAGAATTTTCTAAAAGTAGATCATTTCATTGCATGTGCATTTGATTTTGCATGGATGTAAACTATTCATGCATATATTCTGTATTAGTCTTACTCGTCTTTGAGGTTTGTGATGTAGTTCTCTAGCTGAGCTGGAATTCCCATCAGGATTGAGTTCCTGAAGCCTTTAGACTCCAGGATTTTACCGCTGTGGCCGTCGATTACAGTCAGATGAATGCCATCCTCTGATTGGTAGATCTTCTTTCCATTCACCTACAGAAACAGTAACTTTATTTTCATTTGTTTTGTTTTTTTTCTTTCAATATCTTACTTGGTCTGTCCCCATCCCTCTTTCCATAAATTTAAAAAAAAAAAAAAACCTCAAAATGACATCACTATTCATTAATCTGTAAACAAGTATAAAAATAATATCATATCATATCATATCATATCATATCATATATCATATCATATCATGGCCAGAGTAGGACATCAGCTAGACCTAGATTAAACCAGCTAAACATCAGCAAACCACTTTAGGCTTAGGCAGGCTAACTAGTGAATGAGAACTGATTTTCCTCAGTTCTTTGTAAAACTCATTATTAATGACACATTACTAAGAGTTTGTACCTCAGTATAGGCGAAGTCCTCTTTGATGTGGAAGAAGCGTGTGTTATATGACTCCAGTTTGACTTCAAGGAAGTGCTCCGGTGTGTGAGGCTGTAAAGGAAACAAGAAAATTTGAGATTACAGTAATATAACATTTAATAATATCTTCTTACTAGATATTTGCACTTACAACTTGCATACACCATAATACCTGAACATATATACAATAAACTTGAAGTGACACTGTGGTTAAACTAATGGCACTTGAACTTGTGAGGAAACTCCAACTGCGCCAATAGGTGAAATAACATCATATGAACATGCTGGCACTCAGGGAGATGCAATTAATGATATAAATGAGTGACAGACCAATATGCTTCCTCCACTTGGCTGAATAAGCATTAGCTTTCCTTTCATTTTCAACTTTAACCCAATGGATAAAACACAATTTAATTTTTTAAATGTTTTAATTCATCATTTCATTATAATTTATTGTGTATTTTTTTCTGTTATTTGCTCACATATATATTTATTTCACACACACATATATATATATATATATATATATATATATATATATATATATATATATATATATATATTTAACATTGACATATTTTTTATATAATTTATATTAAAAAAAATGTTAAAATGTAATTAAATGTAAATTGTAAATGTATAATATATAAATTGTATTGTATGTATTTTTTTTTATATATGAATAATAATAAGAATACCCATATTGGTTGAGCCACAAATTTTTTTAACACACACATATAAAATGTAGAAATATATATCAATAATATAAATCATTATATATTATATATACTGTATATTATATTTGTATAATTCAAATATATTTATATTCATGTGGGTATAGACATTTAGAAACAGTTTCCACCATCACAATAGAGGACCCTTTCCAGCAAAAGTTTACAGAAACAGGTGTGCAAAATACAATAACTATCCAATTGAACAAATGCTCATGCTGCATATTATCATTTATCCTGCAGGAGACAATAAAACACCTGCAAGACTAACAAAAGCACTGCTATTTTGTTTCTTTATACATCATCTTCAGAGCATCAGGCAAGTTGCAGGAATCCAGCAGGAACGTCCCACATCCGACCCGCAGCATCACGCTAGACTTCAAACACAGATGCTTTGTAAAGTCAAAAGTGTCTCCTCACCAGTTTGGAGCGAGGCAGTTTTTTGGGCATAGGCACATCTACGACGGGCATCTCGGTGTATCTGGGGTAGGCTTCAGCCATGCAGTCACTGGGGCCGCTGCCGGGGGGAATCAGCGCTTTGATCTTCACTCTTTCACAACCCTTCACCGAGCAGAACGCAAAGTCTTCCTTCTCATTGTGTGCTTTGATTTTAAGGAAGAGCAGCCTGCAGGGAAGACGGCAGACAGACATCAGAGAAAGAGAAACACAGTGATCAGCACACGGACAGCAGTGACAGCGGGAGTTTGGAAGCTGTGACACTTTTAAAACCACATAAAAACTTATAATTGCCAAACTGCAGCATTTAGCATCCAGCCTCCTGGGTAATTTCACAGCAGTTCCAATCGAGTGATATTCCTCATTCCTACAATTTAATTATGTTTCATTAGCAAAGGAAGACTGACATAGCTAAATTAAGAACAGCTATTTTTTCATCCTCTATCAAAACACAGATGTCTTATAATAACTGCTACTTTGCTCAGTATGACTTTCCATTAGGTCAGGCAGTAGAAAAAAAAATAAATAAAAAAATAAAGTGTTTAACTGAATATATTTACCGTCCATTTCCTTTAATGCTGTAAACATATTTAATTCAACATCATAATGGATTTTAACAGTTCTCTGTGTTTTTTTTTTCTTTTTAAAACTTTATTAGTTTTCACACATGCACCCGTTTATTAATAAAAGATGGAGAAATACCTTTTTTTATGGGTCATTAATTAAAAAAAATAACGCCAGATGGGACATTTGGCAACAGTAAAATCATTCACACTCTTTTTATGGTCAAATAAAATTATCACCAAAGTTCAACAAGAAAAATATCACCCATGAGCAAAACATTCAAACCGATAAAAGAAAGCATCTATCAAAACAATGTAAATGCAATATTATGTCCATAATTTGTGGGGTAAAGTTGTTTTTATTATTGACTGATTGCATATTTTATTTCAGTTTTTTGTGCAAGAGATTTTTTTCAAGACTATGAATCAATTAAAAAAAAAACGATATTCATTCATTCATTCATTCATTCATACATACATACATACATACATACAACAGTTCTTTCTGGTCCTCGAATCTGATTGGCTGATAAGAGTGTCGATATTAGAGTCCAACAGAACTCCAACATCCATTTCACCATTTTATCACTCCGCTTGCCAAAGTTGTCGTATTTCTCACAGTGAGTGTCATGGCGGATGCCCAAATCCTCTATAATTTATATAAAAAACAATACTGTTTAGTCACAAAATGCTGTTTTAAGAGCATTTTAGGCAAGAATGTACTTGTTTGGACTTCAAATATGCGGTTTGTTAATAAAGATAAAGTCTATTTGAAAATTTGCTTCGACATTTTCGGAGATGTGAGCTCCAGGGTGTCAGTGGCCGTTCAGCGCTCATAAACTGACCAAGAGCAGCCTCACCTCAGCCAGATCTTCTGGAATTTACAGCTGGCTCTGATGTCTCTATAGTGGTTAAACTTGAGATATAATTTGTTTTGGGTAAACCTAAGGGGCAGTCTTTGGTCTCATTAATCTATTATTTGTACCAGAGCAAATAGTTTTGGCAAAATCTCATCATGTTTATGTAACTTCAATGCTGTATATCAAAGCGCTGCCTTTGTACTTTTGACTGAATTGCCTAGCAACTTTTAGGATGGCTGTTGTTTATTAAATATTATTATTCAATAAATAATATTTTGTATAAATAATAGTAGTATTTAGTATTGGTAAATTGCGTGCGTGTGTGTATGTGTGTTCGTAATGGTGACTTTAGTTTCCTTGTTCCACGAGTCAGCAGTAAAGACTTTTAAACTGAAAAATACTAAAGCTCAGTTTTGAAAAAGGAAGTTATTGTTTCTTTCAAAACCAGCTTGTACGCAGCCAACATGCACTGAGCAGCACTGTCATCAGAAATCACCCTTAACAGATGAAAGGATAGTACGAGTCGGACATTCATACTATTTGTGAATATGAGATTGATCTGAAGAATGAATGCTGTATCAGATGCAGGTAATCACGATTGCTCAGTCAATCTCTCTGTCATAATACTCTAACAACACATAATACACTGCTTTTAATACAGTAATACAATAAGCTTTTAATGAAGTAACTCAGCGTTCCTTCGTTACTAATTCTAAAGTGATGTTTAGTAATTAGTAACGGAGGCTTGGGCTCAGCTGTTAAACTGTCAAAACGAGATTTGAATCCGTGGCAGAAGGAAGTAGTTCTGCACAAAAGAGGGCTTTTAAAGACACTCTGTTGTTATTTTTTTTTAATGGATTTACACATTTGTGCCTTCGAACTGTTGTATAAACGCAATATCAGATGAGTTATGAAACATGGCTGTATATCAGCAATTTATATATATATATATATATATATATATATATATATATATATATATATATATATATATATATATATACATACAGTCAGGTCCATAAATATTGGGACATCGACACAATTCTAACATTTTTGGCTCTATACACCACCACAATGGATTTCAAATGAATCGAACAAGATGTGCTTTAACTGCAGACTGTCAGCTTTAATTTGAGGGTATTTACATCCAAATCAGGTGAACGGTGTAGGAATTACAACAGTTTGCATATGTGCCTCCCACTTGTTAAGGGACCAAAAGTAATGGGACAGAATAATAATCATAAATCAAACTTTCACTTTTTAATACTTGGTTGCAAATCCTTTGCAGTCAATTACAGCCTGAAGTCTGGAACGCATAGACATCACCAGACGCTGGGTTTCATCCCTGGTGATGCTCTGCCAGGCCTCTACTGCAACCGTCTTCAGTTCCTGCTTGTTCTTGGGGCATTTTCCCTTCAGTTTTGTCTTCAGCAAGTGAAATGCATGCTCAATCGGATTCAGGTCAGGTGATTGACTTGGCCATTGCATAACAATCCACTTCTTTCCCTTCAAAAACTCTTTGGTTGCTTTTGCAGTATGCTTTGGGTCATTGTCCATCTGCACTGTGAAGCGCCGTCCAATGAGTTCTGAAGCATTTGGCTGAATATGAGCAGATAATATTGCCCGAAACACTTCAGAATTCATCCTGCTGCTTTTGTCAGCAGTCACATCATCAATAAATACAAGAGAACCAGTTCCACTGGTAGCCATACATGCCCACCACCACCATGCTTCACTGATGAGGTGGTATGCTTAGGATCATGAGCAGTTCCTTTCCTTCTCCATACTCTTCTCTTCCCATCACTCTGGTACAAGTTGATCTTGGTCTCATCTGTCCATAGGATGTTGTTCCAGAACTGTGAAGTCGTTTGGCAAACTCTAATCTAGCCTTCCTGTTTTTGAGGCTCACCAATGGTTTACATCTTGTGGTGAACCCTCTGTATTCACTCTGGTGAAGTCTTCTCTTGATTGTTGACTTTGACACACATACACCTGCCTCCTGGAGAGTGTTCTTGATCTAGCCAACTGTTGTGAAGGGTGTTTTCTTCACCAGGGAAAGAATTCTTCGGTCATCCACCACAGTTGTTTTCCGTGGTCTTCCGGGTCTTTTGGTGTTGCTGAGCTCAATGGTGCGTTCCTTCTTTTTAAGAATGTTCCAAACAGTTGTTTTGGCCACGCCTAATGTTTTTGCAATCTCTCTGATGGGTTTGTTTTGTTTTTTCAGCCTAATGATGGCTTGCTTCACTGATAGTGACAGCTCTTGGCTCTCATCTTGACAGTTGACAGCAACAGATTCCAAATGCAAATAGCACACCTGAAATGAACTCTGGACCTTTTATCTGCTCATTGTAATTGGGATAATGAGGGAATAACACACACCTGGCCATGGAACAGCTGAGAAGCCAGTTGTCCCATTACTTTTGGTCCCTTAATAAGTGGGAGGCACATATACAAACTGTTGTAATTCCTACACCGTTCACCTGATTTGGATGTAAATACCCTCAAATTAAAGCTGACAGTCTGCAGTTAAAGCACATCTTGTTCGTTTCCTTTGAAATCCATTGTGGTGGTGTATAGAGCCAAAAATGTTAGAATTGTGTCGATGTCCCAATATTTATGGACCTGACTGTATTTCAGAAAATATTATGTTTATATATTAAATATATTTATAATATAAATTACATGAATATAAATACAGACATGTAAATACATGTAAATATTTTCAAAATATATACTGTATGTGTATGTATTTATATATACAGTGCCCTCCAAAAGTATTGGAACAGTAAAGACAAAATTGCTCTGTTGGCTGTGGACTCAAGACATTTACAAATATGATTAAAAGATGAATATGAGACAAAACTACAGAATGTCACATTTTATTATTAGCCGTTTCAACACATACATGTTTTACCAAATAAAAAGAACAGTACTTTTAGAGTTCATCCCACTCATTGATGTGAGCATAAGTATTGGGACAGTTGAACATAAGGCAGATATAAAAGATTAAAAGCTATTATTTAGTTGCAGATCCCTTGCGCACAATCACAGCAGTGAGTCTGTGACCATAGACATCACCAGACTCTTGGTCTCATCCTTTGAAACACTTTTCCCAGCCTTTAATGCAGCCAATTCCAATTGTTACTTGTTTTTGGGAGTTTCTGCCTTTACTCTCCTCTTCAGCTGGTGAAATTCATGTTCAATCGGATTTAAATCTGGAGATTGATTTGGGCAATCTAAGACTTTCCATTGCTTTGCCCTTATAAATTCCTTGACTGAACTGGCAGGGTGTTTTGGGTCACTGATGCAATATGAAGCACTTCCCAATGAATCTGGTGGCATTTTCTTGAATATTGGTAGGCAAGATGGTTTTGTACCCTTCCAAATTCATTCTGCTACTGTCATCATACATTTAGTCATCAGTAAAGTTGAGAGGGTCTGTTCCAGAGACAGCCATATATGCCCATACCATGACACCACCTCCACCATGCTTTACAGATGAGGCTGAATGCTTAGAATCTTTTGCAGTTCCCTTTTTTCTCCACATTTTTGCTTTCCCATCACTTAGATAAAGGTTAATCTTTGTCTCATCGGTCCATAAACACAGTTCCAAAACTCTTCTGGCTCACCTTTGTGCTTTTTTGCAAACTCTAATCTTGCCTTTCTATTTTTGGTGCTGGTCAGAGGTTTGCGTCTTGCTGTGTAGCATCTGTAATTCTGTGTCAAAGTCTCCTGAGGACAGTAGATTGTCAGAGTATCACCCCAGCTTTCTGGAAGTACAGACACGTCTTTTAGGGTTCATTTTTACAGCTTTTATGATTTGTCTGTCATCAACTACTGTTGTTTTCTCAGCCGATCAGGTAGTTGTTGGTTGCTGGTGTCGCTGGTGGTTTCCAAACTCTTGATTTCTCCATGCCCTTTGTTTTTGCTATTGCTCTAATTGACTTCCTCTTTTCTTTCAGCATCCAAATTGCTTGCTTTTCTCTCAAAGTCAGCTCCCTCATCGTCATCCTGGTTTGTGTGTGTCATCATTGAATGCAAGATTCAGAATGCAGAAGTAATGGATATAACTGATACGACACATTCCCTGCTTTTAATATCTGAAGAATGAATGCAACAGGACACAGCTGATCACTTAGAAAGACCTGTGAGGCAACTGTTCCAATACTTATGCTCACATCAGATAGAGGGATGAAATTCTAAAAGTGCTGAACTTCTTAGCTGGTAAAACATCTATGTGTTGAATCACCCAATAATAAAATGTGACATTCTGTAGTTTTGTCTCATATTAATCTTTTAATCATATTTGTAAACGTCTTGACTCCACAGCCAACAGAGCAATTTTGTGTTTACTGTTCCAATACTTTTGGAGGGCACTGTACATAATAAATATACACAGTACACACACATATATTATGCAAACAAAACTTTTATTTTGGATGCGATTAATCGCGATCGTTTGACAGCACTAATATATATATATATATATATATATATATATATATATATATATATACACACACACACACACACATATAGTCCAATTAATAGTAAATATTTACAGAAATTTAAATATTAATATAAATTGCAATTATATTAAAAGTAAAAAAATATTATATTAAAATTAATATTAATATATTAATACAAGCTGGGAGCCACTAGGAGTTTAAAACTGATAAATAAATTGATTATTTGTATACTGATTTAAATAATTAATATTGCATTTGGTGAACTACTGTAGTATTTAGTACACATGCACCAACACTGACTCTGGGTCGACTTTTCCTGATCCTGTTCTCACACTTCTCTGCATCAGTTCCTGTCTTCTCACAACTATTCTTATCTATAAAACAGGCCATTTCTATTTGGTATGACATCTTTCTACATTCACTAGCACCACACCAGCAGCTGCAGACAGATAGTGTCACACAGGGACTATATAAAGCCAGCTGTTATCTGTCCATGCGGAGACACATCTGCTCTTACCCAGTGTCCTCCTCCCAGTAGTAATATCCTCTCGTCTGGTGAGAGTGGCCCATCTTTTCTCTCTGAGTGGTCCTCATGAACACCCCGGTCTTCCTCGTCTCTTTGGTGAGGCGGTTGTGGATGTCGGAGATTATGGTGAACTCTGTGCCTTTAGGGTAGCAGATACCCATGTTTATCCAGTCATTTCTGGAAAAGAAGCAACAACGCAGCAGTATGAGTTAAGCACGCTAATTGGAGACTGGCAGACTCGTGGTAGTGTATTAGTATTAGCATCAATCACTAGGGGGCGCAATACTCCTGGTTCAGAGGATCTGGATAATTTGGAAAGCAAGATGCTGTGCGTTTTATTAAATATAATTGATAAACTAAAATGTTGCTATTTTAATCTGGGATTGACATAAAAGTGTGAATTATGTGTAATGCTTTATTCTGGTATATGTTCATGAAGCACTGGATTATCCTTTGTTTAAAAAGTAAAATATTAATACAAATATCAACAAAGAAAATTAAAGAAACAACAGCATGCAGCTCTTAACTGTTTCTTAATTAAGTAAAAATTGTTTTATGTTTTAACAAGTAATTATTCAAGACAAATAAACAGTCAGTAATTAAACAAAGTACAAAGAAAGTAATTACAAGCAAGTCAGATACAAATGAAGATACTAAGAGACAAATGAAGTAAACAGTGCTTAAAATATTCAAGTAAACATTCAGAAATGAAACTAATAATGAAGTAATCACATTCAGAATGATATACATTAATTACTGTCATAATATGATACATTAATAGTGATTATGTTGGAGTCTTACTGACAAGCAGATTTTTAATTAAATACAGCTGTACAATTTTTTTTTGGCCCAAATTAGTGTTCACATTTGATCCTTGTGAGCTCATTACAGCTACTTAAGTTATCCAACCAAGAGCAGTGAGTAATTTCCATGATTTGCTGTTAATATTGTGGTTTGATTATAATTAATGACCCAGTGACAGGTCTATTAGGCTGCATTTACAGCCGAAGGCCTCATATACATATTCAGATGACACAAAAATATTGGCTGATGTTCTAAGCACTCCTCCGATCTACCATTGGTTGGACAAACAGAAAGCCCCGCCCCCAAATTCCTTACAGCTGTCTATCCATAGAGGGCTGTTATAGAAGAAACGGACATGTGATCAGCTAAGGACAAAATAGAAGGACAACTTTTTTTTTCACATTCAGTATGACTATACAATACTACTATTACTACTACTACTAATTATTATTATTAAAAATAATATTTTTATTTTATTATTTAAATTATGCATTTTGGAAAAAAAAATCAATAAAGAAATATATTACTATAGCAATAATACTATAGTATTATAAAATAAAGAAAAATAATAATAATTATTTAAATTATACAAATTAAATACATCAATAAAGAAATATACTATTGCAACAGTACTAAAAAAATAAAAAAAGTATTTAATAATAATAATTAATAATAATAGTAATCATTAATAATAGCTCCAATAGAAAACTATAGAGCTTTTTTTATTTTGATGGAAAACTGCTGAGAGACCCTAAAGCTGCTCTCTTGTTGACAACAGATAACAATTATTAAATCATTGAACACTTTGAATTTTGACAACAAAAAAAAAGCTTGAACCTGAGTGAGTCAGTGTGTTTTTGAAGGGTTGTGTGGTGGTGTGGTGAACACACGCCCAAGATAGACTATATATCTCAAACTTTCAAGAATTTTTATTTATTTTTTTTAAATAAAGATTGAATGAGTTGTCAGAAGCTTAGTACTGGTAATGTTGAAGTCATGCAACCATGGTATAGTTTGTTTATAGCCTATGTTTAGCTTTTTACTTCTGGTGATCGTATTTAGGCTTCAATTTGTGAAGACTATCATGATGAACCAAAACCTGTAAGAACCATAAACTTTTGCCAGTCACAGACCTTATTTTCAGCATTAATCAAAAAGTCAATGAAAAAATCCTATTGGGTTTTCATCGAGGGAACCAGGGTAATGTGAACTTCTGGGTTGGCCTACAAAAACACGTGTTCACTGCAGCACACAGTCAATGCAGTCGATCTTTTGCTGACCTGTTGAAGTTGATGAGCCAGATGGTGACCTCAGCAGGAGCCGCTTGGTCCCAGTGCATGGTGTATCCTTTACCCAGCATGACCACAGGCTGGAATTGCTGGTAGTGGTTCCTCTTTCCCAGAGCACCAACCAACTCCAGAGGCTTGTCTGGATATTCATCCTTCACCATCTTCATGTTCAGGTTGGCTGGGTTTCGGGTCTGGACGTAAATCTGGAGGTGGGGGAGAGTGGTCAGAATATTTTGCATGGTATTTAAGTGCGCGTGAAAAATCCCTTGAGTGTTTGACAACTTTGACAGATTGATTGCCTTTCTCTTGGAAAACTAATTTCAAAGAAGACTAAAAGGCCCATTCACACCAAGGACGATGACTATAAAGATAACGATATAGTTCTAAAAATCATTCTCAATATTAAAGTGCCCCTATTATGGATTTTTGAAAATTACCTCTCATGCAGTGTGTAACACAGCTCTAAGTGAATGAAAACATCCTGCAAAGTTTTAAATCTGAAAGTGCACCGTGTATAAAGTTATTGTCTCTCAAAAGAAAGAGTCGACTCTGAATCATTGAAACGAGTCGTTTTTAAAACGAATCCCAAGCCATTTCATGTTGAGGTCAACATGAAACATTAGCATATTGCCCGCCCACTTGGTCTTTTTGGCCTGAATGAAAATGCAAATTCATTCTTTGCCACTAGGTGCCACTTTTGGAGCGGTAAAATAGCTGTTTCCCCGGTAACGCTGTACACAAAGCAGCACTGCGCTCACAAACACTGCTTTATCAGGCATTACAGGCATGATGAAATGAAAATGAGACCAATCAGACCAATCACCGCAGATTAGCTTCACGCAAAGGAGAGGTTTGGAAAAATGAATCATTGAGCGAATCGTTTGGGAGTCGTTGAGCAAGTAAAGTAAAAATAAATGCATATTATAAGACAATAAAAGTGTTTTTTGACCTTGGATGCATGTCACCCCGTTACTGGGGACTCCCAAAACCAAAATATGAACCTTTCATTACCCATAATAGGGGCACTTTAAAGAATAGCAGTCTACACCACAGCTATAACGATAAAGGCACAGAGAAATGATATCGTTGGAATCACTTTCAGAACTATTTTTTTTCCAGCTGATGAATGATAAAAACATTGACACCCAATCAGAATCCATCCTGCTATAACGAGCTTGAGAATTTAAAGCGACAGACGAGCATGCGCTGAGAATGTAAATATATTTATAGTCATCGTTCTTGGTGTGAATAGGGCTTAGCAAGGTTGTCTGGCTTTGTAAACACAGTTCTTGGAATGTACTGAACAAGGTGCTGCTGTTTGCGTGTAGATGCTTGTGTACGGACTGGCCAAACGAAGGCCGCTGACACCAGACATGGGAATGTTTTGGGAGTAACAGGAGGGTGTGGGTCGGACTCACCTGGGCGTAGTGCCCGCTGCAGATGGCAGCTCTCCAGTCGGGGATGTCAATGCAGTCGGGGTGTCTCAGGAGCCAGTTGTCCTCTTTGACTAGGAAAGCGCCCGGGTATTCGCTCACCGAGCCGTCGATGTCGTGGAAAATGGTTGTCTTGTCGCCGTCCATCTCCATCTTGTTGAACCAGGGTCCCGGTTCTCCAAAGAAAACGCGTGAGGTGATCTAGAGCCACGATTACAGACGAGGGAACGGCAAACATGGGAAATTAGGAAATTATTTATGGCTTGTCTGTATTCTCTAAAAACAATTTTTGATGTGTTTTCTGTTTTTAAAAACCAATAGCTGCAACAGATCAGATTTAGTAACAGTTTTGTTCAGATTTGGACCAACACATTTGGTTTTACATCTGACCTACATTTATACATCTTAACAGAGAATATTTTACATGATCTATTTATATATTCACACCTGCTATACCATTTAAACGTTTGGGGTCAGTAAGATTTTGTTAATGTTTTTGAAAGTCTCTTATGCTCACCAAGGCTGCATTTATTTAATCAAAAATACAGTAAAAAACAGTAAAATTGTGAAATATTATTAAAATTTAAAAAGACTGAATTGTGTTGTAATATATTTTAAAATGTAATTTATTCCTGTGATGCAAAACTGCTTTTTCAGTATCATTACTCCAGTCTTCAGTGTCACATGATCCTTCAGAAATCATTCTAATACGCTGATCTGTGATCAAGGGAACATTTCTGATTATTATCAGTTTTCAAAATAATAAATAAAAAAATAAAAATTGTCAGAATTATTTGATGAACCAAAAGATTTTACAGTATTTATTTAATATAGAAATCTTTTAAAACATAAATGTCACTTTTGATCAATTTAATGCAGCCGATTAAAAGTATTAATTTCTTTAAAAAATTGTAAAAATAGTACTGAGTCAAATTTTTTAACAGTAGTGTATATCAAATAGCCATTTGCATATTTGGATGTTCTGGTTAATTAAACACAATAATAAAAATAAATAAATAAATACACTAATATTATAATAATATTATTTATTAATATTTATGACTCTAAACTCTGATTGGATGAGCCATGTTTAAAACTGTTACTAATTCTCACACCTGTGTGTCCACATTTGTTAAATTCTATATTACTGTGGCAAGATGCAATGTTGCTCAGCAATCATAAACCAAAACAATTCCAATTTGTTACATTTGTATTAGTTCTTTTATGCCTTGACTTGTTTGGGATGCATGTATTCATGTTTCTTTGTTGTTTTCATATGGAAATATCATAAAGCAATGCTGTCTACTTATAGCAAGTATATATACTTGCGCAAATTTATCATCATAAATAATGCTCACAATATCTCTACTGTCACACATTATACACTGCCACACAATGCTAATCAGATTTCTGCTCTAGACTTTGCAGCCAATGAAGCCTCATATCTGACTATTGGAAGTGACAGGAGGGTGGGAGAGAGATGATTATAACCAGAGGAGGGACAACCTCTGTCAGCGAGAAGACGCTCTAAAATGTTATAATCCTTTTTGACATCCTGCACAAAATCAATCAGAGTTCCTGGAATAGCTCAGAGACAGTGACACCATCCACTGTTATTAAGCAGCACAAAGAGCGCTGACATACATTTTGTCACAGGGTCACAGAGAGCACAGAGGTCTGGATGTTTGCGGACGTTGCTCGAGGGGCGGTGCTTACCGGCACGTCATCGAAGGTGATGTCAGTAACATTGTTGTTCGGGCAGCTCTGCCACGAGTTGTTCAGGCGGAAGCCAAAAGCGCTGGTGTGTCGCCCATCGAGAGCGATGAATTTGCGGAAAGTGCAGTTCTGGATGTTGATTGGCCCGTCGTAGATTTGCATTCCACGAATGGGGAAGTCTCTGCAGGGCAGACGGTAATGACATCCGTGAACTGGTTTGCACTCATCAAATAATGATGGGACATTTGTTCCATGTAATGTAATTGACAGTGGAGAGTTTAAAATATGAACTGAGAAAAAAAAAAAAAATTACAAAATCAACAAAAAAAAAAAAAATAATAATATTCTGAGAAACTAGATGCACTAAATGAAAAAAAGGTCATTTTATTATTATTTATATACTACAGTTTATTAATATGAATGTTTGAATTAGCCTCTAATTTAATTTTTTTTTCTTTGATTTTTTTTTAGTAATTTTTTATATACTTTTGTTATTTATTTTAAATAAAATAATTCTTTTATTTTTAATTTTAGTTTTTGTTTTAGTTAAGTTGTAGTTTATTTTTATCCCTAGAAAGTAGTTTTAGTGATTCAACCTAAACTTATTTTGAGTTTCCAATGCAAACATTTTAATTTTTTAGTTTTTCATATAATATTTATATTTGATTTTTTCAGCTTTATCTCAATAATAAAAAAAAAACAGTATATAAAAAACAGTTAATAGTTTTGCTTTAATGACAATAACAGTGAATTGAATAACAAAAATATTGACTTATAAGCATTCTTTTTTTTTTTTGCCTTGCCTTGAGAAAAAAAAAATCTTGTGATAACGTGATTGATATAGCTTTTTTAATGCTGTTATTGTTATTATTATTCATACTATTTGAATTAGCTTTTATTTTTATATTATCAGTTGTAATTATAGTTTGTTTTTTTTTTGCAATTTTGTTGCTTTTGTCGTTTTTTATTAAATATTATAAAATAAATAAATAAATATTTTATTAAATATTACTCTTTAGGTTCAATTTATTTTCATTATAGTTTTAGTTAGTTTACATTTATTTCCAGTTAGTAATTTTAGTGATTCAACAAACTTATTTCAGTTCACTGCCAATGCAAACTTTCTAATTTTTTAGTTTTTCATGTAATATTAATATTTATATTTCAGCTTTATTTGAACAAAATGTTTTTAATAGCTTTAGTTAACGACAATAACCCCAAATTGAATAACAAAATAATGATTTATGCTTTCGTACATTATTACTTTTTGCTTTGTCTTGGGAAGAAAACCTTGAAATGACTGAGATAACTTTTTACTTTTATTATAATTATTATTATTTTCATTATTTAAAAAAGACTAACGTATGACCTCTGTGGGTTTGGAAACAGTCGTATGGAATGAAGCGTACTGCTCTTCTTACTATTTTCCTCCTCATTTTGAACAGTTATAACTTTTTGTCCCAGTGGTGGAAAGTCGCCAAACTTGGCATGCATGAAGGGTCTGGGTTTAATTGCATTTTCTTTCATTTTGGGATGGATGGGATGTATGGTCGCCTAGCAACTAGCGGTTAAATTTTCAATATTTCAAACATCTGCTGCCCTTTCTGAGCTTAAAATTTCTCAGTCCTTCTCACGAGTGACAAATTTACCCAAAGGACCCATAAGTTTCACCCTGTAAGTTGTTTTATCATTTATTTTCTTCTCATCAGCTGCTTATCAGATGGAGATTTTTTGCATGGCATCTTTGGATAGCCAGTATAAGTTTGCATAATTGGGATTTTTCTGAATGTAGACATTACAGTGCATGATTGTCAATGCATCTGACAATAATGTTAAAGGTGAAACGTAGTGAATTTATAAATTACAACTATAGCACAAATTTGCAGTTTTGTTTTTGCAATTCTGTTTGCTGACACTCCCCCTATAAATGTGGCTTTTTTACAATCAACTGTTCTTTTAACAGAACAATTGAAATGACAGTGACGGTTGAATTGTCAAATTAAAGCTCTTTTCCACAGTCTAAAAGAATAGTGCTTGAAGCTTAAAGAAGGCACCTGACACTTTTAAGAGAAAAAGGGAGAGATTTTTTCAGTTTGACTCTCGTGGGTGCAATAAAGATGGTGGTAAAAGTGTTTTATCATTAAATTTTTGTACACATCCATGCAAAATCCAGCATTTACTATAGGAGGAGAAGACAGAGAATATAAAGTGACAGGTGCTGAGCTGCAATATTACAGATGAAAGTCAAGCACATGAAATCCTCAAGCCCTGTCAGGTATAAAGGAGTCTAGAGATAAATTGCTCTGAGACGTCAGAGAAAACAAAGTAAAAGCTGAAACTTTGGATTGATTTCTTTCCAATTGTAAACACAAAACTCACTAAGCATATTTCATCTTTACAGCAGTTTCCTCTACCGGCTGGATTCCACTAATTGTAGCTCGCAGCTATATTTATTTTCGCTATTTAGTTTACTGCAGGTGTTACGGAAACTACATACTTCACCTTCAGGTCAACATGAAGTCAAAATAGACTTTCATAAAGGAATAGTTCACCCAAAAATTAACATTTACTCACCCTCAGGCCATCCAAAATGTAGATGAGTTTGTTTCTTCAGCAGAACAGATTTGGAGAAATGTAGCATTACATCACTTGCTCACCAATGGATCCTCTGCAGTGAATGGGTGCCGTCAGAATGAGAGTCCAAACAGCTGATAAAAACATCACAATAATCCACAAGTAATCTACACCGCTCCAGTCCATCAGTTAACATCTTGTGAAGTGAAAGACCATGTGTGTAAAAAATAAATCCACCATTAATGCATCAAACCATTGTTTCCGTCTAAATAAAATATGAGTCCATAATAACGCTTCCTCCTTCCTCCAAGTCCATCTCCTGTTGTCCTCTCATCACAATCCAATGACATATTTGTTAATGAACTGCTTCGGACTGTTTTCGCTTGTAAACAGTGCTTGATCTGTGCATATTTCTCTCCTGATTCAGATGAGGTGACTTTTTCACTGGAAAAAGCAATATTATGGATAGAAGACTTGTATTTTAGCCATTAAAGTGCAAAACATTTTAATGATTTTTCTTACAGATGCACAGTTTTTGCTTCACAAGATGTTAACTGATGGACTGGAGTGGTGTGGATTATGTTTTTATCAGCTGTTTGGACTCTCATTCTGACGGCACCCATTCACTGCAGAGGATCCAATGGTGAGCAAGTGATGTAATGCTACATTTCTCCAAATCTGTTCTGGTGAACAAACAAACTAATCTACATCTTGGATGGATTGACAGTGAAGAAATTTTCAGCATTTAATTTACATTTTTAGGTGAACTATTCCTTTAATAAATATTCATGGTCTTATTTCAGAGAAAAAACAATGCACTTTATTCCTTTTTGATTGACATTACAATGTCTTGATCCAATCAATTCCTGATGGATAAAATCAAGCCCTACCCAACATTTTTAAACTTTGATTATCTTGTCACATATGCGCATATATTAACAGAAGTAAATTAGTTGCAAATGCAGATTCATACTGACAACCCACTTAAGCCTACAGGCAACAAGAAGCTGAAGGCTCAATCACTGTTTTGTCATTTGTAATGCTTTCTTTCAGTGTTTTAAAAACAGTTCTTTCAGTTCACCAGCTCTACGACAGCTGTGATATCTCAGGACAGCTAATTCAGTGATATCTGTCAGATAATGGGCATATTTTCTGAGTGCCATTCCACAAAAAATGGCTTACAGCACATTTAAGACGTTTCTGGGAAAAAATGTGGGCATTAATAGGTCAAAGTCAAAACCAAGGTCGGAGTGATTTTTCTCTTTGCAAGGCCACAGAAACGAACGAATGTCTCCCTGGAAACCTTGGTGCACACTTCCACACCATTCACAACAATTTAAATAGTGTTTTCAAGTGCAAAAACAAGATAAATGGTAAACTGATGTTCATGACACTCACACTCCTCTGGGCAGAGACCTGCCGAGATGATCGGGGCCACCCGGACCCCAGGATTGATCAATCAAGTCGGGCATCCCTCTGTTCGCGCTCTCTCCCACAAACAGAGAGTTCTTCACCTCCTGACGGGAGCCGTCGTCATCCGGGAAGGTTCCTCCACTACGCACGAACACAGAAGCACAAAGTGAGAAAAATGGCACGCGAATCCACACCTTTTGAGAATATACACCACATCTCCGCTGCGTTCTCACCAATAAATTACTTTCATATTCCCACAAAAGCCCTGACTCCGTCTCTGCATCTTAAGAAGCCGCCCATATAAGGCATTTTCCAATTACAGGCACTACGCCCTGCACTACAATGAATTCAGCAAATATGAACACATTTCATTTTTAGACTGCTGAAATGTGTGCAAAGAAAATAATAGAATAAAGGAAAAATGGTGATTAGCGGGTTTACCTGGCGAGAGTCAGGCCGATTCCATTATCAGCGAACCTGCGTGCAATTAAGATGAAGGAACATGTCAATGCTGACCGCATGCCATGCACACCGCAATAACGCTGAACAGATTCTAGAGCGCAGACAATCACAACTGACTCACATGCATGATTGAAGTCATAAATCTGTGCCAGAGATGCACAACAGAATGAGAATTGATTTGCCAACTGTAACTATTTGACTGAAGCTCTGTTAAAACTATCACAAGCATGTTATTTTTATTTTAAGAATGTAGTCCATTTAAATCATCAATTTTAATGAAGCCTTTCAGTGGACGTTACACTTTGTAAGTGATAATTCATACATGTTGAGCTACAGTGATAATTCAGATTCATTATAGAACAACAAATGCTCATGTTAAACAAGATACTAAACTTTTATCTGGATAAAAATAAAATAAAATAAAATAAAATAAAATGCTGCACAAATGAGATAAATGTCACACAATGGCATTAATACCAGTGAAAAAATTAAGAATAAATGTCCCATCTGGCTAGGAATGAAACAAAACAAAACAGGCTTAAAAGATATCCACAACCACATAATTACTAGTGGGAATCTTAAAATAAAATAAAATAAAATAATAAACTAAAATAAAATAAAATAATGAGATAAATGTCAAACAATGGCATAAATACCAGTGGAAAATTAATGTTTAATTAATTAAGAATAAATGCCCCATCTGGCTAGGATTGAAACAAAACAAAACAAAACAGGCCTAAAAGATGTCCACAATCACATAATTACCAGTGGGAAAAGAAAAGTAAAGTAAAGTAAAATGAAATGAAATGAAATGAAATAAAGCTTACTGGCAATCGTCCAGCCAAACGTCTCCTCCTCTCAGCCATGCACCATGGTCCTGGTTCTTGTAGGCCACAAAATGGTGAACTAGAGCAGGAACTCGTGGTTTGAAGGGGTCTGCATCCTGGTGTGGGCCGTACCTGTCAAAGAAAGGTACAGGACGAATGCAAATTAATTGGGTAAATTGTGTAGCTTATTGTCCCTGCTGAAAAGACCAGAGTGGTCCAGGCTGGTTCGGAGGATCAGCACAGTGAAGTTATTAACTAAGCTGGTCTGCTGGTTAACTAGCAGCATGATCTTTGTGGTTGCCAAAATTGTAGTATATTGTCTTCAGAAAACTTAAAATATAGTAGTCAACATCTGAAGTGGATCAAAAAGTTCATCCAAGTTGTCCTAAGACAAGAACGGGTATTGTTTTGGTTTTAGGACAACTTTGATTAACTTTTTGATCCACTTCAAATGTTGACTATTGTATATAGCACAAGTCATATGCACTACTTCGGTGAAATTTTGAAAGTTTTGTCATTTCAGAGCAGGGGTCAGGAACTGCAAATGCTAACCTCGCTCCTATGAGGGAGAGGTAGGGTCTCTTGTCCTTCGCATTAGCCTCGGTCGTCTTTACTCCATGATCGAGGATCATCCCCGCCTACCATAAAACATAAACATCAAAACATGAAAAACTAGACCTCAGTGCTTTACTTCAACCTAACAGAGCAGATGACATGAGTGTCATGCTACATCTCAATTAAAATATTAACATATACAGCATTCTGCTCACTCTTCTATAAGTATTATGCAGAGTTTATAAGCTCATATTAAGAGAATATATTAAGAGGATAAATTAACATATCACACTGTAGTGAATGCAAAATGGTGAAAAAAATACACATCTCTGGGGTCAATAAGATTTTTTTTTTAATGAAATTCTGTAAAAACTGCTTAATCAACACTGAAAATTCATATTTCTTGAGCAGCAAATCAGCATATTAGAATGATTTCTGAAGGATCATGTGACACTGAAGGCTGAAGTAATGATGCTGAAAATTTGGCTTTGTATCAGAAATAAATTACATTTTAAAAATATATTCAAATAGAAAACAGTTATTTAAAATGTAATATCATTTCACAGTTTTACTGTATTTTTGATCAGCCTTGGTGAGCAGCAGAGGCTTTTTCAGAAACATTAAAAAAATCTTACCGACTTTAGAACAATCTTTTTTTCTAAACAAAACTTTCGCAAAACACCAGCTTGCATGCAACAAAAACATCTCAGTTTTCCTCACTGTAAAAGCTTGGTGTCATAAAGATAAGTTGCACTGTACTGTGGATGGTACTATATTTCAGCACAAAGACACCAACCCTGGATTCCCCAGCCCTTAAATTATGTTTTATTAAAGGGCTAAGTAGCTAGCAGCTCAAAATGAGTTATATTTCAATTACGGTGGCCGCACTGAGAATGACGCCATAGATAACAGCGGGAGGGCAAGAGAAAGCGTTTGCCCGCTTCCTCCTTTTGAACAACAAGCTCATCAATCTCAACCATCGGCCTTTTAATGGTGTATACAAAGAGCGGCGCTAGCGGCACCTATATCTCCGGTGCCGTGGCCCACTTTCATTCACGACGACACACACACACACACACTCACCCTGTAATTGGAATGAGCTCTGTTATTAATGAACAGCCCCATGGGTGTATGTTCGGACTTGCCGGGGGAGTACATGCCCTCTGATGGACCGGTGGGGACATGGTGGAAAATGAACCAGAATCCTGTTTCCTGCAAGACCACACACACACACACACACAGATATTACATGTGCACGGAGACGGTGCTAATGGGTGTCCTAATGGCACAAAACGCATTGAGAATGAGCTCACAGCGGTATATAAAAAATATCCGAGGCTAAGCAACACACGCCGCTGTATGATCCATCACAAATAAGCATGGTAGGTGGAAAGGAGCCACTGAGATACCGTGGCACCATTAATCAGAGGCATCGCTGTGGTAACGAGACTAACCTCGGATCCGGCCGCGGCACAGTTGATGAGATTGTTATTGGGGTTAGCCATCCAGAAGGTGGAGGTGGCGCTGAGAAAGAGAGAGAAGGACACCGATTAGATTGTTCTGATGCCACAAACATAAACAAACACAGCTGACATTTAGCACGTTCATTCTTAACCTCATCACAACCAGATTATTATTGACTCTACTATAACTACAAATGGAAAAAACACGAGAGATTCGTCCTTTTCTGCTTGTGCCACTTTATTACTGACAGGAAAACGAAATTGATTGGGAAGAGAGAATGGGATCAGAACACAAACCACAGACACAGCCGTGATTCCCACATGATCTATCTATTTTATCTATCTATCTATCTAAATTATATGCAAAATCTTACTGCAATATTTTAATATGTGATTTAATCACAAATGACTAAAGTGGTGATATTCCAGGATCTCTGGCAGTGTCTTCCTCTATAATTTAAGAGCTGTGAAGCTTTATCCTCTCTATTGACCAAATTTCAATCTAAAAGGTGCGCCTTTCATGCAATATATATGAGAGCAATTAGCAATTTAATGCAATTTAATGCCCTAACCATTTGGAAGCCGGTTCATTCCACATGCTACACGGAACCATCTAAATGCACTGAAAAGGTGTTTGTATGAAGATAAACATCCGTGTGCCTGTTTATGCGTTTGTGTCGCATTGGTGCCATTCTTAAGATGTCTAACTAGACATTGTTAAAAATGAAGGATTCCATTCCATAAGTATTCACCTCATCCTAAAGGCGCACACATAACCGCACTTCAAAGCAATTCCCAGCTCTCGGCAACTCTGCGGTACAAATTAAACATATTTACTGTCAACATCAAACCCCAGTTTTCTCAACCCAGACAGTTTCACTGCCAGAGTTTAGCAGGGTTTCTTAATGTGGTGATGTTGTTATTTTAATTAGCATAGATTATCTGAGGTTCTAAGAATGCGAGTGCATTTTAGGATAAAAATCATTATACAATAATGAGCTCGGGCGGAAACGATCATCAGTGCGACCGCATGTTGTGTTGTTGCTTTCTTAAGGGGAAGCCTTGATTAAAGAATACCAGCGAGAGTGAGAAAGCAACTAAAAAAGGGTTTGTTAGAGGCATGAGTCAACAGAATGTAGCTAGTATAATGATGGCTACGGCAACTCTTAACGTTACAAAAAATTAGAGCTGCACAATTTGCTGCATGACAGCCAAATACTGGAAATGCAATTTGAATAGCAATATGATAACTGAACATTTCATTGCTTTGATATAAAAGCAATAATAAACAGAACATTGCTGAGATATGAAAGATAAAAGAATAAAATAAACCAGGTTTGGTTTATGATGGTTGGCTAGTTATTCAGTTATTCAAAAGCCATTTGGTTCCATGAGGTCAACTATAGTTCATTTATATATTAGTATATATTTATGTATATGTGCATATGCAAATATATACATAAATTAGTCGATAGCAGGGTTCTTATCATTAACTAACACTAAAACTACTAAAAACATTTTGTTAACTGAGATAAAGCTGAAATAGCCTAAAATATAAATAGATGAAAAACTTTTAAGAAATGTAATATTTAAAAAATAGTTGTTTATTTGTTTATTATTAATTGTTTATGTTAATGTTTGAAGCACTAAAATCACATAAATTACTATACTAAATAAATCAAAAACTGAAAAATAATAAATAAATAAATAAATAAATAAATAATAAAGAATAAATAAAATTAAACAAACAAACAAACAAATAAACCTAAACAAAAAATGTACAAAAAAATAAAAATGGCAAAATAACAAAAGCATAAAAAATAAAAATGAATGAAAACTGAAAATAAAGGCTTTTTAAAATAAAAGCTATGATTATATATATATATATATATATATATATATATATATATACACACATATACATATATACACACATACTGTAAACATAAAATTTTAAATTATTTTAAAATACATAAAGTTATCTAAAAATTACAATTTATATAGAGAATAAATTCTGATCTACAATTTATCTATTTTAAAGATCTATTTTTAGTTTTGATCTTAGAATTGGCTCCATATTCCCAAGGCAAAATAGGATTTCTTAGTTCTTTCTTTTAATTTTGGTGACATATTCTTGGGTTTCTTGAGGTAAAATCATCCACATTATTCAATGAGTGTTACCTGCAGTCCTGGCGCGGTTTGGCCACGTATCCAGGATAAGCTCCGTTGGTTATGTCACGGCACATCTTGCTGTCTCTGTCGGAGGGAAGCAGTGTGCTCGCCTTCACCAGCAGACCCAGACAATGGTCGAACGTGTTCCTCTCCTCTGGTCCATCCTCAGTGAAGAAACAGTGTCCTAAAGCGTCATAGCCGACAACATCCTTCACCTAGCGGGAAATTAACAACATTAGAAAACAGAAGATGAGGTTTTTAGCAACTGTAAAGAGGGCAAATATTGAAAACTTCATAAAGATAAGAGAAAACTATCTAAAAGAATACCCAATGACTCATCATTTACTGTTCAAATCAATCAGAATCAAAAATGGAAAAAGAGAGTCTTCGTCTGTGAATATTTTTTATTTAATATAGTGGACAAGCCTTGTTGATCAATTTTATGCTGCTTTTTGAAGCTTGATAGTTTAAATCCCCATCCACAAAGTTTTGATATCCATCCAACATGCATGTAACAAAAGAAATGAATCAGAATCAAAAATGGAAGCAGAGGGTTTTTGTCTGTGAATATTTCTCATGAAAAATGGCTTTAAAAAATTTAAAATATGGAGCAAATTGAGCACGGAGAGTCATATTGACAAGTTTTAGGCTGCATTTAAAAGCTTAATAGTTTAAATCCCCATCCACAAAGTTTGGACATCCATTAAACATCATGAAAGAAACACACAGGTTTGGAAGGACATGAAGATGAGTAAACAATGACAAAATTCTCATATTTTCTATTCCTTCATGTAATGCTCATGTTAAATCATGGCTACTTTATTCCTGAATACTTCACATAAAGACGAGTAAAAACTAACTAAAAGAATAGAAATGACTAAAATTACTCAAAATGAATCAGAGTCAAAAAAGGAAGCAGAGGGTCTTCATCTGTGAATATTTTCAGAGAAAAACAGCTTTAGAAGACTTAAACCTCTGGGGCTGTTCGGTCATTTTTAACCAAAAAATAAATAAATGAAATAAAATAAAATAAATAAAATAACATTGTGGGTTTTTTTTTTTTTTCTTACTTCATCTGAATGGTACAAAACTTGGTAAAGGTTTTGGCACTTGCTATGTGAGCACACACAAAAAAAAAGTGTTAAATGGTCCTAAAAAAACCCCAAAACTTGTTCTGTTCGCAGTCAAAAAGGGCCGCATTGGAACTGAAAAAACGTTTGGTGGAAAAGTTTGGTTACTGCACCCAAAAACAAACTTACTGAAAAATATTTTTTTGAGATATCAACCTTAAATTTGGAACACAACTTTTTTAGATTTATGGCTTAGATTTTCACACAGTTTTAGACTAAAACTAAATAAATAAATAAAAATAGTGTTTTGTGCATTTTTCATAATAGGGTACAACGGGGCTAAATGCGCCTTGGGGTAAAAGGCGCCTTTGATATTATTTTCATCTAAACCACTAGATGGCACAAAAACGTGGCGTAAAACTTTTCGAAACATCCGCTTTTCAAGATGCACTTGTATATTTGTCTGATCTTTGACGCGATCGCGCGCAGCAGCGCAAAATTGATTCTGTGCTTACTTGATCTAATGTTTTATGTTTTTTAAAATGTTGTAGATTTAAGTAGCAAATGAGAATCGCTAAAATCAATGCATATATTTTGAGACAAAGGTCTTCTTTATGATTTTCAGTTTTGTTTAAGATAATTAAAGCAACAGTTTTTAAATAACAAAAGAATATGTGAAAGTATGGTATTTGGGGTAAAAAGCGGCCCTGCTGTTGAGGCTAAAGGCGCCGTGATTAACATGATAATTAATAGATCGCTGACTTTTCCATTTGTTGACATGACATGTTTAGATTCAGATAGTAAATATCATATATTATGTTGGGTGTCCATATTAGAAATAATCACCATGTTTAGAATGAAACCATCATATTTAAAAACATGATATTAATCATATTATATAATAAAATATCATTTGTTGTTACTACTGTAAATATATATTCAATTATTATTGGATCGCCTTCAATACTTTCAGAATCTTTACGTATAAAAATTATTTTGTTTCTGTATTTTAAAATATATTTTTTATATTAACATATTTTAATGACAGTATATTTATTGAACAAAAATTAATTATTTTATTTTTCAAAATAAGCAGAAAATAGTACAAACTATGCTAAAGTGATTGTTTTGAACAAGTATTAACTTAGACATTATTTAAAAAAAAAAAAAAACAGTATTTTAGCTGAAGTATTTGTATCAATACCATGGGCCTTTTACCCCATGCTGGTGGGCCTTTTACCCCGTGTGTGGATTTTTAAACAAAATAAACAACTTGAATGATTTATTTTCACACAAAATCTGTTACTCCATTAATGTTCAATACAACGTATATCTTTTTTTCTGCAATTATACATTTTAGGTGCAGTGAATGGGACATTTTTTCTTAAGGGGGGCCTTTAGCCCCATTGTACCCTAATAACATTTAAGCTTCTATGACTTAAATGCATTCAAGATTTACGACAGTTTATGCTGGAAATTTTATTTTCAGGTCTATGCTTAAAAAGTGGTTAACAGTTAATAAATGGATCGTAACTATTCAATAAATATAATTTAGTACTATAAAAATCCCTTAAAAATACAAAATATTAAATAAAAACATTATCAAACTAAAATATAGTACATTTATTTCTTTGAAATAAAAAAAAATAAACATTTGACCACCACGCAAGCAGAACCAGATGGTGAAAATATAACACACAAGTCATATCCATAACTTTTATTTTGCTTTTATGAATCGTGTCAGTTTAAAACCCCATCCACAAAGTTCGGACATCCATTCAACATAACTTTTTGCATGTTGTGGAAGAAACACAGGTTTGGAAGGACATGAAGGTGAGTAAACCATGACAAAATTATAATAATTTCTATTCCTTCATGTAATGCTCATGGTAACCAACAACTCAAAATAAAAACCACTACAAGATGTTTCCATAAAAGATGTCAGCTATCTTCTATTTTCGAACACCTGCTGTGAATACACAATTCTAAAAGCCTCAGGTGAAACTGAAATGCTGCACTTTTTACCATCAAATACGACGCTGATGGAAACATCATCTACTCAGTGAGTGCTGGCAAACAAACGTGGTTTTTGGGACTGAAATCAATTCCATTAATCCTTTCAAAGAAATAGGTGAATTGTAAACTACCTCAGTGTGTGATACAACTACTGCTGGGCAGAAGAACATTTAGCCTTGTTAAACACACTAGAGGCAACCCTCGTCAAAGAGTTATTCGCGTCAGAGCTCTGAGGTTGGTGCATCCCCCCCGTTGGCTCCAGAATAAAATCGTAGCATGCTATCACGAACGAATAATGCGGCTTCAGTGTGCTGTAACCTTTCACCTCGTCTCCTGTGAAGAAAATAAAGCAGCTTACAGCAGCGTGCCAGCATTTTTGAGAAGTGTTTGAACAGCAGCTCCGCACTTTAGAAAAGCCAAGGACGGACTGCGACGCAATAAATTGCAGATTCACATTCCTGTTCTGTTGAGCTCTGACAATCCATATTTCATTCAACTAGATAGAGTCAAAAGAAGCCAAGTACTCTTTTCAGCTCTGATATGATGTAAACAATACTAGATGGCATCACTATCTGCAGGATATCATGCAAGTGTGAAATAAAGCCTAGTTTGTCAATTACAAGATTTTGACTACAAGATTTAGTTGACTGACTTGCCTGTTTTCCATCTCTAAAGTTTCAATTTAAGTCTTGCAAAAAGCAAAGAGGTGTGGCCTGTCAATCAAAATCAGAAAGATGATTGACAGCTAGAGATCACTAAGAATGGAGGAGCAGCTACTGCAGGAAGGCATATTAAGGCCATATTAAGGTTTTATAGACTTCATCTTTTCAGGCTTTCTGCTTTTAACCTGTCTTAAATGACCTGTCTTGGTTACATAAAATGGTTACAAAAAGCTTAATTCAAACTCTTCATTCTCTAAAAATCCTGAAAGTCTCATTACCTTGTTATTTTTTCTTCTCAAGAAAATGTATCCTGTTTGAAGTATTTTACGCATTTATACAGATAAAAATGTTTCTCAAGTAAATTGATTTTGTTTTAAGAATTTTTAGATACTGATACAAAATAAAATAAAAAGAATTTTAATTAAAATGAGCTTCTCAAGTAAATTTAACCTTGATTTAGTTTAGATATTTACAGAAATGTAAAAAAATCAAGTACATTTATCTTGTTTTAAGCATTTTAAGATATTCATACAAACAAAAATGTTCAAATTCCCTTTTCATGTAAATTTATCTCGTTTTAAGGATGTTTAGATATTTATACTAATCCATACATCTTGTTAACTTTTTTAACCTGTCTTTAACTACTTTTTCAGGTATGCACCATTAAAGTGATTTATTTTTCATACTTCATTGGCAAATTGTTTGCCAACTCACTAGATTAGTTTATACTTAAAGTAAAAGGAAAAACAATTTGTCACTGGGTTAAGAAAAACTTAATTCAGGATACATTGTCTGAAAAGACTTGTATTAAGTCTTATCTTATATATTTTGCTTCTCAAATAATTTTATGTTGTTTTATGGATGCTTATATATTTTATACTGTTTCAGTGAATTTTGAGTAAATATTGTGTCCCAGTAGTTCTATGCCAATGCTGTGTGAAGACTGAGGGAATGATAAACAAAAGAATCCATTCTATCAAAATAAAGCACTAAAGATTCCATTATATTAATGTTGCAGCAGAGACTCATTATGGATATTTTCAAGCACACATAACCTCTGTGTCTGAAACTCACCAGCAGCCCGTTGGTGCCATGGACGGTGACGCATCGGGAGAAGGTGTGATGAATGGACAGGTCTTTCACATAAGCTGGCGGGTCATAGCCTCCCTTCTCATCCACATCCCCGTTCATATGGAAGTGGACTGGGTAGTGACCCATAGACTGCTGCCCCATGTGCTTAAACTCCACCCCTTCCACATGCACAGAGTGGAAACCTCGCTCCGCCTGAAGAATAAAACATAAGGGGGAAAAAAATTACACTCTTTTGTGCTATTTTTGACTTTAACGGTGCTATTTATGGCTTTTAATGATATTCATATCTGTCTTGAATGCTAAATTTTTTTTACTTGTTTGCCTGCATGTCATGTTTGTATGGAAGCTAATTGCAACTTTTATCTCACAATTTGGACTTCTTTCTTGCAATTCTTAGTTCATATCTCACAACTGTGACTTTTTTTGCAGTTCTGAGAGAAAAACGTCAGAATTGCAAGAATTGCACAACTATCAGAACTGTGAGATAAAGTTGCAATTACCTTTTTTATTTTTTTATTCAGTTGCAGAAAAAAAAAAAAAAAAGAAAATCGCAAGATGAACTGTGAGATGCAAACTCAGAATTGTGGGTTATAATGTAGTAGCAACTACCTTTTTTATGTTTTTATTCTGTAGCGGAAACATGCTTTCATATATGTGACCATTAACTCACATCAGAAAACCTTGAACATGCAAGTGTGTTGTTAAATTATTGAAACATTAACTTAAAATCATAAAAAAGTACTTGTAAATATATTTTTCAAAGTTTCATTTTCAATTCAATTTCTTACTTGGCATTTATTTGTAATTAATTCTGAAATTTACTAGCAATTTCTGAGTGAAAATTGTTTCTACGCCAACTTTTTTCAGTGTTTCAAGTAAATATTTTAAATCAAAGGGGTTCAGCTGACAGAAAAAAAAAGTTTCGGAATCCCTGAAACAAAGAACAAAAGATTCCATTCTATTAATTTATGTATTAATATCCTAGTTGGGTGATCTGATCACAAGTGGTCCCAGGGTCTATGCAAGTTGTGCTCCTTAACATGGAAATTCGAAATCTGAAACTCGAGAATCTAGATGAAAGAACATCAAAAGTGAGAAATGTAAATATCATCACCCTTTCAGAATAAGATTTGAGACTTGCACGGCAGTCTATGTGTGAATATATGCAGGGGCGGGAAGCAAAGTTGTCAGCTAGATTGATTTCCTCTCTTCTCTCGTTCTCGCATGTCTGGCAGAATGTTCGCTTTCGGATTTCACAGCTGCCTTTTTTGTGACCTACATCAGATCGTTTCAAGTCAAAGGACGTGAAATATGTTGCAGGTCATATCTGCGTGATGCAGCAGATTGCGAGTGAAAGTAAGATGATTTGACGTTTCCCAGGGGAAGGTGGCACGCTTTGGCTCCAATTAATGTCTTTCATCTTTTTGGACGGCCAACTGTACGGTTTCACCCCGGCCTGACATTTCTCTAAATGTTTCATAAATTAGATTAGCTGCCTGGCAAATATCATAAGAATGTGACAGTACGGCCTCGGAAGGCGGTTTTTATGACCTCCCTTGTGGTTGAAAACCATAAACACAAGCCCAAATCGTCCGGTCGGGTGTTAAGTGTGTCAGTGGGTTCATTGCTCTAAACTAGTAGGCCGAACATGTTTTCAAATGGGTGTGTGAGTGAAGAGCATTTTTGACTGACATGATGACCCAAACACAGCTCTCATTAAATTACTGTACTCATTCCAACCAAACAATTAAACCATTTTTGAGCCCGTCACCAATATTTTTGTTGTTGAACAGTTGTTTGATCTCATATAACCTAATGTAAGGACCTGCAATAATGTGGTTTGACCAGTGTGGCACAGTAGAGCAAGACTGTGATTCAGCTTTCCCACATGCAATCCAATTATGAAGACACAGCGCTATGTCATAGTACAAATGAAGCCAAACCAGTAGAGTTTGGGAAAGGTTCCTGCCCAAGTAGGGGAGGAAAGAAATGAGACTGTGGATCTTTTGGAAAAAGGAATAATAAAACATGAAATAGTTGATATACAAGTACCATTAAGTAGAGCAGAGAATAAAACTTATAAAGGATCATACACACAAAATATGGTAGGAATATTGGGATATAGACGACACAGGACAACATCTATACAGTAAACATACAAAAACATGTAGGCATGAGTATGAGGCTGAACAGGAACCCAAAGGAGGAGATGATAATTAAACATCTTAGAATAAGCCATGCTGTATTAAATCTAACATTACATAGAATAGGAAGACTGGACTTCACACCTGCTGCAATGCACAAGAAATGGTAAAATGGTACCAGAGAATAAAGTTAGAGATGCAAATTGGAAAACAAAACATGACACAAGAGAATTTGCTTGGGGAAACATCTGAGAAAGTTTGTAGTCTCCTAATAAATTATCTGAGAAATACTGGGTTAATTGAGAGAATTTAGTGTGTGTGTGTGTGTGTGTGTGTTTTTCCTGTCAATCTTCTGTCCACTCTCCAGTCCAGTAGGTGGCAGTAATGTTCCTTTAAGTTGGTTTGCCAGTCATCATTAAAAGCAAAAGAAGAAGAAGAGTTTGGGAAAGTTTTACAAAACTGCAAACAGAAAATGCTGTTGTGTGAAGGCCCCAAAACACTCATGGCGAGGTTCTTTGTCGTTCTTCGTTTAGGAGAAAAAAGAAGTTCGATATAAGCAAGCAGTGGTTTACTGTTAGTGAACATCCCGACGCTGCTGAGAGCAGCATTTAGATGGATGTGTGATTTTTTTTCTCAATAACAAAATAAACACATAAACATGACAGCAGTGAAAAAACAGCAGTTAAGAAAGCATCTGATCATAGAGAGGTGGCTCTGCAATCAGTAATCCAGTAAATTCACGTAGCATCTATTCATATAGTGCTTTATACAACAGACTACTTTAAAGCAAGCAGCTTTATTTTATTAAACATGAAAAAACATGTGTCAGTGTCATTTCAGCTGAAATTACAACTTGATTTTCTGCTTTAAAGCAGCTCTATATGTATATTAAAATGTTTAGAATATGTATAACTCAATATTTTAATGAATTATAAAAGCTGAATAATTGATCAATGCTTACTGATTAATCTGTGAAAATCGGCGATTTGTTGATTAATTGTTCCAATAATCTTTAGATTAATCGATTATCAAAATATTCATCTGTTGCAGCCCTAGTTGTTCTGAGTGGTTGATAAGGAGTTTCGAGAATGTTCTATCTGGTTTCTAGGGTGTTGTTAAAAGGTTGCTTCTAGGTGGAGACTAAAAACAAACAATAAACATGAACAAAAATGCACTGCCTGAAAGACTTCAAAATAGTCTGTGAAATGAAATATCCTAGCAGTAATTATTTAAATAATAAATACTAATACAAATACACTGTTGAGAGCCATTTGGATTTGGAAGGATATGAGGTTTAGTAAACGATGACAGAATTTATATTTTTGGGCTACTATTCTTTATTAGCAATAATTACAACAATTTACTTATTTGAACATTTATCACTTGTAAAATCATTACTGTGAGGCAGGTTTTGTCAAAAGCAGTTTCCTCACAACTTGAAAGACAGGATGGCCTAGTTGTTGCACATGGAAATTTCTTCTTGAGTGGAGAAACGGGCCAACCTTCTGCATGACAGCGAAGGTGAGGAGGGGAAAGGAACAGTCAGATCTGGGCCAATTACTAGAGAGGTCAGACGCTTGAGTCGCCCCATCACGTACACACACACACATGCACACTGACAGGCCCTTCACAGGAGCCAAAGCCAAAAAAATGTCCGTTCTCCTAGTTTGACAGAGTGTTAATGTCTAGCTAGAGGTGCCATCGCTATAATATCTCATTCTGAGGGTGTGAACATCCATGTTCGGATGAGCTAGTGGACGGATGGAGGCATTACAAGACAAAAGTAGATGGTATTAACAGAGAAATGCATGTTTGAAGTGACAGGAAGGTCGGGTTACCTTAAGATGGCCACCAAACGTGTCGAAGGAGAAGAACTTGCAGGCTTCATTGCCGTAACAGGTAGGCTCCATCTCGCCTCTGATCAAAATGTTGCGAGTCAGCAGTCCGACCTCTGCCCGCATGTCCACACCATCCACCTCCTCTCCGATGTGAAGGTACGCTGGTTTACCTGGAGGATGCACACCCACAAACACACACAACTTCATCACACCTCAGCTATGTAATCTTTTATAATAGGTGTCTCCCAATTTGCATACTCGTGCACTATTCTGTGTTGTGTTGTTTTGTAGTGTAAATAGTGCAAGCAGTGCATTCACACTGAAAATTACAAATAAAAAAAGTCCACTTTAAATACCTGGATGACGCACTTAATTAATCAAAAAATGAAGTGTGGAATGTTGCAACTGAAGGTGAGCAGCTATTAGACTACAACGTTGAAAGACAAAATAATCGTATAAAATTCATTTACTACACATTTGAGTACACAGTACATAATTACAATGTATAACTGTGCATAATTTGGGAAACAACCCAACATTTTATAACATTTTTTTTTTATTTTGTTGCTGAATAATGTCTTAAATTCCATATGAAGTTGTTTTAAATGCTTTTTATTATTTATTGCTCTGTTTATATATAGAGTGAATAAGAATATAATTTGTACATAATGCCTAATTTTATATTTTTGTGTCATTTATTTAATTTGTAGCAGAGCAACAGTATTTTGTGTATGTGTACTAAGACACATTTCCATAGAAAAGTATTTTTAATTGCATTTTATTGCCATCCCAAAAATAATACTAAAAAGCATCATATTTGGACATGTCTCATGGTTACCATAGTTTTTACAGACATATACCATGGTAAGACCATTGAAATGCCATGATAGATAGATAGATGGATAGATGGATAGATAGACAGGTTCATCGCGAGAAATTTTCCCAGCCCCAGATATATCTCTCAATCAATCAACGTCTGATCTGTTTGTCTTCCACCTCCTTCAGAAAAAGTCAGTCTCACACATAATATTTGATGTTCTCAGAGTTTCTGGACACCACAAGTTCTGCAGCACGACTGAGATCCGGCAGCAGGCATACAGAGAAAAAGAGATTACGAGAGAAACAATACATGCAGAAATATATGAAAAAAGCTGAGAGAAAAATAGGCCAAATGAGGGAGAGCAAGTGAGACAATTCTTGAGTTATCATATATTTTTGTGGGAATTTCATGGCTCAAATTGGAGAAGGCGTAGAGGGACAGAGAGAAAGAGAGAGATGTCATTCCACCCTCAGACATTCTTCCTGCCTGACCCAGATACTGGGCTGAAGAGGCTCCAGGACTCAGAGCTCATCTGATAATCACAAACAGGGATACCCAGCTCTCTCCTTTCCCACATTGTCTCCCTCCGACACGTCCCGAGAGACTGGGCCATGTTGACAAATTGCTCCTCCTAATGGATGAGATCCTCTCAACGCTCATTTATTCATTTTTAAAATAACTACAGTCACTATACGGCCGGACCTTGAGCCTGTCTAACAATCAAGGGAGACTTACAGATGTGTCTGGCACAGGAGCAGGACATGGAGAAAGAGAAAACACAAACCAGATCTCTTTAATATCTCAAATGCTTCTCCTTGGCACATAGAGATCTTTGCTAAAGTCTTCTGCTTCTCAGATTTTTCTGTGTAAAAGACTTTAATAATTTCATACATTTCAGAAGAGAACTCAAAACTAAGTCTCCAACCACTTTTTGTGCGATTCTGTAATAGACAAAGTGAAAATGAATAAAAATTGTGAAATTTGCTGTCTCCAGCCTGTTAACGAAGCTATTTACATACATAATTTTGTGCATTTTGTAAATTATATTGTATCTTTCACAAATCTTTGTAAAATAGTAATAAATAATGAGATGATTTAAATTAAAATATTAGAAGATGACAGCAAAGTGGAGTAGCTTTTTGTATTGTCCTGTTTGAAAAACTTTAGGGTCCATAAAAAAGATAAAATAAAAATCAATTAATCAAGCAATATTATTATATAATATAATTAAAAATGATTAATTATAATAATAATACAATTATTTAATTAATCATTTTTAGGGTCCATAAATTAAATTACATAAATTCATTTTAAATACAATTTAATAATATTAATATAACAAAGTTAACACTCCTTTGAAAATTACAGAGAAACAGTGCTTTAACAGGAGTAACATTATGAACATGGGTGCTGATTGTAGAGTAATACTGTCATCTGACACCATATTAATTTGAGTTCTCATCAAAAAGTGTTTTTGCAATATTCGAAGCATCAACACAGAATTTATGCACTATAGTTAAACATTATGATCTGCTAAACTTTCTTCCGCAAAACAAACAAATAAAGAAAGACAGAAAGAAAGAAAGAAAGAAAGAAAAAGAAAGAAAGAAAGAAACATAATAATAATAATAATAATAATCCTTGGATGAAAGCTGGCTAAAGTCTCCAGGTGTAGTAAAATATCAAAAGTCTGCAATCCATTTCATTATGAGCTCCAAAATTTCTAATCAAAATCCTCCCTCTTCACTTAATCAAGAACTTGAGTTTCCTGAGCTTAGAAAGAAACTCTTTTGGGTTTCTAAAATGAAGACAGATTTCAAATCCCTGACTGTTTTTATTTAAAAACAAACAGCAGTCTGCAGCTGCTTAATTGTTGCGCGCCATTTTATTGGCTGCATGCTGATAAGATGAATGCTGATCTATTTCAATCACACACCTCAGTGTATCCACACGCTTCGAATCACCATCAAATGAGCTGACGGCCAGCTGGCACTAAACACACAGATGAGGAACGGGTCAAAGTTCAGAACAAACAGGGGTCAACAGATTGAAACTGCTTCCCGGCCAGCGGTCGGGCAAATCCAACAGATGGGTGTCTTTCCATCACCACACACACACACACACACACACACACACACACACACACAGAGGAACCTGCAAATCCCGCTGAGTCAAAATCTATGAATCAAGTCTGAACCATTGCCTAGCAGTTAGTGCATTTTCTCTGACACAATTTTCTCTGCATTTTCCAGTTTATTAGACAGTCTTCTGGCTGGTTGCTAGCACTTTGCTAAATGTCGACAGATTTAAATGAGTGCCATCAGTTCAACTGAATCAGAATCATTTTAAAAGAATGATTCATTGACGATTCATCACATGCATTCATTCAGTTCCCAAAGAGAGTGTGAACAGATGAGGTGTTTTGAAAAGTAGGATGGAAAAAGGAAAGAAGTGTACAAGCACAGACCCTCATACACACACACATGCACACACTCGTCCTGTGACTCCACATCCACACAACCAAAATATTTACACACTCCACCAAAAAAAAAAAAAAAAAAAAACACAATTCACAGCCAAGCAAAAATACTCACCGCCCATCAACACCCAGCTAAATGACACATGCACACAGAACGATGCTCCATCAACACATGATTGCCTTCACTTATGAACAAATGGAATGATCCAATCAGGGTGGGACGATGGGCGGGTTTGGGCGATTCTGACCCTCCTAATTAAAAGAATATTCTTGGTTAAGTTTAGCTCTATCACATTTGTATAAATGATTTGAGATGAAAAGTCGTTTAAATTGTCCTTTTAACAGTGGGACTACTTTTGAGAAGTGAACTTGAATTAGTTATGCATTATAAGTACTATGGCTAGAGTTTTGCTCCATATAAACAATAAAATAAAATACAATAAAATAACAAAACAATTTGTATTATATTATAATAAAAAAACAACAACAAAATAAAATAAAAAATAAAAATAAATCATAAAATAATCTAAAATAAAAATAATAAATATACAAAAATAAAAATAATATAACATAAAATAGAAATTAAAATAAAAAACTCATATTTTATAATGTATTAAAACATGAAACCTTTAGAACTTGCTTCAAACCTTAATAATACACAATGCTGTCCAGTCATAAAATAATATAAAATAAATCAAAATAGAAACTAAAATAAAAAAACTCTATAATGATGTGTACAATCAACAAAATAAAACAAAAATAATATTTTATAATATTAATAATAAATAATAATAAACAAAAATAAAATAATATAAAATAATAAAAAACAGCAACTAAAAAAAAAAAAAAACATTTTATAATTTAATAAAATATGAAACCTTTTAAACTTGCTCCAAACATTAATTATACACAATGGTGTTCAGTCATATAGGAGTTTGATGCTAAAGTCCTGCCAAGCCAACAATAAACTACTCTAATATGAATAAAAATGCATAAGCTATATCTTTTAGCGCTGAATGGGGTGTATGATCAACATTTCTCTTGTTCTGTCCGCCGCCGCCTTTTTTTTTTTTCTTTTTTTTTTTCACTGAACGTATTGCAATGCATTCAGGGATTGTTTTCTACAAATTTTTTCTATAGAAGGCATTTCAGAAGACAGAACAATCAAGCTGCCTACCTTTCTGAACAGCCTTTTGTGTTGTAAGTGCGCCTACGATGCCTTAAAACGCTTCCACTGTGTGATTCGCACACTTGATACAATCGAGCTCGTTTCTAATGCCGAGCAATACGAGTTCAGACAAACAAACACGCGCGTTTGCTCAGCATGAGACAGGCATCTCCATAGACAACTGAAGAGGATTAAATGAGTTTCCTCAGGGCTGGAAAACTGTCTAATGGCTTTCATAGCAGTCTTAAAGTAAGAGAGCATCCTACACTTCCGCATCAGAGGCAGAAACACGGAGAGACAAGCGCTCGCCATCAATCTCCTGTGAGAGCATCATTAGTGCCGTATCAGCAACACGCATCTTTGAATTCGTCGTGATGAATACACCAGGCGCTTTGTTTTTGTGACATCTTCACTTGTTTGCCGTCACCCACATGCAATGCAAACCTGCTCTAATCGAGCAGGCAGTCGAGACAAATTATGACCCCGGCGGATAATGAATGAGCGACCTCTGCTTCGTCAGAGGTCTCGGTGCGCAAACATGTGTGCATGCACACATCCAGGCCTTGATTCTCAAGCAGACATGCATTCGGTGCCATTAAAGTCTTAATTACGAGCTCTGTTGAGAAATTACCCAGTAAACACACATATTCACTGTCACACACACACCGAACAGCCAGGGGTTGCTGGCAGAAGGACCTACGTGAGCAGACTTTCAATACAGTTCCAGTTGTGTCCATCTTTAATTAGTGTGTGTGTGTGTGTCACAGTGACGTGCACACAAGCTGAGCAGACCTTGACCGGAACTCTCAGTAACATCATATATATATATATATATATATATATATATACAGAATAACACCTCGTTATCTTTAATTCAGTTATGGAACAAACTGTATCCGAGGTGAGATGTTAATTCCCATTCGACAGACACTGCATACACACACACACACACACACACACACATGCAGTTATTAGAAAACACATCTGCATTATACACACTGCTACTGCTCATACTTGCGATTAGTGATCTGAACAAACCACTAACACTGAGTATAATTAACTTTGGTTTGAAACTCGTTCTGCGCAGGTTGGGATACTTCAAATTAAGTGGTACTTTTCAAAGCAATTAGACTTGATTTTCAATTGCCGGGTGATAAAATACACCAGAAAAGAAAAAAAAAAAAATACACACAGTTAACTTACACTGAAGAAGGAAGCTGAGCCGTAGAGTCCAGAATATTATTCTTTGCTCACATTGCACAGAAATTGTTCAAATTGCTCATATCCAGTCTTAAGGACTGACTGTGATTTTGCAAGTGATTATTTCATATCTGTTGTTTCAATATCTGGTATATCTATGTTAGTTAAGTTACTTATATGTGACTAAAGTAATGTAATGACAATAAAAATGTACACTACTATTTAACAATTTGGGGTTAGAAAGAAAGAAATTAAATATTTTATTCAGCAAGGATGCATTCATTTATCAAATGTGACAGTTAAACCTGTGTTTCAGTGTTATGAAAGATTCCTATTTCAAATAAATGTTGTTCTTTTGAATTTTGTTATCCATCAAAAAATAATGAAAAAACTGGATCAAGATTTTCACAAACATATGAAGCAGCACAACTGTTTTCAGTATTTATAATAAAAAGAAATATTATTTGCAAAATAGCAATCAAGCGTTTTAGAATGCAAATCAGTATATTAGAATATTAGAATGATTTCTGAAGGATAATGTGTATGTGTGTTTGTGTTTGGTGTGTGTGTGTGTATGTATGTATACACACACACACACACACAAAATATAACTGTATATACATATATACAATATACAATATTAAAAAAATATTAAAATGGAGATCTGTCATAGCTATAATTAATAAATGGGCTTATATAAAATGCAAATATATAATATATTATTTGAGCAGCAAATCAGCATATTAGAATGATTTCTGAAGGATCATGTGACACTGAAGGCTGGAGTAATGATGCAGAAAAAATTCAGCTTTGCATCACAGGAATAAATTATTTGTATGTGTATATATATACACATACATATTATGCTGTTGCTTTAATGCCTAAACATTAAAGCAACAGCATAATATTGCATGCTATAAATGGCGAGCATCACTCATTTTTCAATCACTCGCTTTTCTTTTATTGCTGATGTTTTTCTATAGATGTAGATATAGATACATGTATGCATTCATTCCTGTAAGTCCAATGGCACTAGACATGTCAAGATGGCAGGTTTGATTATCAAAGAATGCATGTACTGATAAAATACACAGCTTAGATAAAAGCATCAGCCAAGTGCATTCATGTATACATCTATTCAATGTGTGCCTTTTCATCTGACAGGTGTTTACTCAAATATGACAATTAAAATATAAGATGCTTTCCAGATGATGCAAGTCTCTATGCATTATAGACAACTATGCATGACACATATAAAGACTTTACTGACATAAATATATTCACATTACACAGCCATGCACGCAGCATTATGACTTGGCAGTGAAACAACAAATGTCAGCATTTCCAAAATGCAATGCACTCAGCTAACTGTCCAAGTGAATCAACAGCGTTTACCTGCACAAATCCCGCAGAGCAACTTGTGCAATGACAGGAATAGATATTATTGGGGTTTAATAAACAGCAGCTTTGTCTGGTGGCATGAGTCACTCCGCTGAAGGAGCGAGAAACTGACTTGGCTCTTAAAATAGATCCATCCTGTTTTCTGAACGGAGAGCTGTCACAAAAAAATTATGAGGAAGCTTGAGATGAGGAATCAACAATGGAACAGCTGGAAATGCTTTTAATGATGTTGAAACAGTTGTTTTGGAGAGAGACAGAAAGCGAGAGATGAAAAGACAGATGAGAGGCTAAAAGAGACAGATATAAAAGAGTGCGAAGTTTGGAAAACAACAACAAATTCTAAGCAGCTACCACAGAACAAGAGTTTTCCTGCACACACAAGCACATTTCTCAGCAAAACCTGCTCCCATTAGGTGGCATGTTCATATGATGGACAGTTTTTCAGATTCAATCATTCATTTGTAAGGAATCAAACTGGCTCGGCGTGTCCAGGTGGTACAGACAGTCAATTTGGCAGCATTGTGCTGGTTGCTATAGTAATGAAGTAGGCGTTTGGTGACACCAAGTGAGGTTGTACAACAACTGAGATCAGCAAACTGGCAGGACAGACAGAAAACTGTCACACCATATATGACGACATACAATAACTAGACTTTTACTTTTCCAGAAGAAAACGTGTGTTACTTTTCTGTGCAAAACAAAAGACATCTTTGGTGGTTGTCAACGTTATGAAATAAAGTAGTAACATTGATTACATGGATACTAGCATTTAAAGGGAGGGTCTAATGCTACAGGTACAGTACTTCGTGCATATTCTGAGTTATTTACACTGTTAAAGAGTTGGATTCTCAAGCTAAACATGGCCAAAGTTTCAAAAAATGATTTGGACGTATGACGGAGTATTTCTGTGCCAAATACACTCCTTCCGGGTTCGTACAAGTTTCAGAAAGAGCATGGTTCTTCATGACATCATTAAGGGTGGAACACATCGACCAGGGGTGCGTTTCCCATACAACGACGTAACTCGCTGATTAACCACCATAGTACACTGCACTGTTGTGGAAACAAACTAGCTAGTCACAACTGTTTACTGAAAACGGTCGTATCTCCGTCGACTGAATCACATTAGTTCTACAACACAGGGCCAGTGTTAATGACGTTACACGCATGTGGTTGAGGAATAACTTCTGCCTGATTAGAGATCTCTAAGATGCTGCTGTATTGAACATTGCACCTGATGACTAATTTAATATTTTTTTGTTCCCTGTCATTTTGGTTAATTTGATGACTGATTTATTGAGGGTTCCATCTTATGTCATACTCCAGGGTTCCCTTAGGTATTTATGCACATGTGCACTGTTCAAAAAATGCACTTATCGAGGATGCGCAAAAGTACATATAGAATGAAATATATAGATTGTACTGCATGTTAGCTGGCTTATTGTGCCCAAGAGCATATTTATTTAAGCCTATATGTCTTACTAACAAGAAACTATGCTTCTAACCACAGGTCGAGACCACGTAAGTTTGCGACAATGTTTGCGAATGTTCGTTTGAACTATGGTTTCGGGAAACACCGAATCATTGAACTATGTTGGTAATGACGGAACTTGTAAGCCAAACATAGTTGGCTAACGATGCTTTCGGGAAACGCACCCCAGAGCGAGAACACGAGCGCACCCATCAATGTGCTTCACTCAGCAGAAGAATGTCTCCAGAGAAGTGTGTTTTTGGTTTTTGGGAAAGATAACCTTGTTCAGCTTCCCAAAGAACTCAGCATTATGTGATTTATCAATATATTGTAGAATTGTAGAAACTTAATTTCCTGTAAAGCTGCTTTGCAACGATTGTATTGTGAAAAGCGCTATACAAATAAACTTGAATTGAACTGAATTGATTTGATCAGTGGATGCGGTTTGTTTTTCCAGGGAAGCAACAGAGTTTTGCAAGTGTGTTGTTTATAAACAAGGCCCAGTTCAGCGCTGGATTTGCACATAGTTTGATACTGAAAGATGGAGTGGTCCCAGCTATAAAAGATCCAAGTCATGATTCGGAGCTGCAGACGGTAAGTGAAAGTGCATGAAATTTTTGTGTTTTGCTGGCAATCGTTGCATAAGTGCTCGTCACTCTTTAGCTCCACCCACGGTGAGCCTCCAGGATCTTGCCTTTTTTCGGAGAGAACCGTAAAGCTGTATCTTTATTTTATAAATATGATAAAACTAAAGACTCTTGGGAGATATGAAGGTGCAATACTACTCTATAGGTACTCTTAACATGAGATTGGGTGAAACTGTGTTATGTCCCCTTTAAAAATCACATTTTGAATCCACCCTGAAATAAATAAATAATATTTATTTATCTTAAAATATATTATAGTAGAAAAGGGATATTTTAAATTGTACTAATATTTCACAATATTACTATTTTTACTGAACTTTCAATCAAATAAAATGCAGCCTTGACAAAGCATAAGAGTCTTCTTACCGACCCCAAACCTTTTAACAGTATAGCACAATTATTTAACTATTTTTATTTAAACATTTTTATTTAACTTATTTTTAATTTTTAATATGCAAAAATCTGATTTCAAATCTGTTTGTTAATGTCAGATTTTTTTTGCACTGTTCATATAACAAACAACTAAACAGATTTGAATTTAAAAAAATGCATAAATATAAAAGAAACAGCATGATATTGCATGCTATAAATGGCAAGCATCACTTATTTTCTTCAGAATTTTATTCTTTATGTTTTTCTATGTATATAGATACATATGCATTCATACCTGTAGCTCAAATGGCATTAGAAACATCAAAGTTGCAGGTTTGATTACCGAAGAATGCATGTACTGATAAAGTGCACAGCTTGAACACACTATACTGTAAGTCACTTTAGATTAGAATTAATTAATTAATTAATTAATTAATTAATTAATTAATTAATTAATTAATTAATTAATTAATTATTATTATTATTATTATTATTATTATTATTATTATTAATAATAATAATAATAATAATAATAATTTGTTTGTTTGGATAAATTGGATGGAAATCTGCCATACCTATAATTTATAAATAGGCTTATATAAAATGCAATATATATATATATATATATATATATATATATATATATATACATATACATATATATATACATATACATATACATATATATATATATATATATATATATATATATATATATATATATATATATATATATATATATATATATATATATATATTATTAGGAATAAATACAATGTAATAAAGTCAATGAATTGGATGGAGATCTGCCATAGCTATAATTTTTTTTAATTGGCTTCTATAAAATGCAAATATATAATATAAAAAAAAATATTATAAGGAATAAATAAAACCTAAAGAAGTGAACAATCGGATAGAGATCTGTCATAGTTAAAATCTATAAATGGCCTTTGGCCTTTGACAGTATAAACTGGTAAAATAAGGTAAACAAGGCATTAGTGAAAGTTCTTCTTGTAATGATGGAAACAAATGTTTTTCAAATGTAAGTGGATGAACTAGTTTTAGCTTCAGTGATTCAATTCGATTTAATTCAACTTTGAGTTGTAATTCTTTGATGACTTTGACAACTCTTGGCATATAAAAATAGCTGAACTATCTTATACTATCACACACAGATTTTTTTTTTTTTAATTAGATTGCTTGAACTACAATTATGTGTCCTCTTTTAAGTATTTAGTTCCTTTGATATGCAAAAGATGTGCAAAGAAAGACATAAAGCACTAGCCTTTGTTTCCAAACGTTCTGTGTTTGATTTTAATGGAAAGCTGGATTAATTATTCAGAACATAAAAAACATACATTTAACAAGCCACACACAGTCTACTCCAACGGAAAGAAAACATGAAGGAGCTTTAGAAATAAAGAGACAGTGTCTGAAAAGAGGAACCGTCTTGCTATTACTTGACAGGAGCAATTACACTGATGTCCCGCAACGTAATGTATGGAAAGAGGAAAAGGCTCTTTGGAAAATCCTCAATGAAAAAGCTAAATATTAAAGCCAAACTGCTTATTAAATATGAGCAATGCTTGGCAATGACATGCAAAGTAACCGAGCTGGCTAATTCCTCATTGCATGTGGTGGATTTGGACTGACTGTGTTTGAAACAACATGCTTTTCATACCATATAGGCTTCTACTATATATTTTGTTTAATACAGTAGGCTATTTGGGGATTAAAGCATTTTTTTCTGCAGAATATCACACATGAAATGTCCCTATTATCTGAGAAGTACTACTGGAAATAGGTGTTATGAGAAATCACACCCTTCCTAGGCTCTCTAAACAGCAAAAAAGAAACTGAGCTCAAACTGTGCATGTTATCCAATAAGAAAACGCTGCTGACTTGCTGATATGTTTTGAAAAGAACGCTTTGGAATGTTTTGGAAAAAATGTCTGAAGTTATTGGGATGTGTTCTAATTGCTACAAATGCTGCGTTCCATTCAAAGTCTGTGAAATATTATGTGGAATATTCCGGTCTCATATTCCAATAACAAAAACGTTCCATTGCTCAACACTTGTATTAAGAAACAAATTGGAATATAGCATTTGCTTTAGAGATGTTTGGATATCAACAACATAATCCCTTGGGGTTGTATTACAGGAACATTCTAAATTAGAATATTTTTAGTAGCCATGGCGATTTCAGTTAAAATGCCATTTAGAACACTGAACTTCTCAGATCTTAAGACTGAAGATGGCACGCTTCTGTAATATGGCCTTTCGCAACCAAATTGCAAAGGATCAACAATGTAGCTGACATTTGTTTTGCAGGTGTAAAAGAAATGTTCAGAAATGATTTACTGTGCCTGCAGGTTTTCTTACCATGCAATGTGATAATGATTACACTGATGCATTTTATTTGATTAACCCTCATGTTCTGTTCTAGTCATTTTGACCTGGAAATGCTAGTAGTTAATATTATCGCATTGGACTTACTGACTTTTTAAAAACTTTTTTGTTGATATATTTGTGCCTTTGTTACACTTCTAGTGTTGCTTGTGAAAAATGACTGGCCTACAAAAAAACTGTTTCTAAATTTCTCATTATGCTATATTATTACCAAATACTGGTTTCAGTCTTTTTGTCACATTGTTTTCTTTCAATTAGCACAGGTTTTTATTTCTTTTTGGAACTGAGTGATTGTAGTCCTCATTGATCTGAGCTCATGCACCTCAGTTTTTCAGTGAACATTGCCAAAACTATCCACAAATAATGCCCTTTTCACTCAGAAACCGAGGTGCATAAGCTCAGAGCAATGAGGACTGACTAACCTGTTTCAAAAAGAAACACAAAATCTGTGCTAAGTGAAAGACATGTTGACAATTCAAGACCTGGTGATAATTTAGCATACTGAGAGATTTACAAGGAATCTTTAAAAGGCTGGTCATTTTTGACTGGGAACACCAATTTAGGTAAAAGATTTTCAGCACAGCACAAGAGTTAAAGGTGATTTTTTTTCTCTGTTAAAATATATCCAGAATGGCCCTTTTCCGAGTTGAATGAAACACAGCAGTCCAGCGGAAGTTATCAAAATGGCTAATGTCGCTAACAGCATCATTAAACGATTACAGACAACGTGGAAACTTCACACACTTTGTACAGACATCTGTAATGACTTTCAGAACAAAACATTATAAGTGAATCTTGATTCTGTCTGGTTTAATTTTCTGTCTGGCACGCATCAGTAAAAAACACTGAAAAAAAGCAGATTGTTTGAGGTAGAGATGAGAACTGGATTGATGGGATCTGTCAGCAGTCCTGAGTCACTAATAAGGGCAAATTGTTAAAAGAATACGAAAGTACATAGTGTCCTTTCTGTGTGCAGAACAGTTGCGTGTGTTTAGTATGAGCAGGTAATGGGAGACTGTTCGCACCAGAACACCTTCAGAAAGAGCAATTATCTGTGAGATTTGGAAGTTGACTGCAGACATGCTTGTTTTGCATAATTATTTAACTGAAATATGATGAATTCAAATCCTACTGCTTGTAGTAATGCAAAGCAGTTACAAAAAAAAATTAAAAATAAAATAATAATAATAATCCTTTTGTCTTTTTGTCCAGTAAAAATATTTAAACCTTTAAAACATAATTTAAACTGATTTGTTTTTAGAGAACATATCCTGAATGAAGTTTATTTTTCCTACCTTATTTCCAGATACAAATTTTTAGTAGATAATAAGAATTGAATCTTGAATTTATATTGAATTATGTTAATGTTTCTTAACCCATGGCATTTTTTCATGTTTCAAGTCAAGTCAAGTCGAGCTTTATTGTCATTCCGCTACATGTGTGGACATACAGTGGAACGAAATGTCGTGTCTCGCAGGACCACGGTGCTACATAAATAAGCATAAATATAAACATACAACACTAGATGTAAGAACAGTTTTTAGACCTACATAGCTAACTTACTAAATCGGTAATCTGACTATACATATACTATAAACAGTTGACTCTACATACACATAACCTAAGACAGACTATACAAGTACTTACATAATAACTGTGCATAGAGGTATTTAAGGTTAAGAAGGAAGTAGTGCAATATGATTTGTGGTGCATTCACAAGTAAACATTTTGTGTTATCTTATTAAGTCCTTGTAACGTGGAGGGTTTATAAGAAAGTGTCTGGTGCATACAGAGAGAGAAAGAGTATGTTTCTACAGGTGGTTTGTTCAGCCCACTCACCTGTGTGTAGAACATGCAGAATTGCACAATGTTTTCCTTGAAACATGGAGTGTTTATAAGAAAGTGTCTGGTGCGTATAGAGAGGAAAGAGTGTTTTTCCACAGGTGGTTTGTATAGCCCACTCACCTGTGTGTAGCACACTCATAAATGTATAATGTTCTTGAGGTTCTTTTCTAGTGGTGCGGTGTGGTGTGCGATGGGGGGGGGTTTTGGATGAGGTTTCAGAGGGGGGTGAGGTGATTGGAATTGAGGGCTCTCACAGCCTGGGGGAAAAAGCTGTTGAGCAGTCTGGCAGAACGGGCTCTGATGCTCCGGTACTGTCTTCCTGATGGCAAGAGCTGGAAGAGACTGTGGGAGGGATGGGTGGGGTCTTTCACGATACTGGTAGCTTTACTGGAGCATCATGCAAGGAAAAGTCCAGGATGGAGGGGAGAGGGGCACCGATGATCTTTACAGCTATGTTCACTGTCCGCTGTAGGGTTTTGCAGTCAGCAGCACTGCAGTTCCTGTACTAGACAGTGATGCAGCTGGTCAGCACACTCTCAATTGTTCCCCTATAGAATGTGGTGAGGATGGGTGGAGGGAGACTTGCTCTTTTAAGTCGGCGCAGGAAGTGGAGCCGCTGTTGTGCCTTCTTGGAGAGTGATGTAGTGTTGGTGGTCCAGGTGAGGTCTTCTGTTATGTGCACCCCCAGGAATTTAGTGCTGCTGACTCTCTCCACAGTCGAGCTGTCGATGGTCAGTGGGGGGTGGTCAACAGAGTTCCTCCTGAAGTCCATCACAACCTCCTTTGTCTTACTCACATTGAGGGACAGGTTGTTTGCACCACACCATTCAACCAGTTGTGCCACTTCCTCTCTGTAGTGCGTTTCATCGTTGTTGCTGATGAGACCTACCACAGTTGTGTCATCAGCAAACTTGATGATGTGGTTGGAGCTGAACTTGGCAGTGCAGTCGTGGGTCAGCAGCGTGAAGAGCAGCGGGCTGAGCACACAGCCCTGTGGTGCACCTGTGCTCAGTGTGGTAGTGCTCGAGGTGTTGTGGCCGACACAGACTGACTGAGGTCTTCCGGTTAGAAAGTCCAGGATCCAATTACAGAGGGAGGCATTTAGGCCCAGCAGGTTCAGTTTGTTGATGAGCTGTTGTGGGATTATTGTGTTGAATGCTTAGCTGAAGTCGATGAACAGCATTCTAACATAAGAGTCTTTGTTTTCTAAGTGGGTAAGAGCCAGGTGGAGGGTGGAGGAAATTGCATCGTCCGTGGAGCGGTTTGGACGGTATGCAAACTGGAGCGGGTCAAGTGTGTTGGGGAGATTTGATTTGATATGGTGCATGACTAACCTCTCAAAGCACTTCATCATGATTGGGGTCAGTGCTATGGGATGATAGTCATTCAGGCAGGACACAGGTGACTTCTTTGGTACTGGGGTGATGGTGGTGGACTTAAAACATGTGGGGACAACTGCTTGGCTTAGTGAGATGTTAAAGATGTCTGTTAAGAAATCTGTCAGCTGTGCAGCACAGTCTCTCAGTAAGCGGCCTGGTAAGTTGTCAGGACCTGCAGCCTTGCATGGGTTAACCCTAGATAGGGTCTTCCTTACATCGACGGTTTAAAGGCACAGTTCACCCAAAAATGAAAATGTGCTCACCTTCAGGCCATCCAAAATGTAGATGAGTTTGTTTCTTCATCAGATTTGGAGAAATTTAACTTTACATCACTTGCTCACCAATGGATCCTCTGCAGTGAATGGGTGCTATCAGAATGAGAGTCCAAACAGCTGATAAAAACATCACAATAGTCCACAAGTAATCCACACCACTTCAGTCCATCAATTAACATCTTGAAAAGAAAAAGTCTGCATGTTTCTCATTCTGACGGCACCCATTCACTGCAGAGGATCCATTGGTGAGCAAGTAATGTAATGCTAATTTTCTCCAAATCTGTTCTGATGAAGAAACTTTTCTACATCTTGGATGGCCTGAGAGTGAGTAAATGTTCAGCAAATTCTCATTACTTTAAAGTATAAACCTCATTAAAAATGTATAAATTAAAAAACAAAAAAATGTACAACACATATATACATTTGTTCCAAAGACTAGACCAAAGACAACATCCTTTTCATAGAAATGAGAGAAATGTTGATTATAGATATATTTAATTTAAAATCTAATTACAAAAATAGCATTTCCATCTCACTATGCATTTCCATTTCACCAAGAAGTCTAAAAATGCAGCAAATGCATGGACAAGACTGCAAATACAGCCGCTTCATGTCAATATGCTTCATCTAAATCCCTTATGAAATCCATACCTACCTTAACTCAACCCAACAGCTGCATCAGCAAACAGAAATGTGTCCTTTATGTGCATGGAATGCACTTATTCAGATTTAAATAAGCCACTCTTTATCCATTGATATGCCATTTGCAAATATCTGACTGAAAGCAGCAAGTTTAAAGAGATTTGTAGAATGTCTTGTCTAAGTTTGTCCACTATTGCTGGGTGGATTCAAATTTCTACAGAATTCACAATGAGCAGAGTGTACTTTTCAAAACAGTGGATTTTACCATGGTAGATATGAATTAGCCAATGTATGCATACGTATGAATGTAATATTTATAATAGGCCTAGTCTATCACAATAAAATCTGGCTGTTTTTTCTTTGACCTAAAATAAAAGCATTTTCTGAGAAATCTGGTTGAAGACAGACTTTTAATGCAGCATAACATCACATCTAATGATGTAAAAGTGAACTTTAGATATAACTTGCAACTAATTAATGACTACAATGGGTATTTTTTATATAAATACAATCATAATTAGAAAAAAAATGGACGTTAATAAACATTTTAACACCAATAGATCTCTTTAAATAACCACAAATTAACCTGATTAAGGCATTTGGATTTTATTTATTTTAAATATATTACTTAATAAAAATTCAGAATAAAATTGTAATTTTTAAGGGTCTACAACCATCGTTCAGTTTTATAGTGTACCTGAGAAGCAGCATTTTAAGCCATTGTTTCAAACCAGAAAATAGTGCTTCAATACCAGCAGTGAGTGCGCCAAAGGTGACTGTGTCTCCCTAGATGGCAGGTTTGATGAGCAAGAAACCTTAGGAGGAACCATGACTCTGCTTCAGAAACAAAAGCGTCTCTCCTCTCAGCAGAGAGTGAATCCTGCAGTCACCGATTCTCTGCTGTGACCGAGAGAAGGTTTGCTAGCACACAACTCTGTCTTCGCCACAATAAACCAGCTGAAAATCAATGTCAATATTGTGCTGAGAACTATTTAATCTTCCTTGGCACTGATAGTTTTTCAAAACAGTGCCGTTAGAAAGCATCCACCGATTTCTCATTCTGCTGAGCTGCAAAGTCATATTAAGGTGTATCCAAATGGGATTTCTGGAGAATTCCTGCAGAAATCTCTGCAATGTTAAAATTAGATAAGAGTTAAGGCTGCACAATTAATCTAAATAAAACTGAAATCGTTATATTGCTTAGTGTGATTATTAAAGGTTCTGATTAAATAAATGTTTTAGAGTGAGTTGCGTCCTGTGGTTTTCAGCTAAAATAAGTTTAGTGATGATTTGACATTTAAAAATGAAGAAACTGAGACCGCCATAATTGCAGTTTTACATTTATTCTGTAAAATTATTATATTTTTTCAAATTAATTGTACAGTGAAGAAATAAAATAGTAATATTTCTTACTTCTTTGATATTTTTATGTAGTAATCATGCATGTATGTATATACAGTATGTATGTTCATATATAAATTCACAAAATTTATAAATTGTGAAGCCCTACAAACAAACAGCACCTTTAAAATAAAATAAAATACAATAAAATAAAATACAATTTTGCCATTTTTATCTGAAAAATAATTATATTTTTTCCCTAAATTGTGCAGCCCTAGATAGAGTATTAAGATGTCTTCAAAGTTGCATTTCATATAAAAATCATAAAAATACTTTATACTAGGTGAAGTTTTCTTGAGAGATTAGGCAAAGCTAAATAAGTAAAGCAGAGCATCTCAACTGGATCTGCTAACCGTAACCAAACCCAACAACTTTGTTTAGCCTACAAAAACAAACATCCTTAATCAATGCATTATGCATTATGTACACCTGTCTTCCTTTATCATCCAATCCATATTCAACTGTTGTCAACTGCTGCAAAATAAACATCAATTTGTTTGCCATTCTTAAGTCTATATATAACAAGCAGATCGTTCTTGACCTCACAAAGAAAAACAAGCAGCTTGTGGAACTTCGAAATGAAGCTATTAGGAGAAAGAAAGAAAAAAAACTAGAGAATGTGATTGCTATTGTTTTGGCTCTTCCTTTGAGCACTGTGATGCTTGTTGTAGCAAAATGGAAAAAATGGCAGAAAGCCCAGAAACATCTAAGATCAGACCATCCTACCAAATTGAGCAACTCAACAAGAGGAGCAATTGTTAAAGAAATGAACAAGACAGCAGCTACAACCCTGACAGAAGTGCAAAGCATATTGGATGAAATGAGAGAAACTATCCCGACATCACCAATCGTTCCAACACTTCAAAAGAGATTCTTGTCGAGAGCGGCTAGAAAGAAGTGACTTCTGGGAGAGGCTAACATTAAGTCAAACCTGAAGTTTGCTACACAACATCTGACAAAACCGGCAATCTTTTGCAGTATGATGGTACTAACTCTGAGCATTCTGGTCTGAAAGTGAAGTACTATATTTTTAGTGCAAAGCAAATTGCCCACGAAACACCATTCTGAACCAACCAGCATCATGGTCAGCAACCAGAGAAATGTGTTCAGGACAAAATCATCCTCAAAATCAATGACCTCAAGCAAAGCAAAAACTATGGTTCGGCTTCAAAACATATACTGGAGCTGAATCTCTGCTTACTGCCTCGGTTACAAGCTAAAGCTCTCATTTTTTTATTGAAGAAAAAGAGTTTTTTTACTGAAGCAAAGTAATGCTTTAATTCAGCAAGGTTGCATTAAATTGATTTAAAGTGAAAGTAAAGACATTCATAATGTTACAAAAATATATATATATATTTCTGACCTATTTCTGAACTTTCTATTCATTAAATCATCCCGAAAAATGGATAGCAGTTTCCACAAAAATATGAAACGGCACTATTGATTTCAACAATTGCTAATAATAACAAAAGTTTCTTGATCAGCAAATCAGCATATTAGAATGATTTCTGAAAGATCATGTTACACTAATGATGCTGAAAATTCAGCTTTGATCGCAGGAATTGAATGAAAAATGTTTTCTTTTCCTTTTCAATCATTTTACATTATCTATTTTTATTCTAAATATTAAAGAAATATTCCAGGTTCAATACAAGCTCAATAAACAGCATTTGTGCAACAATCTTTATTAATACAAAAAAAAAATAATAATTTAGGCTAAAGGAGGCACTTACAATGGAAGTCATTGGAGCCAATTTTCCTTTTTTTTTGCATTATTACAGCAACTAAGTTGCAAAACTGGACAAAACGTTACACAGATCTTTGTAGATGAAGTTTTTCACACAAAATTCATGTGAACATGCATATTGTTTACTTTTTTAAAGACAACCTAAATCAGAAAAGTCAAAGGGTCAGATTTACTAACAGCTTGTGCCAACACAAACAATCTTTTGCCATTAAAAATTACTGTCAGGATTTACTAAAGACATGCAGTGAAAAATTACAGATGAAAAGGTGTGAACAGTTAATTTTGAGGCTGACCTTATTGCATATGCATTTGTAGAAGTCTCCCTTTCAGAAGCAAAATTCATGGGAAGAGAGTATGTAATGCAAGGTGATTCACTAAGGCTTGCTGTAGTCAATTTACTGGTATTTGTGCCATTATTTAACACCCCAAAAAAGCATGTCTTAACCCATTTTTTGCCTGTATTGCTAGTAGACTATTCACACTTGGTTATCATTGGCTCTGCCTTTTTACGTCTTTGATTTGCACATTGTCAGTAGATCATCTGCTCTTTCCACTCATCTGCACATTTATATCATTGTGACCTCAAACAAATTTGGCCTGTTTAGTAAATCTGACCCTAAATGGTAACCAACATTGTGCCGATTGAGCATTACTTTTATTGAACCCAGAATATTCCTGTAAAAATATAACTGATGTTTTTTTTTTGTTTTTTTTTACTAACCTCATTGCAGTGCATTCTGGAATTTTTGTTTCCAAAAATGATCCACAAAAAATCCCCAAAAAGAAGGTACCAAATGGTGCATATGAAGCACGTCTATGATGCATTAAAATGCTGTTTATGTAGGCGGCTCAAGAGATTTTGAAACAGAGCCTATAAAATAGCTTGACAAAAGGTTAGTATTCTGGAAAGGCCCAGCTAGACTTTACAGGCTTCAATCCAATTGAATTGGTGGTATGACTTGCTGAAATTGCAGTCCACTGATGCGCTACATCTAATTTGGAGAAAATTATTTTAGCATTAAAATCAGGTGGTGCAGCAGGAAAAAAATTCAAAGGAATTCAACAGAGGAAGTGCTTTCCGCAGGCTCTGAACGTCAGCCATTGTTGAGTAAAATTCTTGAATATAATTAAACCAAAGGAAGATAAACACAGGTCAGCTTTAAACATCAGAATGAAAAGTCGCATACACACACACACACACACACACACAAAGTTCTCCTGAACAGTCATCTTCACTTTTGAGAGAGATGTGCTTTCCTGAATCTGATGTAAGACATTCCAAACCCCTGGAGAACGAGGATGAAGGGATTTTTACAAGGCGTTTATTTGAAATTCGAACACTTTTGTGCCTGTGAGGAAGCGTTTTTTTCTAACTGCTGGAACTCAACATTTTCTCTGATGCAAAATTTCATCTAATGCCTCCAATCACCTAGTTTCTGTGAATTGCCATGATGAAATCCTGTTGACAGCACTGAAGTGTCACAGACAAAGACGGCAATCAGCTAGATGTTATTTCAGCCACACTTTAAACTCCAAGATCCCTGTTTCTGTGTATTTATGTAAGTGCTGAGTAAGACTAATCAACATCGTGTAGAATTATTTTGTGCAGGTACTTGTAATTATTAGTGGTGCTAGCTAATGCAAAGTTTATTCATTAAAATCAGCAAATAATTCAGAACTGTGCATTAAAATATGCAAAGAGTTAAGTTTGTTCACTGCATAGAATTTGTTAACAACACGTTTTTATACACAAATGTACTACCTAGCTGAACTAAAGTGGGTAGTGGTCAACCACTACTTTTTTTTTTTTTTTTTTTAAATCGATAGAGAGCAGGGTGGTTGATGGATAATACAAAGTTGATATATATGATATCACACAATTTAATTTAAAGATAATAAAAGCACATATATAACAACTCCTAAAATGCAATTTCTACTTACTCTACATATTTATTGTTGCTTGGTTGGAACAGCAGCTACGCTAATTATGTCTCTATTTGTTTCTCTGTTTCTGCCACGGGATTAACATCCCGTGGTAACTAGGATTTACACAAGCTTCAGTCTGGATCCAGAACACCTGAGAAGAGATGATGCCAACCCCTCAGAGGACCTCAGATGAAGCATACCCTCAGACAACATACAGAACTACCAAATTTCGCCATAAGTTAAATATATTAAGTTTCTACAATATATAAATATATTGTAGAAACTTAATTTCCTGTAAAGCTGCTTTGCAACGATTTGTATTGTGAAAAGCGCTATACAAATAAACTTGAATTGAATTGAATTGAATTGAATATTTATACATTCACATAATAATTTGAAAATTGATTCAGTAAAATTGATTCATTAATGAAAATTGATTCATAAAAAAATCTGTAAAATGAACTTTTTTTTTTTTTTTTTACAAATCACAATTTTGACACTTTCTCAGAATTCTGAATGTACTCTTTTACTTTTTTAATTTAAAGGTAATTTAAACTTTTTATCTCACAATTAGATTTTTTTCTTGCAATCACGAGTTTATCGCTCACAATTCTGACTATATATTGTAATTCTAAGTTCCCATCTCATAATACTGAGTTTGTATCTCACAACTGTGAGGAAACAGTCAGAATTATCAAAAAAGTCCAAATGACCTTTATTATTATTATTATTATTATTATTATTATTTATCGCGTGGTGGAAACAAGCTTCCATAAATAGAAATCAAACGCTGTAAAACTTTTCAGTACACATTTACTTTATTAATTGACAGTTCTGTCTTATAATTTACTATCAGAACTGTTAAACAGAGATTGGGAGCTCAATGCACTCAGATGCTGGTTTTCTCCACTTCCAACACATTGGCCTAATAGAAAAACCTATCAGCCGATAATTCAAAAATCCCAAATGTCAACCGATATATTGGCCATGGCAATATATCAGCCGACCACTAAATGTGGGTGGCACATTCGATGCAGTGCATGGACAACAGTGACCTAAAATTCAGCATTGCTTCACACTTTTAGTGAGGAGTTTCAGAGCTATAACTGACCTTCCACTTTGATCTGGTTCCTCGTGCAGGAAGGACAAGGCAAGATACTGAACTCCTCAGCCTGGTGCATGGAGTAATCTGTGCTGGCCACCACGATCCTGTCGCCGAATGTCCAACCCTGAGGTTCGTCCGCGAGCTCCAGAATAGAGCAGTTAGACAAGGTGTCTATGGAGATGGAGGCATGTGGACGCACTGTTGAAGGACACAACGCACAACTATTTAGCATGCATATACGGTCATATAAAGCTTTATATGCATTGTTAGTCTAATCTGATCTGAGAGCCATTAAAGATGCATGAAATACGTGTGCATGAGCTGCATTTAATCTCATATTGTATTTTATACATGACCAGTCAAAAGTCGACAGAAACGTTTCTCCTGAGCCAAGACCTTATGATCTCGTTTGTAATTAAATGATTGATAGATGATCCCCTAAAACCAATTTCACTCATAAATCAAATTCAGAAAGACACATTTATTAAAGTAAAGTCACTGTGAGACACAAGGTTACATGATGACACAGCCGTATTTTACATGCCAATGTTAATGAGAACATTATTCTTACATTTATGCATTTGGCAGGTGCTTTTATCCAAAGCATCTTGAAGTTCATTCAAGCAATACTTTTCATATGTTTCTTAGGAATCAAAATCATGTTTTTAGAGTTGCTAGGGCATCTTTTATGTATTTTTATCCCCTAAAAGAGGAACCGAACATATTAAATCTGAAGTAATGCATTTTGAAAGTATGATTAATCATATTTTTATCATGGATCCCTTGTTATGCATGAGAAAATACATAAAATAAGTTCACATAGTGGCCACAATCTGTCATAATGTGACAAGAATTTTTCAAAATGTCTTTCAAAGCAAAAACAACCAGATGAAGAATTTAGTTGTAATCAGCCGGAGAAACTTTCAAGTTACGTGGCAGCATGTTAGCAATTACACGAATGGCATATTATCAACTAGCCTGGGCTGAATTTTCAGACAGCCAGTGGTTTGGATTAACACAAACCAATTCCAACCAATAAACAAGATGTTCCGATCCATTTTGGGAAAATAAAACCCCGAAACATGTGAGTGAAGAATCCAGTTCTCTGGGCATTTCTGTGACCTCTGAGTTCTGTTAAAATCATTGACAGGAGGAGCACTAAAATGTGTCACTTACTGTATGGGATGTGGACCTGCAATCTTTCTGAGCTGTTTAACTTGATTGACAATCAAGTGTCAGTTTTGGTGCACTCATGCACTCCAGATTATGTTTAGCGGAATAAAAATCAATGTGGAAAGTAGAGCTAGAAGTATATTTCTGAAGCTTTCTCATCCATTTTTGTCTAAATATAGGCTGCAAAGTGCACACTTTATTCAACAAGTGGAAGAGCTCAAGTTTGTAAACAGCTGACATTTAGCAGAAATTGTCCGAGAGGCTTGCCACGAGCTGTTGCAGTGGAACTTATCACAAATCACTTCTAAAGGACATTTTTACCAATTCTCCTTACTTGTGATAGAAATTGCTTCTGAAATTCAACATCAACGTCTTAAAGCAAACATCAAATGTCATGCACAAACCATATAATTCACGTAATCTGATGTTTATGAGCTAAAGCAGGACATTTAAGAAAATGAAAGATGGGCTGGGACAGGCCAGGGCAGGACTTTATCAATCAAAAAGGAAAGAAATACCAAAAAAAAAAAAAAATGAATAATTTTAGAAAATCTTATCCCAAAAATACAATAAAATAAAATAAGTGCCCACACCTAAATTAAGGATCAAAGGCACAGAAATAATGCATCTTTGATGAATCTATAAATACAAAACATTTCCATAGACGTCATACTGCTGCTTGCAGCTGCAGTGGTGCAAACGTTGCTGATGAGTGATGAAAGTCTCAAGTACAAGCAACTGTCAAGCATGGATGTAGATAATGTTTTATTTTATTAATTTATTCACTTTTGCAATCTGATTTATTTTATTTGATCTGTACGGGGCTATTTTTTTCATCCATCCTTCCCACATTTTTAGCTTTTGTTTTTTCCTCTGACGGGGGTGGCAAAATGTAGCACAGGGAGCTGCATGGAAAAAGATAAGCACTAAGATAATTCATTTTTAATGACAGAGATGAACAGAGTGGGTTCAGAAACTGCCCCAAATATGTGGCACACGTCCCCATGCAGTCCCAGAGGCCACTGCCGCCTTAGATGACTGTCTGTCTGCTCAAAGATCAAAGCTTCACTAATAATTTATGAAGACACATATTATAGCTGTTAAACAGAATAAAACAGATGGGAAATATATTTTGATCAAATTACTGCAGCCTTGGTGAGCATTAAAGACTTCTTTCAAAATCATAAAAAAATTAATAAATCTTACCGACCCCAAACTTTTGAATGGTAGTGTAATGCATACAATAGGATTATTACAGTTAACTAAAACTTAAACTGCAAAAACTGAAACTGAAAACTAAAAACAACTAAAACCATAAAAAACAACAAACAAAACAAATTATATAACAAAATATTTCAGCTAGTTGTCAAGTCAACATTTCTCATTTTAATTTGGATTAACGTGATGTACAAAAATAACTAAAAGTAATATGGAAATAAAAAATTAATAAAAACAACTATACACATAAAAAATTAACTATAACTAAAACACACAACAAAATCACACTAAAATGAAAAAAAATTAAATGAAAATGAAAACAGAAAATATAAAAATAAAAACTGATTCAAAATAGTAAAATATTAAATATTTATAATAATTTAAATATATTTAAAACATATATCGTAAAAAGTAACTCACTGATACTAAAATAACCTGGTGTACAAAAGGATGCTAAAACTGGAAAAGAACGTGATTTATTTAAGAATACACAATATATAAGGCAATATTATAAATTTTATTATTATTTGTCTGATTAGGATTAGTGGCTGCTACCACTGTGCTGCTAATTATAAGGTTGTCATGCCTAATTTTACTTATAGTATGGGAAATATATAATTGTTTGGTCAAATATAACTGCATTTCCAAATGTTTGTTAAGACATGGTAAGCAGCCGTGCCATTTGACCCCATGCATACAGAGATATGCATGCTACTGCTATTCGCTTTCACTGAATGCAAAAGAGCAGCTTGAGGTACATTATACCTAAAATCTCCAATTGTGTTCTCTGGAACAGAGTTATAAAGGTTTGGAGTGACATGAGTAACTGATAGAAAAGAGTTTCTCCAGAAGCCAAATGCAGACTGCATCAAACATACCGAGTTTGCCGCACAGGAAACGCACGCGGTAGTTGTGGCAAATCCCATCCACCTGCTCTTTGTTGAGGCATACAAAGCCATAGTTTCTGTCAAACTTGGAGAAGACTTCTCCTGTCATGTTGGCAGGGATGCCGTCAAGAGTTTCAGCCTGAAGGCAAAGGAAGACATTTTTCAATACAGTGAAATAGTCATTCTCTCAAATACACTACCATTTAAAAGTTTGGGTCAGTAAGATTTGTTTTTCTTTTAAGAATTTAATAATTTTATTTGACAAGGAAGCATTAAAATGATTAAAAGTGACAAGACCTTTATCACATTACAAAAGATTTCTATGTCAAATGAATGCTGTTCTTTTGAATTCTGTTCGTTAAAGAATCCTGAAGAATCCTTTTCACAAAAATATGAAGCAATACAACAGTTTCAACACTGATAATAATAAATAATGTTTCTTGAACAGCAAATCAGAATATTAGAATGATTTCTGAAGGATCATGTGACACTGAAGATTGAAGTAATGATGCTTTGATGATTCAGCTTTGATCAAAGGAATAAATTACATTTTACAATATATTAAAAAAAACAGTTATTTAAAATATAATACTACTTCAGAATTTTACTGTTTTTACTGTATTTTTGATCAAATAAATGCAGCCTTGGTGAGCAAAAGAGGCTTAATATGAAAACATTAAAATGACCCTAAACTTTTGAATAGTAGTGTAATGAGAACAAAAGGATGTGATTTAAGTATGCACAATATATAGCATTTTTTAATTATTATTTGTCTGGTTAGTTCAATGTTAGATTTTCTAATTTTTCACATTTAAAACATGTATTCTATTTCATTGTTTCTGCTGTACTGAACATTATTAGGTTTTAATGTCTAATTACACTTACAATAAATAGTATTTTGTGGTTTAAAAACAAAGCAAAACATTTTTTAATAATACTGACCACCATATTGATTATCAGCCATAACATAACATGTTATGTTAACATAAAATGTAAAATATAAGCATTTAATAATTCAGTAAGTACACTTTCAGAAACAAAAGGTAAAGAGCTAATTTGGGTGGTACCCTAAGGTACAAAAGCTAAATGGTACATCTTTGTACCTTGTTTACCCATAAAAGGTAAATATTAGTACCGTAAAGGTACCTATTAGTACTTCAAAAGTACATAGGCCTATTAGTAGCTTTTGAAAAGGTACCACCAGTTTTGTACCTTTTTTCAGAGAGTGTATTTAGTAAGTTAGTATTCACATGTTTACCTCAATATCAAGAGGGTTACTGCACAGACGCTCTGGAAAAGCTTTGTGGAGGTCGCTCAGTTTCTCCCAGTCACCTGACCCCCTCTCGTCATCGCGGTCAAACCATTCAGTCCATTCGGCCTCTAAAATACCACACAAACAGAAACACCGATTAAAGAGCTGCCACCCCTCCAGCGCTGCCCGACAGACAGGCTCTGTGTAGATATTAGTCTCATTTACATCTTTAATCTTCCTGTCTTGCAATTCTGCCTGTCAAAGCCTATTTATGCAGAGATAATTGCAGTTCGCCCTCCCTGTTTTGCCGTCTGCATTGCCAGACCTACAGGGAATTCAGCCTACTTTTGTTACATTGCATTCAAATCAAACCAAACTAAATAAAAAGACAACTCTGCCATGCATTCGAAAAGACGTTCCTCCTTCACTCTCCACTGCGATCAGGGCACAAATCTCAAGTGTTCGCGCTGTTCGGGGGATACTTGAAAATGATTAGGAGCTATGACAAATTAAAAAGAGCCCTTCAATGCAAAAGAGCTCTCAGAAGCCACTCCAAGAGTGTGGTGGAAAATTTACTGTGTATATGAGCATGCGGGAAGTGAACTGGTGGCATACTGTAGTGTGTGTTGTATATTAAGTGACCTACTACTTGCAAAATCACTCCCATGCTTAGGGTTGCACTGTACTGTTACTTAAAATGTGTAATGCACACTTTTTTATAGGTTTTAGGTCATACCTATTAGCTTTAAGGCCAATATGCTGTGGTATTCTTGAAAGTTGATGAAACAAGTTGTTAGCATAGACACATTAAAAAAAAAATGGGGCAAAATATTAATGACTTAATATATTAATCTGATTAATCTTATTCACAGGGAAAGGAGTGATATTGCAATATATGTTACCTATAACACCATATATAATTTTCACAGTATGCACATTCTCTGAATATATATGGTTATAACATATATATTATCCCCATAATAAATAAATAATATCTATATAATGATTGTTATGGTATTATATGTAGCAACCATATACAATAGTAACGATAAAATAATAGTAATAATGGTGCAAAAGGCTTGTGAAAAGCAAGTAGCCTTAATTCAGCAAGAATGTATTAAAATGATCAAAACTGAAGACATTTATAATGTTACAAGAGATTTCTCATTTAAATAAATGTTTTTAAACATTCTACTCCTCAAAGAATCCTGAAAAAAAATCATGTGAACTGTTTTCAGCATTGATAATAATCAGAAATGTTTCTTGAGCATCAAATCAGCATATCAGAATGATTTCTGAAGTATCAAGTGACACTGAAGACCGGAGTAATGATGCTGAAAATTCAGTTTTGCATCACAGGAATAAATTACATTTTAAAATATATTCACAAAAAAAGAGTTATATAACACTGTAATATTTCACAATATTTCAGTTTCTGCTTTATTTTTGATCAAATAAACAGCCTTGGTGAGCGTAAGAGACTTCTTACAAAAACATTTATTATTATAAATATTATTTAAGAAGCCTATTACATACATAAACCCCACATTTTTCATAAACATTAACAAATCTTGCTGGCCCCAAACTTTTAAACAGTAGTGTATATCCAATAAAAGTTAACTCTCAGGAGTGCAATAGCATATCAATCGTCTCAAAGCTAAAAGTATTTCATGGGCTCAAACTTGTTCCCAGAATTCCAGAATAAATTTCGCCCACTTTTCCCCATCTGTGCACTGTAATCATACGGCAGGACTTAAATTCTACATCTAAATGAGTTCATTCTCTGCCCATAATAAGATCTTGCACACTTGTTAACTAAATTATCACTTTGGTGATGAACAAACAGATGGCATCTTCAGAATGGGATGTTCTATGTGACTGTGTGATGGAGGCGCTGGTTGAGGATATACAGGTGTAAGTGCTGGGCTGGGTAATTAAGCTGCTGGGACTCGGGGGCGGACAGACAGACGCCACGCGGGTATTAGCTAACAGCGCCGAGGATTGTGGGATATTGGGAGAGATTCTTAGGGAGATCGAGAAATGCGAGGTGGAGCGGAACCAAATATAGCATGTTGGATCACTGATTAACATAATTTACACATCATATGGGTGAAGACTCTTCAAGATTAATTTTAGTGTTATTTAATCTGATATCTTTTTTAGAAAACTGAATGCTGTACAGTTAAATTAGGATTTTTGTGTAATTAACCCTTAAATACCTAGAACATTTTTGGGGCACCTGACACACCTGCCCTTTTCTTTGTTTTTTTTAGACCTATTCTAGAAGTCAGCATCAAGTGCCATATATCATAAACAGGAGAACTTTAAATGAGCTAGACTAAAACTTCAAGTCAAATTTTCCTTTTTTTTTCTAAGAATGAATGAATTTCCCGAATTTTAAGAAAAACACAAGCAACAATTGGGTGTTTTTTACTCTGTACTCAAACAGAAACTCCTGAAGTTTGTTTGTTTTTTTTGTTCTTTAGAAAGTTGATCTGGGTGTTTTACACTTCCAAATAAAATTTTATCTACATATAACATTCCCCAAGCAAGTTATAACCATTTACTGCAATATTGTTATAGGCGCTTTTCAGTGAAAAATAGGTCTATTTAGTTTACTAACAATATAGCTGTGTCCAAAAACGTTTAGGGAGTAAAGAAAATGTAAACAGTGTTATATAATAACAAAACAAAATAGAAAAGTCACAGTAAAAAAAGACTTTTTTTTCCAGAGAAATATATTTTCAATCTGAGTATGAACAATAAACACAAAGTGTGCAGCTAATAGTGAAAACAATTGCACAAATGAATTGTCTTCTGCAACAAAAATACAAATAGTGCAAATGATTCACAAACTACACACAAAATGAGTGAGAAATATACAGAGTGAAACAGAAAAAAATAGTGCAAATGATCTTTATGAACTATATAAGAATTATTTAAATAATATACATCATATAAATGGATCGATCCGCTGGCTGTACTCTGCGTCAGAATCGATTTTACCGGGACATCACCTAGCGACGCGAAGACATAAATTCCAGTGCTTTATCCGATATGCACCACTGTTTCATCCTTGTTTTTGGTTTGTCTTATGTCAAAGTACTCAGTCGTGTGTTTTTCTGTGCTTTTTCAGAGAGTTCTCTCATGCAAACGTATTATTTTGTGTTTGTTTTCATGCACGTACGACAGACTTTACTTTCACTTTGCGTTTGCTCAAATTTCCAAAGAAACTTGCTAAATGGTGGTTCAAAAGACCAAAACCTATGTTTACTGGTTGAATATGTGACAGTTTGAACCAATCTGGGCAGGGGGGTGGGACTAAGCATCAACAATCGTTCCTGTTTGGCTCAGAGGAACGAAATGCATTGGTTTCTTCTGATGAATCAGTGTTGTCAAAATGTGATGAAGTAATCACGTACACAACGGAGCCTCTGAATATCCAAATGAGACAAATGAGATGTCTCCGAAAAGAGAGAATCTCTGCTTTACAACAGTTTTTAAAGTATTCAGATAGGATTAGCGGTTCAAAAGTTATTAAACATTTAAGAACAATAGTTATTTTTAGCCGCGGGCAGCTGTCTCGGTCTTTGAGGGTTAATTAAGATTTACAAGAATGAGTCCTTACCAGCTGTTGTCTCGTCCATGTTATTCCTGAATTTTCAGTGTCACATGATCCTTCAGAAATCAATCTAACATGCCAATTGATCTGCTGCTCAAGAAACATTTCTGATTATAAGCAATGATGAAAACAGTCGTGCTGCATCATGATTTTCAGGATTCTTTGATGAATAGAACGTTCAGAATTTATTTGAAATAGAAATCTTTTGTAACATTCTAAAATTCATTGCTGTCACTTTTGATCAATTGAATATCTCCTTGCTGAATAAAAATAATATATATATATATATATATATATATATATATATATATATATATATATATATATACATATTAATTCTGAACAGTAGTCTATATGTATTTTAAAGGGGTCCTGAACTGAGAAATCAAAATTCCCTTGATCTTTTCACATATAAGTGGTCATTGTACTATAAAAACATCCTGTAAATTTCAGAACTCAAAACTTTGTTGTTAGTCTAAAAACAGCTTATATTGAAGCCAGTCTGCCAAAACAACAGCTTATGGAATGCGCCACTCTATGACGTAATAGTGTGGATAAGCACCGCCTCTGCAGAAGAAGATCAACGCCTGCTTCTACATCACCGCCAGTTTAGCCCCGCCCACCGATTTGCGCATGTAGAGTTTACGAGAGAGGCGAACGTGCAGGACTACGCAGAAACCAGACAATAAAGATGCTCCAAAGACAAGAAGACGCAGTGCAGTGCCAAGTTGTGGAAAAACAGTCTTTGCATCGCCTTTCCTCTGATCCCAACATTAGGAAAGAGTGGATGAACGTTATTTTTGAGGAAGATCCAGACCGTGTCAATAAGAACTTTGTCCTTAAGTCCTTTGTTCACTTCATTTTACCGTGGATTTGTTCACAAACAAGGCACAGTTCAACCCGGCATTTTCGGAAAGATTGAAACAGATGATGCTGTGCCACGATATTGGATCTGACAGTAATGTCGCAACGCACAAGTGTGAGTAACTCTTTTTAATACGTGACCACTATTGCTTTGCCTCTACTTACAGATCGTTTGGTATGTGCTGAGTATTTATGTGTTTTTAATCTAAATCACAGCAGCATCTATCCATGAAGGATGTTGGCTGTCAAACATACACATCTGTTAGCCAATCACAGCAGTGGGCGTTTACTTCTGAGTCTACAATCTGCCACGCCTATTCAAACAGAGCGATCTAATGAGGGGGGTCAAAACAGGACAGAAAATAGCATATTACTTCTAAATTATGTTTTTTGACGTAAAAATCTTGATAACATTTAAAGTGAACCTCAAAGAATAGTACAAAATAATAAAAAAGGCAGTTCATGACCCCTTTAAACATCAAATATGGAAATATATTGAAATTGGTTATGATTTTATGTTCTTCTACATTTTCTTTCAGACCAACTGTTTGCTGCTGGATATTGTCATATTGCCTGGTTATAGGCAATTTTTATAAAGCTCTGCTGGAAAGACTGGCACAGCTGGTCACCAAAACTTGCTTAACCAGCAGGACATCAACAAGAAAGACCATACCAACACACTAGTTAAAGGTATAGTTCGCCCCATTTCCATGTCATTCTAACCCTGCATTATTCATTCTTTCAGGAAACACAACAGGAGATGTTAGACAGTACGTCTGAGCTGGGTTTTTTCATGTTTCAAAGGTGGAGTGTGATTTATAATGCCAAGCTTCAAAACGAACAAGAACTCAACATGAAATCACCATAAAAGTAACTCATCTGACCGGAGTTTGTGCTACAAATAATCATTATCCGTCACTTTGACGCACCGGGTTGTGCATTTCCTGTCATGTTCTATTTTTGTCCATCTGTAAAATACTGTAACACTTGGTATTTTAATGTGACACTGATATCTTCTCTTGCAGGAAAAATAACTCTTGTTCTGCAAGAGCTTTTTTTAGTTTTACCAACCGCTGAGTTGCAGGTTCTTGGCCTTTTCATTTTTCTCTGCTCTCACATTGTGAAAGAGACCTTAGATTTAATGATCAATATCGCATGAATCATTCCACCGGACTACACTTGGAAACTCCTGTTTCTCTCCTCAAATCTTCTCTCATTTATTTTCACAGAGTCTTTTTCTTCATTTTTAATCCACTAGTATCTTTGACTGAGAGAATGTCTCTAAAGTAGAGAAATGCAACAGACCCAGTACCTCCTTTCTAATCTGTCAACATGATGGAAAATGTCAGTCAATCTTTTTAAAATTCAGTAAATGATGGAACGAGTCTTCTGAAGTCATGTGATCACTTTGTGAGAAACAGACTGACATTTTGATCTGCTACTTTCATGGTGCTTTTTGTCCATTTCAGAGCCTAACAGTCTATATTATGCTGCCCCTACACTGTTATTTTTATTTATTCTATAAAAAATATATAAAAATATTTGTAATAAATGCATGTATTATCTTTTTGGGTCCCACTTTATATTAAGTGTCCCTAATACCTGTGTTACTTACATAGTAATTAGATGTGTACGTAGTATGTAACCACAGTGTAAGTACACATTGATACATAGTATCTACAGCTCTAATGTTTGTGTAACTACACATATGTAACAACCCACTGAATGGTATGTGTAAGTACAAATGTGTAACAGGACTAACAGCACTTTTTGGTAAAGAAAGATTTACACTTTATATTAAGTAGACAATTCCTATGGATTTACCATGTAATTACTTTACGGGGAAGTCGTGGCCTAATGGTTAGGGAGTCGGGCTTGTAACCTGAAGGTTGCCGGTTCGATTCTCGCACCGGCAGGAATTGAAGGTGGGGATTGTGAATGAACAGCACTCTCTCTGCCTTCGATACCATGACTGAGGTGCCCTTGAGCAAGGCACCGAACCCCCAATTGCTCCCCGGGCGCTGGAGCAATGGCTGCCCACTGCTCCGGGTGTGTGTTCACGGTGTGTGTGTGCGTTTGTTCACTGCTGTGTGTGTGCACTTGGATGGGTTAAATGCAGAGCACCAATTTCGAGTATGCTTGACAATACGTCACGACTTTCACTTTGATGTTACACAGCAGCGGCCAGTAAGTTAGGCTTTACTTTACATTACATTTACATTATTTCTTATATAACAAACTCTAAATTATTGATATATATATATATATTGATGAACTGAATATAAATATAATGTTAATAATAATATATTTTAATATAATATGAAAGAAAAATATATACATTATATTCTCTCTTTATGATTTGAATATAAATGTGATTTTAATAAATGTACATATTTATTTCTTATATAATATAAAACAGAATATATTTCAATATTATATGAATGATAAATATATTATATACATATGAAAACATGAACATTTTTGTGGAAACAATGATTTTTTTTTCTAGATTTTTTGATGAAATAAAGTCCAAAAGAACAGCATTTATTTGAAAAAGAAATCTTTTTTGTAACATTATAAATGTCTTTACTGTCATGTTTGATTGATTTAATGCATCCTTACTTTATAAAAGTATTGTTCACAGATAAATGCAGGTTTTTGTCTATTTTGAAAGTTAACAGATCCTATTCTGCTAAACTTCTCCTGTTGTGCTCCATAGAAGAAAAAAATACACCATCAGAGTGAGTAAATAAAAAAAAATAAAAAAAATTGACTGAACTATTCCAAAAAGTTTTGCTGGTCCACCAGCTGGATACCGGCATAAACCAACCCGAACCTGAAAATGAGTCATGATTGTGTGTGTTTAGTGGAGGTGGTGAGGCGTGTTTGTACCTTGAACCCACTGACTGATGGTGGTGATGGTGAAATGCTCTCCGTAACCTGAGTGAAACACCCGAGAGCTCCTGGCCTCAGACGAAGCCTTGGTTCCTGAATACACAAACACACACAAAACTCCATCATCAGCTTGCCTTCAAAGATATTTCCTTTCCGAGCTGCTGTTTGCTTTCCATCGCTGGGCAAACAAGTGGGCAAAAGAGGCTCACCCTGATAGACGGCATGATCCTCAACCGCCGAGGACGCGTCCCCTTTGACTGTAATAAAACTCCACGGATGCCTGCAGAGAAACACACACAGGAGAGAGTGCAAGGTGTGTGAGGTACAAATAAGTCAGAAGATTTGGCCATGAATAAGTTGTCCCTCCTAGACAAATATTCTGACTTTCACTGCTGTAAATGATGTTGACTTAAGGTGTGATTGGCGGCTCGCGCTTCTCAGAGAGGACAACGCCAGAGTTTCCCATCAGCACCCTGCTCCACTCTGAAAGAAGCAGCCTGACTGACACCATCATCAGGACAATTTTCTTCAGCTAGACCAGACTGACAGACCAAAGAGGTGTCGCTGCTCCATCTATCCAGCAGGAGCGTGACGCCCACCACATGTGACGATGTACATATTTCGGGAGGAAATTCTTTTTCTCAGAAGCCAAAAAGTCTAAGTCCAACTTTTTGCTCAGATAGATTCTGCTTTGTGAGATTGTTGACATGGCCTTTTAAATGTGACCCACATTAGTGGTCTGAAACAGTCTACGTCAGGGGTTTTATCATTAACTAAAACTAAAACCATAAATAAGTAAATAAATAAATAAATAAATAACTTGAAATACAAAACATTAACTAAAAAAATATATGTATATATATGTGTGTGTGTGTGTGTGTATATATATATATGATCATAATATATATATATATATATATATACACACATATATATATATATATATGTACATGTATATATGTAATATATATATATATATATATATATATACATATATATATATATATATATATATATATATATATATATATATATATATATATATATATATATATATATATATATATATATATATATATATATATATATACACACACACACACACACACACACACACACACATACATATATATATATATATATATTTATTATTGTTCATCCCAAAGAGGCACAAAATCACTTTCATGGACTTTTTCATTAACTGTTCCCTTCTGGTGGAATGACCTGCCCAACTTAATCCGAGCAGCTGAATCCTTAGCCATCTTCAAGAAACGGCTAAAAACACATCTCTTTCAGCTTTATTTGACCCTCTAACTCTATCACTCTCTATTCTAATTCTATTTTATCTGTCTTCTTTGTATCTATCTGACCCTCTAACTCTAGCTTTCTTTTTTTCTATTCTATCTACTTGTTAATGCACTAACTAATATAAACTAACAATGAGCAATACATTTGTTAAAGTATTTAATAACTTTTGTTAACATTAGTTAACAAAAATACTAGCGTGTATTGTTAATTCATGTTAGCTCAGGTCCATTACAAAATATTAACAGATACAACGTTTTAATAATGCATTAGTAAAATATTGGAATTAACATTAACTTGTTAGTCCATGTTAGCTATATGTTTAGCTAATGTTAACAAATGGAACCTTAATGTAAATTGTTACTATGTACTTTACTCTTCCAAGGCAGGCAAATGAGAAATTGTTTGGTCACACTTTATTGAAGACCAATTCTCACTATTAACTAATTATTAAATATAACTTTTGCCTCAATAAACTCATAATTTGCTGCTTATTAATAGTTAGGTTGTTAAGCTTGGGTATATGGTCATGCAGAATAAGGTATTAATATGTAATTTATAAATACTAATAAACAGCCAGTATGCTAGTAATATGCATGCTGATAAGCAACTAGTTAATAGTGATAATTGGTCCCTAAATTTAAGTGCTACCAATAGTTTAATTAATTTTCAAATATATGTTTTCAATAAATAATAGTAGTAGTTTTTCTTTTAAAAAGAAACTAATAATGAGGACTAAAGCCAGAATACTTTTTACAAATATGCAAACTAAACATACTTAACGTGTGCTCTTGTGTTGCTATGACTCACATCCAGCCGCTCTATTCACCGACCGCCTGCTGCATACAGCACATTCAACTAATCACCGCAATTGCAAGTGCCATATAAGTGGCAGTGAATTTTTGAAAGATACTCTTTATAGCTTTATAGCAAGGCACTTAGCATATAAACTTGCCATTGTGCCACTGGCCATTCTCACTGGTCTCCATCATTTTCACATCTAAGGAAGCAAGTACGCACTTTTGAGTGAGAGTTAGAAACTCATGAAATCTGCCTGAATATATATACAAAATCAAGTAGGCACATTCAACAGCATTGTGAACATAACCATTCTGAGTTTATATATAAATATTTACATTGCCCCATCCTTAAAAGTCATCTGAGCTGAGCTATTTTTTCCTGATGTGGTTGGATTTGTGTGTGGGAAACATAATTCATTATGTGGGATTATTTAAATGTGAGCGATTGTAAAGTTTAGGAGCAAATGACTTTCCCAGGCATCACATGTTGCACAGATTCTGGATTGTAGCTTGGTGTTTCATTAAACATTTTAATTACTCCAAAGTTGTTATCTGTCACAGCTATGCTGATAATATTCTCACAGCCAAGCTTCACTCATGTAAACAACAATTTCATTCGCACAAGCCGCAGCATTTCCTAACCAACCCTGAGAAAAATCACTCAGAGGTTGATGTTTCATAGTTTAGGAGACCTAATGGAGGTTTTGGTTTCATTTAAATATCAGCTTTGTCTCTGCCATAAGAGAAAGAAAAATTAAATGAGACAATTGTTGATGTTCAGAGAGAGCATGCAGCTATAAATTAAAATCTGTGATTTTTCATTCCTAATTCATAACGATCTGCAGTTCATTTGCAACGTTCTAGGACTCGTTCTAGTAATTTTCTAGTAATGACTTCATAAATTCATGCAATTTATATTCCATAAACTGAAAGGGCTTCCCAAACCCTGTTCCTGGAGATCGACCATCCTGCAAAATTCAGTTCCAACTCTAATCAAACACACCTGAACCAGCCAATCATGCGCTGCATCCCAATTTCATTATTATCCATCCTAAATAGTATGCGATTAGAATTAGATTGTATCCTTTGGTAGATTTTCATAATGTGCATCTGCATGCTTTTTAAGCTATTATAGCACACAATCTTTTGTGCAACAGAATAAATTGCAGCTAATGATTTCAAACTGGCTTGCTTTGTATTTTTATGCTTTCTTTTTTTATTACCCCTTTTATATTCCAGTCTGTCAAACACTTTGAGTTGCATTTTATGTATGAAGGCAGAAAAGGTGCTATACAAGTATTATTATTTTTTTCACACCCTTGAGGCATATTTTTTTGCATTTCCATCAAATGCTCCATAAAAGTTTCCTCTAGTTTGTAAGCTCTATTAGAGTTGTGTGCAGGAAGGTAGAACTACAGGAACAGGGTTTGCCACTTATTTAGATGCTATTTCAAGAAATATATTTCACTGGTTTCAGACCAGCAGCGATGCAAAGAGGAAAATGTGAACGCAGCCAAGCTGATACCTAACTGGACCAAATTGCTCTAAATTCAGTATCCAATTCTCAACTAATGCTAAAGCAAATTCCAGACCGGTCATGGATAAGCAACTATTGCAAAGTTGGAAACTGGTCATAGTACCGGAATCCGAGTCGATGGAAGTGTTGGCTACCCAGCTTAGTCAGAGCCTTTTTAGCCAGATCCTCCAGGTTGTTGGATCCTTCGTCATTAACCACCATAGCCAAGATCTGCCCAGTTTCCACATCGTCTACATATTGGGCCAGTCGTCTGCTCTCGTCCTTGCTCCTATATGTGTCAAACCTACACACACACACACACGTAAAAGTGGGTCACGGAGATTAATCATAGACCAGTCAAGGAACGTTACAGAAGCCAGTAAGCATACTGAGTATGAATGATTTTTCTGAAGGCTGTGTTTCAATAACAGACGCTCATTTCTGTGATGAAAAACAGTCGTAGATCAATCGCCTGCGATGATGCCAATTTGGAAGCGCTGTTTGTTTTGACAGTTGATTTGTAATTACTGTTTTAATTCCAACTGAACATTAAAACCATCAGTTAGTTGGTTTTACATGATGTACTGAAGTAACAAGCTTTAATCTGTCAAGAAGCAAGCCTGCATTAATTAGGAATGAACTTTAAGAGCAAGAAATGTGGAGGAGAGATGGTGTCCCACTGACCTATCAGTGTGCAGCACCTCTCCGGTCTTGGGGTTGATGACGTGAATGATGATGCCTCTGTTGCCCCAGCTCCTTTCAAAATGGTAGCTGTTCTCATTGCCCTGCCCAGGATGGAGGGTTTTGTTCAGGAACGTCCAGGACAGCTTCTTTTTGCCGTGAATCTCCAAGGTTCCTCCGGTTCCTATGCCAATGTACTTGCGGCCAAAATAACTGTGTTCGACCTCAGTGTCATCAGACCTTTTTCAAAAGAACAAGAAATCAGTTTATCAGATCATCCAATGAATTCAGAATTGAAGAGAATGCATTTTAAATTCCGGATTTAAGATGCCAATGGATTGTGATTCTAAATTTATGTATATATTTATTTACTTATTTATTTATTTTTTAAAATTCCATGTCAGCAGCTACTCTTACGAAAACAAAAATATAAGGGAATATATTGGAAAATATAATGAGATGTATAAAACAATACATTTCCATATATGGGAAACTAGTGAGTATATTTTTCAATATATTGCAATATATGCATGGACCATAAATAGCTATATATTGATATATATGAAAAATATATAGCAATGAATGCAAAAACTGCAATCTGTGAATCATTTAATATATGTTCAAAATCACTGATTCATTCAGGAATGAAACAAAAGTGACTTTTTTTGAGTGAGTCATTGAATCACTCTTTGAACCAGTTTGTTCAATCAATTTGTAACAGCTAGTTTATAAAAATAAATATTCAAATGACAATTTTTTTTAGATTACAAATTGGTAATGTTTTAGCTGTCTTTCACCGTAGTGACAAATGATGTCAAGTCCACACTATTATTTTTGTTTGGGAAAATGTAAGCTAAACATTTTATGTAAACTTTTAATTTACATTTTTGAATTCCATATTTTTATGTTTATGATTTTTTTTTTTTTTAAATGAAGCAAAGAACATTTTGTCAGAAGCTCCAGTAAATTGTTAATTTGTTTAGTAGACTAATATTCAACAATGTTGTGAATCAGATATTTTGTGTGAAAATTGTGATTGCTGTTCTAAACAGAAAAAAAGTAAAAAATAAAAAAAAAATAAAATAAAAAAGTGATTCCAATTTTATCCAGAATCATGCGGATCTACCAGAATGCATTGCCTGTACTGAATTAAAATTCAGTAAATTCCTTTTTCTTGCATTCAAATTCCATTTGATTCAAATTACCATTCCAAAGATTCAAATTACCATTTAACTTCCAGTAAGGTTTGGCCAATTCAAATTTGCAGTCAAGAACTAAATGGCAGTCGGTTAACCGATTCTGAATTTAGCCCAAATCCTTTAAGATTGCTTAAAATTACAGGTTTAAAACATTTATGTCCGTCAAATTCTCCTCCAAAACTTTCTGTACTCTGTAAGTGCCCTTATGAAGGCTGCAGGAGTGTTTCAGCAAGTCTGTTGATATTTCAAAGCCTGTATTCATACCTGCCAAAGAGCGTGATGGTGAGGTTGCCTTTGTAAGGGCATTCTGGACTACCGATGTGAAGTTCACCCTTTTTCCCAATGAGGATGTGCTTAGTCCTCAGAAAAATGGGTCGACTGGAATCAGCGATCACAAGCTTCCCTAAAAAGAACAAACAAAATCAAGCCAGTCCTGATCTTTCACCCTTGATTTTCAACCAATGAGGATGTTTTCCAACTCTAATTCTAGTTCTAAAAGAACAAAAATATGATTACTGGCATGGAACGTGATGGAATTCCCCCATCAAATATTCCATGCTCAGGGCGACACTGAGATTAAATGCGTTTTGATTTAAGCCTGTCAAGGCTCTTGTCAAGCTTCGCCTTCATCATGACAGACATAAATCTTCATGGCACTTTAATATTGTGGAGATGTTTGAAAGACTTTTATTAGGAAGATCTACCTCCGTTGAGGATCTCGATGGAATGGACGGTCGCGGATGAGGTGAGGATGACTTTGCGGCCGTAACCGATGGTGACTTTGTGGGCTTCATTGTGACCGGGAGTCCAGGGCTGTAGTCCAGGCAGCTTATCTGGACAAACTGGAAAAGATATAAACATTTAAATGTGAATAAGTAACAGAAGTCATGCTGCATGTTCAGAAATACACAGTCACCTTTCCATTAGATTATCATTTAATGAAAAATAAAACTTTCCTTGAGCTACTGAGATCAAAAAGCTTAACATACTACGAAAACATAACTTTCAGAACTCAAAATGTCCTTTCCCAGAAGAAAAAAACTTCACGGCCATAATAAATCGACCTCAGGGTCACAAATATATAAATAAATAAATAAATATGTGATACAAAGAAAAAACTTCAAATGAACAGAAATGTCCTATATATCTCAGATGTCTAGACTAAAAATTGACCATGATAACTCTTCAGTTCATCTGCTATTCTGCTATTACTGCGTTGATAAAAAGAAGTCAGCGGCTGAACCACAGGCGGATGTTTCTGACTGCAATCAGACTTTTAAGTGTCATCACATATTAAAAGGGTCTCATTCTTCCCTTTAATGCTGTAAAAACCTCTGAGAAGCCACGCACTTGATTTGAATACACACGGCACATCTCCAGACCCAGAGCAGCTGAGAACTTTCATCATAAGCATTTCTATATCTCTGCTTTGAAATGAGAGTAAAGGGCTTCACTGAGTTTTCTAATGCATTTTCTTCTGTGTTACAAAAAGTCAAAGCCTTGAGATGCAGCAACAAGAATAATGACAGTAATAATCACCCAAAGGAACGGCTTATTGCTCTTTCATAGCTCAGCAGACTAAGGGGTATCAGTTATGTTCATTTAAGTATAAACTCGTTTTTCTCCAGAAATTTTGCAGAAATAGAAATAGCTGAGTGTAGCGTTTACACTCAGAATTAAAAGTACATTATATAAATAAATAGATAGATAGATAATTAATAATTAGATAGATAACAAAAAATAATTAATTTGAAGTAAAGCTCTAAAACTGAAAAAAGAAATACATAAAAAAAGAAATACATAAAAATACAAATACTTAATAAAATGAAAGAAAATATAAAAATAAAAGCTAATTCAAAAAAATAAATATTACTATTAGAGTATACAATAATAATAAAATAACACTCATTTACATTAATAAAAAATGATAAACTAATATAGCACATCATGAGAAATTGTCTTTTTCTCAAGAGAAGCATGAAAAAGACTTAAGCAAAAGTCTCCATTTGCTCTTCAATTAATTTTATTGCTGTCTGGGCCAAACAGATGAGATATTAAAGAGATCAAAAATTTTAATTTTTCTGACCTAAGGGAGCCCAAGTTGCAATTAAAAATGATGAATCTAGCACGTTGTGAAGATGTTTGGGAGGATACAGTCAATTGCTGGGAGCGAGAGATTTGCATCAGACCAGTTATAAAGTTCATAATCAGGATTCATTTCAGCTACTTGTAACATTGCTTCGGGTGGACAGCTGACATGGAGGGTCACCTAACAGTAGTGCAGAGGTCTCTTATAAAGGGATCAAACACACAATCATGTATTTGTCTTTTATTTTATGAATCAAAACATGCAAGGAAGGAACAAAGGAATAGTTTATCTAAAAATGAAAAAGAATAGTTCACCCCAAAATTAAAATCGATGAAAATGTACCAACCCTCAGGCCATCCAAGATGTAGATGAGTTGGTTTGTTTATCAGAACAGATTTGGATAAATTTAGCATTGCATCACTCACTCACCAATGGAACCTCTGCAGTGAATGGGTGCCGTCAGAATGAGAGTCCAAACAGCTGATTAAAAACATCACAATAATCCACAAGTAATCCACACCACTCCAGTCCATCAATTAATGTCTTGTGAACAGAAAAGCAGCATTTTTGTAAGAAATAAATGCATGGTTAATACATTTCTAAGTTTAAACTGTGGCTTCCAAAATATGAGTTCTCTATGTGTAATATTGCTTTCTCCAGTGAAACAGTCATCTCATCTGAATCAGGAGAGAAATATGCACAGATCGAGCACTGTTTACAAGCGAAAAACAGCCCAAAACAGTTCTAAACATGTTGGTGGATTTTGATTGAGAGAAAACTAGAGATGGACTTTTTCACTGGAGCAAGCATTATTATGGATTATATTTTGGCCACAAGCAACAGCTTAAAGTTAAAAACATCTTAATGATGGTTTTGTTTCTTACAAACTTACAGCTTTTCTGTTCACAAGACATTAATTGATGGACTGGAGTGGTGTGGATTATTGTGATGTTTTAATCAGCTGTTTGGACTCTCATTCTGACGGCACCCATTCACTGCAGAGGATCCACTGGTGATATAATGCCTAATTTCTCCAAATCTGTTCAGATTAAGAAACAAACTTATCTACATGTTCGACTGCATACACAACACACAACAAAGCAACTATTAGATAAAGCGTGCCTTTAATAAAGTACCCCATTCATCCTGAGCTCAGCTCTCAGAGAACAACACAATCAAAGAAAACACAGCAGCCTGTCATTTCAAACAAACACTTTTATGTGACCACTAACTAGCTGTCCTGAAGTGATACATTAATCTCATCGCCAGCCTTTACAATACACAGAATCCATGCCGAAAAAACAAAACTGTGAAAAGCCATCACTCTTTGTGTCGTTAACAAAAAGCAGTTCAAATGCAGATTTTCCCAGAGGAATCCACTCGCTCAAAGGCATTGCTGGAAACACCACAAACCCAAAAGAGTGATCTCACTCTAAATGCACATAAAACATGTTTTCGCACGGATTCGGGCGATTGTATTGAATCGTGCAACCATTATGACCATCTACTGTAGAATACATTCATTTTGACTTTTAATGCGGAAGGCCGTGCTGCTTTTTAGAATTGCAAATCACATTTCCAACTACAAGGTCTGAAAGCAACTTTGGTTTCTAAAATTACAGTAAAGCTACTTTGCTGAGCAAAGTTGAAAGGAGCAGAAATGCACTACATTTACGGGCCTGTAAAGATACGGATTGTGCTGTTGGGCTTTGGCTTAAAACTGAGTTTGCTGGACTAGAATGAAACACAGTGGAAAAAAATCTCAAAGGGCTTCTGTGGGTTTGGCCGAACTAAATCCAAGAGCCTTCTTCTGTAACAAGACTCTTAGTCATGCGGTCTCTCTCTGTCGGATGGATTAAAACGAGACTGAAAGGATGTCGGTATATTTTGGATGGGCAGATGCTAGCTAATCTCTGATACTGTACATCAGGCAGTGTCACAATTCAGCCTATGAAGTGACAGCAGATAACAGAGGGATGACAGACAGAAAGGGCAACTAATAATTTTAGGGAAGAGAAATTATTCAACTAAGGCTATAAAACATAAGGTTATGTTAATATTATGGTTATGTTTATGTTATATTATGTTTATGTACATATGGTTATGTATAAGGTTATGTTTGGCCAGAGGAGAACTGGCCCCCCGACTGAGCCTGGTTTCTCCCAAGGTTTTTTTTTTCTCCATTCTGTCACCGATGGAGTTTTGGTTCCTTGCCGCTGTCGCCTCTGGCTTGCTCAGTTGGGGACACTTAATTTCTAGCGATTATCGTCGATTTGATTGCACAGACACTATTTAAACTAAACTGAGCTAGACAATGACATCTCTGAATTCAATAATGAAATGCTTTTAACTGAAAATTGAGTGTTTAATCTTATCATTATACATTACTGACACTCTATCCTCCAATTTGATACTGTTAAGTGCTTTGACACAATCTGTATTGTTAAAAGCGCTATATAAACAAAGGTGACTTGACTTGACTTGACTTAATATGTCAGAAACTCAAGGATTTGGAACTTCATGCTTTCAAAGAATAAACATGTATTTTTAAAGATAAAAAGGGAATCTCTTTTTATATTTTTATATTTTTATAATACTTTCTTAAAAAGATGAAAAGGTTTTTTCATTATATCACCCTTTTTTAACTGTATATTTTTTATATTTTATAATTCAAAGTATTTTTTATATTTTATAATTCAAAGTACACTTTATGCTTTCAAATTACAATGAACTATTGTTCAAAGAAACTTTATATTATATTTTATTTTATTCCCAGCATACTATATGCTTTCAAAGTAAAATGAACTATTGTAGTTGAAAGATACATTTTATTTCATATTTTATTTATATTTTTAATTTTATTTCATATTTTATTTATATTTTTAATTTTATTTCATATTTTTATTTTATTTTAAAATATATTTCATATTTTTATTTTTAATTGTTTTTTATAATGTTAATTTTACTTTTATTTTTATTTTATTTTATATTGTAATATATTATTTTATTTTTTTTTAATTAATTTCATTTAATGCAAAAAGTCATGCCATTGAAACACCATATAAATCAAGCAAAACAACCTAATATTTTATTTATATTTTACTTTATTCAAATGATACTTTATGCTTTCAAAGTACAATGAGCTCTTGTAGTTTAAAGATACATTTTATTTAATATTTTATTTTTATATTATTTTACTTCATGTTTTATTTTATATTTTTATATTATTTAATTTATTTTTTATTTTATCTTATATTTTATTTTCTTTTTTTCATTTATTTTATTTTATGCAAAAAGTCATGCAACTGAAGCACTTTGTGGCTAAACTGATACATCAGAGCAAGAGTGACAGAAACTCACCAGCCTGAGTGATGTGAAGAACAGCTACTACAATAAAAGCAATACAGATCTTCATTTTCAGCACTGTTGGTTTGGTCCAGAGTTTAAAGGCACCTCACCTGCAACACAAAAAGCACACAATTACTTCATTTACAGCTAAAGCTGAAGCGTGCCATTTCTGTGCCACCAAACGTAATTGCAAAAATAATTATTGTTTTCATATTTCTGCCACTGGTCAGCCAAACAAATGTTCAGAGTGAATCATTCACATTTTCAAGGCAAATCAACCTGTCCCAATGCATACCGAGTTGTAATCTGAATATTCCATTGAAAGAAAGCCCCTTAAACATGCTCGATTTATTCTGGGCACGTATGACACCATGACCAAACATGTCATTGAGCATGTGTGAAGTTGCCATAGAAACCGGCCAGCGATTTTGTCAGTTTGCCAGAATCTGAACGTGTCGGACCCCAGTTTTGCATTCCTTTGAAACTTACTAGATCTGAAGGTTACGTGGTTATCTTCAAAGAGATTACAAGAGCACCAGCAATTCGACTTGAACCTCCATAAAGGATCAAAGGCTCCGAGGGGCCGAGGACTCAGGTACTGCCTCGCTAATAACGGTGTGCTTGTTTAAATGCAGTTACATAAAAAGTTACATAACCAATATAGACATACATGGGATCCTGTTTCCTGGTTTCGGTATTGCAGACTCCAGCAATGCTTGACGGACCAATTATACAAAGAGGAAAGAGACACGACAATGCTTCCTTTGACTAACCCATGCCATTTAAAACGGTACATGTTTTCTTGCACATAAAAGCTGTGCAAATTCAGCCTAAATGAGCTGTTTTTGTTGATATTCTGCATTGGCATTATCATGTTGTGATGGTTATTAGCACTGCCAATCTGCCCGAGGCATGATGGCTTCCTTGTCCCAAAGTAACGGTTGCATCATGACCTGTCCGATGTGTCAAGCCTGCGATGTTATGCATCTGCTCCGTGTAGCATGCGAATCCATTGCTGTCTTTGTTATATATTGAGGAATAATGGTCAGGAACTGCCAACTTCTCATCTTATTGGCACCGCAATCCATTCCCATCTGGGTATGTGCAAAGGATTGTGGGAATATTGCAAAGATTGTTTGTCTGGTTTATTCAAAATGCAATGCAAGTGACAATATGTTACAGCTGCGCAAGAGTGAATAAACCAGCAAGACGACGATCAATTTGACTTGATAACCAGCCAAATATTTCATTTACTGACTCTCATGCCATTTTTTTCTTACATGCAACACAAAAGGAGAACGAACAAACAGACAACGATTTCAGTTTCAGTCTGTTCCTCACGCAAAGCTATAGTATGACTTAAAATATGGCATATGGACTTTTTTTAATGGTGCTTTTATGTGTCATTTTTTTTTAGTTTGACAGAGCATCTTCCAAATGTACAGAAAAGGACAGTCTAGACACGTTTTTCCTTTTGTGTTGCACTGAAAAGGAAAATATCATATGTTTTTTCGCAACAAGAGGGTGAGCGGATGATGAAAGAAGTTTAATTTTTTGGGTGCGCTATCTCTTTAAGATTAGAGTGCATCTGATAGCGCAGCGAGAAATATAATGTGGCTCACAACAATGCCTGCGACGACACTGTGGCAATAACGGTGAAAAATGAAAACTCGAGTCTGTGCTGGATGGAGTAAGACTTTATTTGAGTCTTCAGTGATCCACATGGTCATTTATTCTGCTATCAGATGTCGACCTGGCGCAACAGGTGCTGGCGGTGGGTCAAACACACTTCCTTTAATAGCCAATGAGAGATACTTCACATGAGACCTGCAAGAGAATATTTATAGAGTTATTATGGATGGAACACTAACAAAACAATACAACTTAAATAAAAGATGAAGCATGCAGCTCTTTGAACATCTACACTCGCGTACGGGATCAGTAAGATTCTTTTTGAAAGAAATTCATACTTTTATTCAACATTAAATTGATCAAAAAGTGACAGTAAAGACATTTATAATGTTACAAAGACATCTTCAAATAAATGCTTAAATTAATACATATCACTGTTTTGCAGCACAACTGTTTTCAACATTGATAATAATCAGAAATGTCTCTCGAGCAGCATATCAGCATATCAGAATGATTTCTGAAGGATCATGATACTGTAATCTCAGCTTTGACTCTAAGGAATAAATTACATTTTTAAATACATTCAAATAGAAAACAGTTATTTTATATAGTAATAATATGTCAGAATATTACTGTTTTTTTCTGTATCTTTCTTTAAATCAAATAAATGCAGCATAGTAGACTTCTTTCAGAAATCTTTCTAACCCCAAACTTTTGAACAGTAGTGTAGATTTTACACACCGCACATACAGTAACATGAATGACTTCATATATTGCTTACACTGTTTAAAACCATCTGACTTTGCATTTTAGTGTTTGTAAATCCATCTTACACTGTGCAAACTGCCATTTCAAAATCACATTTAGATATGCAGCACACCGAGGGAAAATATGTTTTGCAGGTAAACAGATGTCGTGGTGTAGTTCAACTTCTTTGCACACAAAAATAGCACCACCTTCTCTCTCTCTGCAGTTAAAGTGTAAAAGTCAGCAGACAGCAGACTGCTCTCTTACTTTCTGCACACTGACTTTGTGCCTGGCGTGATGGAATTTGGTGAAAATTGACAGGAAAAAATCCCCTTATTGGGTTTTCTAATGCACGTTGATTCCCCTGAGCCAAATACCACAAGATCTACGAGGCTGACGCCTGCTGAGCCATTCAAAGGTGACATGCATCTTTCATCACAGCTCTGCATGCATTTTTAACATAAATGTGCATTATTGAGCACCACAATTTCCTCTTCATTTAAGCACATTCTAATCTTTTGCCTATGTGTGTTAGCAGTGGACGTTCCATGCAAACACACATATCTATCTTTAGATTTAGCCAACTGCCCAGTGATGTAATGCATGCAGAATGACCATCTGAAGATAATATTGCAATCAATATTGCATCATGGTTAATTTTGCTCATACCTATAGTTAGTGATCTAACCAAACCACTTAAACTAAGTATTCAACTTTGCGATATAAGTTGTCTATCACCATTTGTGCTACATACATTAATGATACCTCGAATGATGCATTTTGTTAGACTCTACAAGCAAAACCATAGTTTTTTAGGTTAATTTCGATTCAGACTAGTGGAAAGAAAATGTCCAAAATACACATTTACGTGTTTTTATATTATTATAATTTATCTAGTGTCTGTAGATTTCAATTACATATCTTTAAAGGAATAGTTCACATAATAATTCAAGTTTGCTGAAACTGTATTCATTCTCAGGTCATCCAAGATGTGGATGAGTTTGTTTCTTCATCAGAATGGATTTGGAGAATGTAGCATCGCTCACCAATGGATCTGTTACAGTGAATGGGTGCCGTCAGAATGAGAGCCCAAACAGCTGATAAAAACACCACAATAATCCACAAGAAATCCACATCACTCCAGTCCATCAATTAATGTCTTGAGAAGCAAAAAGCTGCATGAACTGCATGAAAACAAATTCATCTTTAAGACGTTTTTACCTTCAAACAATTGATTCCAGCTACAATACAAGTCCTCTATCAATAAAATTGGTTTGGCCAGTGAAAATGTTGTGTTGTCTGAATTAGGAGAGAAATATGCACAGATCAAGCACTGATTACAAACAAAAACAGTCTCATATTTTGGCCAGAAGGAACAGTTTAAAGTTAAAACATCTTAAATATGGATTTGTTTCTAGCAAATTTGTTTTGTTCACAAAAAAGTGAACGAAAAACATCCGATAGGAGGAACCCAATCGAGACAGCAGAATATCAGAGATTTGGATGTGGGTTCAACGAGCAATCACCCAGAAACCTTAGCAATGACCCACAACACTCTAGCATCAAGGCGGAGAGTTTTGCACAATAAAGCTTGCCTCACATCTTCTCCAGAAAGTGTACAAATTGAGTTCCCCTTTCAGTCGGTCACTCCGAGTCACGTCGGATGACCGACGAAATTGGGATCTCGCCAGAGAGACCAATCCACTTCGAGTGTAACTAAACGAGCCAATGGACATTGGCATGCGATTATTGCATCCAGCTGCCGCTGATCACAGCGTGAGCATAAGAGGCAGCTGATGCACCGCATCAATTATCCTTTCGCTTCGGAGCCGAGCGGTAGTGAAGCTACTGCTCCCTTTCCCAAGAAGAGTGTTCTGTGAACGAGTGCGGGCGTTACGGTGCAGCAGCGGTGGTCACGGTGTCCGGGAGAGCAGAATCATCTTCTTCCCGCTGGCAGCCACACTTGGAGTGTGCGGTGGCCAAACTCCCCTGCGTGCTTCAGCACCTCAAAAAAAAAAAAGAGCATTCTAAGAGCAAATTTCTCTAAGAGAGTACACGGGTGATCGCGTCTTTTTAAAGATGTCTTATCACCCGTGCGTTTCTGGCTGTGGTCGCTTCCTGGCGCCTCAGGACGGTCACGATTGCTGCCTCACGTGTCTGGGCATTCAGCACGCTGAGGAGGCTTTCGTGGATGGCTCATGTTCTTCTTGTGGGGACATGACCATCTCGGAGTTGCGTCTTAGACTCCGCTATGTCAAACATGGCGGAGTCCCTCTGCCTCTGCCGCGGTCCAGCGTGCGCGCCGCTGGGTCCGGTGGGGGCAGAGGTGATCTGAGGATTACGGTGAGGGCTTCCCCAAGTGGAGCTCCTCGCCCCTCAAGCACTCCGCAGCCGGTGGAGCTGCCGAAGGAGCGTGCTGGGCCCTCTGCTCGGGGTGCACCAGGCGTCTCCTTCGGTGGTCCCCCTGACGACCAGATGTCGATCACTGCATCGGAGGGCGGGCCCTCTCTCTCCGGGGATGACGACTCGGCTGCGCTGCCCCCTTCGGGTGTGGTAGCGTTGTCCGAGCCAGACCCAGAGATGACGGCCATGCTTTCCCGGGCCGCCGAGAATGTCGGGCTCGTGTGGAATCCACCACCGCGTCCCGATCCTTCGAGGCTGGACGAGTGGTTTCTCGGTGGGGGTCGCGCTGGTTCTCAGCGCCCCCCTCCGGTGCCATTCTTCCCGGAAGTGCACGAGGAGCTGACAAGATCGTGGAGGGCACCTTTCACTGCCCGAAACAAATCTGGTAGTTCTTCCGCTCTCACCACCCTCGATGGTGGAGCCGCTTTGGGGTATGCGGGCATCCCCTCGGTGGAACGGTCTGTGGCCATGCAACTATGTCCAACAGCCGCTTCCACCCTGCGGGGTGATCCGTGTCTCCCCTCACGGGCCTCTAAGTATTCGTCAGGTCTAACTGGCAGTGCTTATAGAGCCTGTGGGGAGGCGGCTTCCGCCCTCCACGCTATGGCGTTGCTGCAGGTCCACCAGGCCAAAGCACTGAAAGACCTGCACGAGGGTGGTCACGACCTGGCGGTTCTACATGAGCTGCGCGCTGCGACGGACCTCGCGCTACGAGCGACGAAGGTGACCGCACAGTCTCTGGGTCGTGCGATGTCCACGTTAGTGGTCCAGGAGCGCCATCTCTGGCTGTGTCTTGCTGACATGAGAGAGCTGGAAAAGGTACAGTTCCTGAATGCTCCCGTGTCACAGACCGGCCTTTTCGGCGACGCTGTCGAGAGCTTTGCCCAGCAGTTCTCGGCAGCCCAGAAGCAGACTGAGGCGATCAAACACATCATGCGCCGGAGGAAACCTGCTGCTTCCACTCCGGCTGCAGCCCCTCAGCCTGCTCGTCGCCGTGGGCGCCCCCCTGCGGCCGCCCCCGCTCCCGCGCAGCCGCAGCAGCCTTCCACCAGGCCGCGTCGTGGAGCCGGTCGCAGGCAGGACGCCCAGCCCGTCCAGGCCCCCGCCAAACCTGGCGGCAAGCGCAAGTGCAAGAGGCCCTGAGACGGGCGACCCAGAGATGGAGGAGACTGCTCTTCGGGAGATGGTGACCGCACCACTCCCTCCCCCGGTGGAGGGCCGGGTGGAGAATCCTGTGTTTCAGTTTGTTTTTGTTCCGCCGCTGGCCCAGCAGCCAGCGGTACCCAAAACATCAGTAAAAGAGCGGTTTCCTCAATCTCTGGGTCTCAAGAGGAGGAGAGTGGTGATCCGTGCATCACAGGATCGCTTCCCTCCTCCTCTCTCGCCAGCAGGCAGCAGGTGGTTGCCCAAGAGCACCCCTCCTGCCCATTCGTGGAACCAGGTAAGGGCAGTAGCACTCCATTCCCCGCTTCAAGTCGTCAAACGCCGGGCTGTCACAAGCCTCAAGCCGGGTTCCTGTGTCTCCTCCCATGCAAGGAGAAATCAGGTGAGTGCTACACTACACACCCAGACCCCGCCCCCTGCCGTCACAGGCCAGGCCGTCACAGGCCCTGGGGCCGGTCCCTGTGTTCCACCTCGCTGCCCCACCGCGGGCATGTCGGTGGGCCCGTTGGTTCCACTGGTGCGGTCTCTCGGAGCCTGGTTAGCGCTCCCCAGCCCGTCCCGGTGGCTCCTGCGGACCATCAGACTCGGCTATGCGATTCAGTTCGCCCGGCGTCCCCCCAAGTTCAGGGGCATCCGGTTCACGTCAGTCAAAGCCGTCGATGCCCCTGTCTTGCGCGCGGAGATTGCAGTCCTACTGGCGAAGGATGCAATAGAGCCGGTCCCTCCAGCCGATATGAGGTCGGGGTTTTACAGCCCTTACTTCATTGTGCCCAAGAAAAGCGGTGGGTTACGACCGATCTTGGATCTGCGAGTTTTGAACCGTGCACTTCACAAGATGCCGTTCAAGATGTTGACGCAGAAACGCATTTTTGGATGCGTCCGTCCCCTAGATTGGTTTGCAGCGATCGACCTGAAGGACGCGTACTTTCATGTTTCGATTCTTCCGCGGCACAGGCCATTCCTGCGATTCGCGTTCGAAGGTCGGGCATATCAGTACAAGGTCCTGCCCTTCGGGCTGTCCCTCTCGCCTCGTGTCTTCACCAAAGTCGCAGAGGCGGCCCTTGTTCCCCTGAGAGAACAGGGTGTGCGCATTCTCAACTACCTCGACGACTGGCTCATACTTGCACAGTCTCGAGAGCTGTTGTGCGCACACAGGGACCTGGTGCTCAGGCACCTCAGCCAGTTGGGCCTTCGGGTCAATTGGGAAAAGAGCAAACTCGTGCCAACGCAGAGGATCTCTTTTCTCGGCATGGAGTTGGATTCGGTCAACCAGACACCACGCCTCACCCAGGAACGTGCTCAGTCGGTGCTGAACTGCCTCAAGACCTTATCAGGCAGGACAGCGGTCCCACTGAAACTCTTTCAGAGGCTCCTGGGGCATATGGCTGCAGCTGCGGCCATAGTTCCGCTCGGTCTGCTCCATATGAGACCGCTTCAGCACTGGCTCCATGGCCGAATCCCGAGGTGGGCGTGGAAACGCGGTACTCACCGGGTTCAGATTACACCGGCCTGCCGCAAGACCTTCAGCCCGTGGTCAGATCCTTCGTTCCTTCGGGCAGGAGTGCCCCTGGAGCAGGTATCCAGGCATGCTGTGGTATTCACGGATGCCTCGGCCACCGGCTGGGGTGCCACGTACAACGGGCACGCAGTATCAGGGGTTTGGACGGGCCCCCTTCTGCGTTGGCATATCAATTGCCTCGAGTTGCTGGCAGTACGCCTTGCCCTGTGCCGCCTCAGAGGGCGCCTTCGGGGCAGGGACGTTCTGGTCCGTACGGACAACACTGCGACCGTTGCCTATATCAACCGGCAAGGCGGTTTGCGCTCCCGTCGCATGTCGCAACTCGCCCGCCACCTCCTCCTCTGGAGTCAGAAGCATCTGAGGTCCCTTCGTGCCATCCACATCCCAGGAGTGTTCAATCAGGTGGCCGACGAGCTGTCTCGAGCGGCACTTCCTGGGGAGTGGAGACTCCATCCCCAGGCGGTCCAGCTGATTTGGAGTCGGTTCGGAGTTGCTCAGGTAGACCTGTTTGCATCTCCAGAAACCACCCACTGCCAGTGGTTCTACTCCCTGTCCGAGGCAACGCTCGGCACGGATGCACTGGCACACAGCTGGCCCCAGGGCTTGCGCAAGTATGCGTTTCCCCCAGTGAGCCTGCTAGCACAGACATTGTGCAAGATCAGGGAGGACGAGGAGCAGGTCCTGTTAGTGGCTCCATATTGGCCCAACAGGACCTGGTTCCCGGAACTCATGCTCCTCGCGACAGCCCCTCCCTGGCCGATTCCTCTGAGGAAGGATCTGCTTTCTCAGAGACGGGGCACCCTCTGGCACCCGCGTCCAGACTTGTGGAAACTTCATGTGTGGTCCCTGGACGGGACGCGGAGGTTCTAGGTGACCTGCCCCAGGAGGTAGCGCTCACTATCGCTTCAGCACGAGCACCGTCCACAAGACGGGCCTATGCGCTGAAGTGGAACCTGTTCGTCGAATGGTGTTCCTCTTACCAGGAGGACCCCCGGAGATGTTCGATCAGAGCCGTGCTTTCCTTTCTGCAACAGGGGTTGGAGCGTAGGCTGTCCCCCTCCACCCTTAAAGTGTATGTTGCTGCTATTTCTGCCCACCACGACCCCATAGAGGGGAGGTCGGTGGGGAAGCACGATCTGGTCGTCAGGTTTCTTAGGGGGGCCAGGAGGTTAAATCCTCCGAGGCCTCCCTCCCTTCCCTCTTGGGATTTGGCTTTGGTGCTAAGAGCCCTACAAACTGCCCCCTTTGAGCCATTGCAGTCAGTCGAGTTGAAGTTTCTTTCTATGAAAACCCTACTCCTGACTGCATTGGCCTCAATCAAGAGGGTGGGGGACCTGCAGGCATTTTCGGTCGACGAGTCGTGCCTTGAGTTTGGGCCGGCTGACTCCAGTGCAACACTGAGGCCCCGGCCCGGCTATGTGCCCAAGGTTCCTACCACGCCCTTCAGGGACCAGGTAGTGAGCCTGCAAGCGCTGCCCCTGGAGGAGGCAGACCCAGCCCTAGCTTTGCTCTGTCCTGTACGCGCACTGCGTCAGTACGTGGATAGAACTCAGAGCTTCAGGACCTCAGAACAGCTCTTTGTCTGTTACGGAGGACAGCAGAAGGGGAAGGCTGTCTCCAAGCAGAGGATGGCCCACTGGATAGTGGATGCCATCACCTTGGCCTATGAAGCACAAGGTGTGCCCTGCCCGCTCAGGTTGCGTGCTCACTCCACTAGGGGTGTCGCATCGTCCTGGGCGCTGGCTCGTGGTGCCTCGCTAGCAGACATCTGAAGAGCTGCGGGTTGGGCGACTCCCAACACGTTCGCTAGGTTTTATAGCCTACGTGTCGAACCGGTTTCCTCCTGTGTTCTCACCTCAAACGGGTAGTGGCACTGAGAGGGCCGGCTCGGAGTCGGCTTGCGGCGTCCTTACGCCTAAATTCTCCAGAGAGTTCCTTAACCAGGCAAACCCTGTTGAGTCCTCCAGCACTCCGGCGTCCAGACACGGCGGAGCGTCCGGCGCCAGGCCTTCAGCCAATGAATTCTTGAAATCTGGTGCGAGGCTAGTGCCCATATGAGAGACCCTGTCGGGATCCCATATGTGTATTCCACGGTATTCTTATTGGAGCCGTGTTTCCCCTGGCGGACCACGTTCTGCCATCTCTAAAGATGCAGCCTGAGCCATCTCAGAGACTTCCATGTGCAAAAGGGCCCTCTGGGTTACTTCACATGTTTGAATGTCACTTAAACCCCCTTTTGGGAGGAGGTGACTCCGCAGTGTGCCTCTTCCAAGTGGAAGGGCACGCTTCCCAGTGTTATCCTAGTCCTACTGTTTGGGTTGCTCAAGGAACACCAGTAGTTGACCTTCTCTGTGTAGAGCCCGGTCCTATCGTCTGCCTTATAGGAAGGGTCAGGAACCCTACACAGGGCACTGGAAGGGGCAGCTCCTGTGGCGCTTTGGTAGGGATCCCAATTTCGTCGGTCATCCGACGTGACTCGGAGTGACCGACTGAAAGGGGAACGTCTCGGTTACGTATGTAACCCTCGTTCCCTGAAGGAGGGAACGGAGACGTCACGTCCCGTCGCCACAGTCGCTGTACCACCGCTGAGCTGCCGGGTCGCCGGCTCGGCTCCTCAGCGAAAACATAATTGATGCGGTGCATCAGCTGCCTCTTATGCTCACGCTGTGATCAGCGGCAGCTGGATGCAATAATCGCATGCCAATGTCCATTGGCTCGTTTAGTTACACTCGAAGTGGATTGGTCTCTCTGGCGAGATCCCAATTTCGTCGGTCATCCGACGTGACGTCTCCGTTCCCTCCTTCAGGGAACGAGGGTTACATACGTAACCGAGACGTTTCTTTTCACGTTGCTCTGTTGCAGACCGCTCTGCCACTCCTGCATGCCCTCTCAGACTTCTTTACAAATCCCCAACACAGAGAAAGTCTATTCCAAAACATTACATCACCCTAGTGAAGACAAGCTTTGCTTCGATCCAGACCTCGCCTCCCGGATTTACCTCCCAATGCTATCTGCGTCTGAGTCAAATATCTCTTTCTGGGCTGTCTATCTTCTTACAGAGACTGTTGCCCTCTGTGGCCCTCGCAGATAACACACTTCCACCCATGTCCTTCATGTTGACCCTGTCCTATCAGCACAGAGCAAAGGAACTGCCGTCTCAGGGTTTCTATCGCAGTTACACTCATAACATAGCTGGAAATTCAATGAAGAAAAATGGTCTGTATTAGGGATGTGAATCAATTCAAATTTTAATTACATCGTATGAAGATCAATTAATCAAATTAAAAGTAATTAGTTGCATATACCAATGTGACAACAAGACAATATTGCAGAAGAGCACACAAAAATGGCTTTAGTTCCATATCACTGAACAAAGAAGTCTAATTCCCGCCTACTTTCCTAATTTCCTGCCATTTAGTAATTGAGTTTGTCATTAAGATGATATTTGTATATCTGTTTTTTGAGCAGCAAATCTGTATATAAGACAGGATCATGTGACACTGAAGACTGGAGTAATGATGCTGAAAATTCAGCTTTGCATCACAGGAATAAATTACATTTTAAAATATATGCAAATATAAAACAGATATCTGGAATTGTAATAATATTTCACAATATTACTGATTTTACTGTATGATTTGGTAACCATAATAGCATAGAATCTAAACAACCTCAAATTATATATATGTATTAGTGCCATTAAATGATTAATCGCGATTAATCGCATCCAAAATATAATATATGTATGTGTACTGTGTTTATTTATTATGTATATATCAATACAAACATACAGAACATATATTGAAAATATTTACATGTATATACATTTATATATTTAATATTGTTATATTTTATATTATATATAAATATATATAATATATAAACATAACATATCTACATTAAATATATGTTAAATATACATGCATGAGTTTGTATTTATATATACATAATAAATATGCACACTACACACTCATATATTATGTAAACAAAAACTTTTATTTTGGATGTGATTAATCGCGATTAATCGTTTGACAGCACTAATATATATAAGAGGATGGGAGGTTTTTCTTTTTCCTTTCATTACCCTGAAATATGTTTCAAACATACTGGCTGACTTTTACGGGAGCAAACAGGATTGACCCAGAGCAGCAGTTAAAGGAAACTTTACGAGCTCGGTGGGCCTCGGTGGGCCAGTTGCACTCCAGGAAAACACTGTGGATGAACTTCAGCAGGAACATCTGATAGGAAAACTCCTCATTTATTTATTTACAATGTTGGGTTTTATAATCCAGAGCATTTTTGAGATCAGTCACTGCGATGATGTAAGAAACATACTCGCTGGAAACCTGAACCACAAGTTTTTAATATATAAATGCAATTACCGTAGCCTATAAAAGTCCTGGGACTACTGACTACTGCAGAGCAGATTAAAAGCCATTTTCATCAGCCTGCTGGGTCAAACAGACTCTCAGACACATAAAAATGCGTCGGTACTGGGAGCTTCCACGGCAGAGAAAGCTGCTGACATGACACCTTCAAGTAATAACTCACACAAAAAGTGAAATTTCTGCTATCATTTACTCACCCTCATGTCACTGCAGACCGGCCTGATTTTCTCCGTAGTATAACAGAATGTTAAAGTAGCTTCTTTTGCATACGATGACAGTGACCAGCGGCATAACATGAAAAATACGCATCAGAAAAGTAGTCCATATGATCTAGATAAAGACTGAAATGGACCAAAATATCAATGAGCAATTCACATTTGCATATATTCAATATGCCACATGAAGATGTGCATGTTTGACATAAAAGATCTCCTCTGACTGATGGTGGCCAGTTTGAATATGCTGAAGTAGTGCTGTCACAATATCAATACCAGCAAATTATTTATTATGTTGCTGTAGCTCTATAGCAATGCAGAAGTCAAAGGTGCATGAACTCATATAAAATGTTTGCTTTGAATGCAATGTAAGTCAGTTAAAAATTAGAAATTATATTTTTTTTACTCTTTTTTTTTTCACGGCAATACAGCAATGCAAAGTCACAGGTTTGATTTATTAAATGCATGAACTGATATAAAATGTTTACTTTGAATGCAATACAAGTTGCTTTGAATACATGCATCTATCAGAAGCATTAATGTAAATTCAAATTTCAAAGTTTCAAATCTTAATTTTTTTTTTACTCTTTTTAATAATTTAATCATTTTACGTTCATGTAGCTACGTTTGAATACAATGTAATTCAAATTTAATCAAAGCATCTGTCAAATGCATAAAGGTGAGTTAAAATTTGAAAATTTTGAATCTTCAAAATTAGATATCTTTTTTCAAAAACAAATGATGTAGTTATTTTATATTTCTATAGCTCAAAGAGAATTACACTTCTGATTCAGGGAATGCATGAACTGATATAAATGATATGATATGCATGATATGATATACTATGAATGCAACATAAGTCACTTTGAATAAACATATCGGGTAAATGCATAAATGTAAATTTAAATTGAAAATTTCAAATGTTCAGGTTTTTTTTTTTTATTCTTTTAAATTATTTTACATTTCTGTAACCCAAACAGCTAAATCAGAATCAGAATCAGAATCAGAATGAGCTTTATTGGCCAGGTATGCTTACACATACGAGGAATTTGTTTTAGTGATAGAAGCTCTACAGTGCGACAGAAATACAGCAACAGGATAGGACACATATAATAAAAGAATAATATACAAATATACAAATAGGCAATGTACAAATAGCAAAAACACAATATATAATATAGACAATTATGGTGTATGAATTTACTTTGAGTTTACTTTGAATACAGTGTAAATTACTTTGAATAAAAGCATCTGGCAAATACATAAATTTTGCTATTTTAAAATGTTTTTGTATTAATATTATTAATGCAAACTGAACTAAAAAAAACTAATAAATTATAAATAATAAATGAAAACAATAGCATAGCTGTAAAGTGTTTTTCAGTTAACTAAACATAGCTTCAAAACAGACTAGTAAACCATCAGTAATAAAAGTAAGAACAAAGCAACAAATGACAAACAAAAGAACAAAGAGAGCACTTGATGTGTTTCTGTATGCAGCTGTAGAGGCTGATTAAAGCTTTTAAAGTTTTCCAGTCGAGAGCAGTGAGCGATTCTCTCTTTTTTTCTCATCAGTTCTGCTGTTTGATTATTATTAATCACACCACATATAGCAGAAGGTCTATTAAGCAGCATTTGCACCACAAGACCTGCTGCACAGATCAATTATGACATATCAGATGTTTCAGCCCGTCTGTTTACATTCACTTCAGACATAAATGGCTGTTTACATTAATATATTGCCAAGATCTGAATTTATGCTCTTTTAACTTAACGGCTTCCAAGACCCATGCATAGGTCAGTGGAAAAACTAGCATAAAACTCCTTCATTCAGCGGTGTTTCCTGAGAGAAGATGGGCTGTACGTTGCTCATAAGCGAAAGGTACGACGGCCTCTAGAGTGATGAGCGGTGATGATTAATTCAATGAGAGCGGTGTGTGTGCTAACGGGGAGAGAGCGGAAGACGGTGAAGGTTATAGCCGCTCTCCGGAGGCCGGGGAGAATCTGAGCCTTCAGAAAGAGCTGGTGTTGAAACAGCTATTTTTACAGCCGGCACTCTCCAGGACGTTGTAATCCAGCTGAGACTGAGGCGCGCCGCTGTGCTGACAGAGGCGGTCAGTGACAAGCACAAGAGAGTTTTTACTGCTAACACAGCACTGCACCTCTGACCTGAGAGCGCTGAAGCTCATGGAGGTCACCGATGGACTGAGCACTTCACTTTAGAAAACCTGCATGAGGTGGAGGTCATTCTCAAAGGCTTATTGAAACAGGTAGAGATGAGCTTTGCTGGACCGAGATGGCCTAGATGGTTGATCAACTAGTTCATGCTCACCTGGTAGACGGCAAAGCAGCTTAGAGTTTGTAGACCACTTTGGACCAGCTACTAAGTTAGCAGTTTGACCACCTTACAGGTAAAGTGTGTCATTTCTGCAACCTGTTAGAAAACAGGCATATCTTTTTGCAACTATATGGTCAGAAATTACATTGTAAGGACTGTCTGACAACAAATAGTACCCTAAAAATTTTGATTAATTATCATTTGTGTAAAAAAAAAATGAAATATATATATATATATATATATATATATATATATGTGTGCGTGTGTGTGTGTGTATGTATATATATATATATGTGTGTGTGTGTGTGTGTGTGTGTGTATATATATATACACACACACACACACACACACACACATATATACACAACATATGTGTATGTGTGTGTGTGTGTGTGTATATATATATATATATATATATATATATATATATATATATATAAATATAAATAAATATGTGTGTGTGTGCATGCGTGCATGCGTGCATGCGTGCTTGCGTGCGTGTGTGCATGTGTGCGTGTGTATGTATGTATGTATGTATGTATGTATATATAAATATATATAAAATTCAAATAAATAAATTTAAGTTGAAGTACTAACCGGGTTGTTATAGTTAAAACTAAAACCATAAAGTTACTTGAAATAAAAAAAAAAAAAATGTTTTTCTTCAGCTACGTTTTTCTCATTTATCTTGACTCTACAAATAAATAACTAAAATAACTAAAAATGTAAAAGTAAACTAAAAAGAATATTTAAAAAAACTGAAAAAATAGTTAAATTAGAAATGACAAAACACAACAAAATTACTAAAACTTTAAATACAATTAAAGTGAAAACATGAAATATAAAAAGAAAATTATGAAAACTGTAATGATGCTAAAAACTGTAATGAAAACTAAAGTTACTAAAACTAAAGCTATGAATAAAAATTTTAAATAAAAGAAATAAAAATAAATTAAAATTAAATAGAAATACAAAACATTATAAAAATGACAACAGCACATGACAAAGTTACTAAAACTTAAACTAAAATAAAAAATATAAAAATAAAAGCTAATTCAATATTAAAATTCCTTCAGATTTTATTAAACTGAGAGAAGAAAAGATGAGCAGAGAAGTTGTTTTGCTCAAACTGAAGGCTCTTCCATTCACACAAAAAAGATATAAAATGTTGCATGGGGACAAATATAAATTTGTATAGCTTTTTTCAACCCGATGATTGAAATGAACTGTCTGAACAAACCAAATTGATGCAGTGAATCATATTTGCCAATGCCACACAAGAAAAAAACATTACATGCGAGGTGGGAAATTAACTTTTCAGACACACTGGCTGGTAAATGTCTAACTTTATTGGCCACTTACATTTCTTGCCAGCCATTTTTATAATTTAATTTCAAATGGATAAAACAATTCACCTCACATGCATGAACCGTGAAGTGCTACTTCCTTTATCTGTTCAAACTATGAATCAAATCTTACTTTCAAACACATGCATCTTTTTTAAACTCACCACAGTGCAAATAAAACAAAAATTACCAGCCACTGCACAAAAAGCAGCCCACCTTGATTACATGACAGCACATTTGATTATTGCCTAAAGCTGTGTGCAGTGCTGTAGTAGTCTATTGAACAATGCTACCTCAGTCGCATCACTTTCGGTTAGTTATTCCCCAGCACAGAGAAGAAGTAACAAACTTTGCTTAACCCAACAGTCTCCCACTGACACACCTGCAGGATCATTGATTTAACCAGCATGCTGCATCTGGTTTTGAAGCTAATTGAGCAATTGTGCACTACTTGTGCACGTTCCGAATCCTGCATGGGGCAAATCTCTCACACACATGTTTCAGATTCTTCCTCGACAGGCTCGGCTGGTACAGGCCCGAATCTGAGGTCGTGATGGGAGATAAGAGGGTTCAGAAAGCCAGAGCTGATACGGTTGACTGGTGAGCAGAAAGCCATCAGTGCTGTGCTAACCCAATGACAAAAGTGTTTTTAATTCCTCACGTCATCTCATCTGCTATCCCAGTGCTCAGCAGGACGGCTGCCAGCAAATTCATTGCTTTCCTTCTAATACTTTTTCCAAAACCAACAGGTGGTGATCTGCATATCAGCCATTATTCTCCTGGATAAAAGAGACATTTAACTGTGGATTCGCTTTTTATGCTCATTCTCAGTTTGCTCAAATGAACAACAGTAGAACAGAATTAGTAATGCGTGGCAGGTCGTAGCAATCTTTATAACTGAGATGAATCTTCACAATTTTGCATTTGTCCCATTGCGCTTTTATGTTTTTGAATATATACAAGAATTACAATGTTTACAATAAGTTCAAATGTTTCTCGGATTTTTCACTTAAGTGATCCTATCTCAACATTGTCAAAACACCAAATAACTACTTACTAAAAATATTAATTATCTGACTTTTTGTTCTGTACTTTTTCTTTTTGTTGAAATAAAAACCCAGTAAAACAGTTAATTTATTGTAAACAAATAATGTAAAAACAATAATACAAATGTTTAAGAATATATAAATGAATTGAAATAAACCACATACATCTATCTTGAGATATCAGCACAGTGACAAATGCAAAAGCTGTGGATTGTATTATTATTTACAAAAGTTTGGGGTCAGTAAGTTTTTATTTTAGTTATTCTTAAATTACTTTTATTTAACAAGAATAAATTAAATTGATTAAAAGAAAAAAAATACATTTACACTGTTACAAAAAAATCTAATAAATGCTGTTCTTTTGATATTTCTATTTATCAAAAGTAAATAGTTTTTTTTTCTGAAAAAATTGTCAGAGTTTCCACAAAAATATTAAGTAGCACAACTGTTTTGATAATAATAATAAATGTTTATTGAGCAGCAAATCAGCATATTAGAATGATTTCTGAAGGATCATGTGACACTGAAGTTTACTGAAATTCAGCTTTGCATCACAGGAATAAATTACATTTTAAAATATATTCACATAGAAAACAGTTATCTAAAATTTTAATAATAATTCACAATTTTACTGTTTGTACTGTATTATGGTCAAATAAATGCAGCCTTGGTTAGCGTAAGAATTTCTTTTAAAAACATTTTTTAAAAATTATGAAACATTTGAATAGTGTACTAAATCTGGTAGTGTATTATATTTATTACATATACAAAAACCCCACACTTTTGTCTTGAGACTCATTACATCTTCATTACTGGCAAAATGACACATAAACTGGGATGAACAGGGTGTTGTCGATTTCCTTTGCCTTCTCTGAAAACTGTTCCCACGCCCCTGATGCTGTTTTCTGTGCGATTTTGACAGTGTTTTGTGGTTTCAAAATAAGTCATTTCAACATTTTTAGCAGATGTATCATAATGAGATATAATTATTTCAGAGCAATGAGCATCACACCTGCGCGGCCTGAACACCTGCAGCCATTGGATGCTCATGAACACATGACTGCACACAGCTCTGACTCTCTGTGGAGCTGATGCACTGGATCAACTGACAATGTGTCATAATTAAAACCCACATGGACATTTCAGAGTCAAAACAAAAACGTATAAACAAAAACCAAAGTGTTTTTGACCCATAAATGTCATAGTTGTCATGAATGCACAAACTCAAGGAAGGTTTTGTACAAAGTTTTATAGGTCCAGCCAATTGAAAAGAAAATTCACTAAAATTGCAATGGAACAGAATACGCAGAAGTTGGTGGAAACATTTTTTCGCAAATCTCAAAGGTCTAGCATATTTGAAGGGTCACGACTGTGTGACGAAGGAAGGAAGGAAGGAAAGGAACGCCTACTGCAAAATCCACAACCCAAAGAATATTTGAAAGATCCATCAATCAAACACACACTTACAAAGAAACAAACACATGCTCACGAATACAACTTGAGGAGAGACAAACTACAAGAGATCTAGATGCTGAAATATCTGTCATTATAATTAATTGCACATACACACCCATGAGTGGGAACTCTTCAAACCTTGTTGCATCACATGCCATAAGATAAACAAACCTTCAAGTGGATTTTGGATTATGTGTGGCAAAAAAAAAAAAAAAAAAAAGTTTTTGTTAGTTTATTTTTAGTTTAAAAGCACAAAAAACTCCTCTGATTTCAATGCTAAAAAAGTAAATGTAAAAAATATGATTAGAAAAAATAGAGAAATTGTGACTAATGTAAAAAATGTAAAATAAAATAAAATAGTAGTGAATAAATATTAAATTTCTTTGAAATCATCAGAAACGTTCCCCATACAACCAGTACATGAGCAGAAACAAACTAAAATCATTCTCTTTCTTCCAAACACAGTCATGTATTTTGGCCTATCAGCGTGAGAGAGGGTGTATAAGCTCTGATATGCGAAATAAAGACTCATACCTGTCAAAATCAAGTGAAGGAAGATTCCTTTATTCCTGCCACCACTGACAATGGACCAAAAGCCTCTTTTCCTTTTGTAGATAAGACAAAGTGTAAAGCTATCATTTTATCAGCAGTGAGAGGGAACACAGTCTCCGAGACTTTTCTCTTTTTTAATCTCCCACAATGATGAAACCTTTCTAAAAACACCCCATATGCAATATAGAGACCGGGAAAAACAGAAAAAACTTCAGGGCCCCACAGCTAAAGAAGTCTAATATTTAAGACTGAGGGAATAAATGACGCTAAATGAAAAGATGATGAAATCCAAAAGTACAAATTACAAAAAAATGAAAAAGAAAAAAACCTGCCCTCATCCAAATGTTTTAGAAAGGTTTGGCCTTGTAAAAAGTGGCAACATAATATCAGTTTGTGCACTGAGACATACTTGAGGGAAAATAGGACATTATTGCTGTGAGAAGAATGATACAATAAATCTAGTGTCATGTGCATGTGACTAGGAGACTAATCCTGCATAAATATTGAATTGACAGTTGTACATTATACCTGTACATACAGGCCAGCTGTTAACTAAAACTAAAAATACAAAAATATTTTAAATTGTATTAAAAATACATAAAAATATTTTATTTATATTAAAAATCTTAAATACTTGATTACAAATATTTTTTACTATTTTATTCAAAATATTCAATATTTTATTAATTTATTTTTATTTTTATTAAAAATACAAATACAAATATTCTATGAAAAACTTAAGTTGAAAATTAGAAATGCTGCCTTGGTAGTTAGTAAAATAAGTTGACTAAAATTGCTCAAATAAAAATAAATTAAAAGCTAAATAGAAATGAAAAATAAAAACTAATAAAAATATCAAAAACAAATAATTAAATTCTAATAATTCAAATAATAAATTATAATATAATTCTTATTTATGATTAAATATTAAAATAAAAATATATTTTAAAAAGCTAATTCAAAATATCAATCAATAAAATACATTATTATACAATTAAGATACTGATACAAGCTTTATAGAAAGTGTTACTGAAGATTTCAGAATTAACAGGGATGCATTTCCAGCTCAAAGGCTGCACGGGTGAAGCGGAGAACAGGCTCTAATTGATGAAGATAGAGATTCAGATCGGTCTAAGAGGTTGTGATTAATCTGTTTTGACAGATGCCACAAATCTCTCAAACCAATGAAGGAAACCCTCCACTAAAATGTTACAGTTGTTTCCAAAACGGCACTCGGGACTCTCATTTTAATGTCACTTTTTTCCGACCCATTTAAAGAACATGAAAGTGCAGTAATGATGTTTTTGATTAATTAGGTGAGCCGCTCTCAAAGGATGACTTGTTAAGTCAGGATGTCAGCGGTGGCTTGTCAAGAAAAGGGCGAGCATTGTGAACCTGTGAACCATTATCACTCAAGACAACATGATAGGATACAACTACATTAATTCCCACAGGGAAACCAGCAACCGGCTACACAAAGCTGCAGTGACAAGGGAAAAGACCACATACCTTACACACAGCAAATGATCAAAATGACAACTGAATTCCAAATGTGTTTGTCATTCAGGCAAAACAAAACCATCTCTGAATTGACAGAGTTTTTCCTACCCTGTTGACAAATGTCTAAATTACAGATGTATAAAAAGGTGGCATAAGTAACAGTGCTATGACCCTTTCTGATGGCAGTTTAACTTGTCAATTTTTCATCAAAAAGTCAAAACACACAATATATTTGATGCACTTCTGCAGCTTCTATATGCAGAGTAAAATGCTCTAGATTTAGCCATAATATAATTAACTCATGGCGCCATACGGCAGTGCTAGTGGAGCAGAAATGAATTAGACATCATGTTCAACACATCTGAGGGTTACAGAACGTGAAGATGTCTAAACACCCCCGTGTCAGAGGCCAGATCTGTTTTCAGACGAGTTCAATGAGCAGATATGAATCATAACCTCTAAACCATCACATGCTTTTTTCATTGCAAACAGCCATTTGCAGCCAAAGCATGCAGCGCTTCAGTGTTGGACACGGTTCATATTTTGATGATCTTCATCTCTTTACCAGTGGTATGTAAACAGGCGTCAGCTGGATCAGATTGTTGTCTGCTGATCCAACAGGCGGCTCAGACATTCACTTATAAGCACAGGGAAGTGGACCATAATTAATAACAAGTATCCAGGATATCCAGGGGAAGTCGTGGCCTAATGGTTAGGGAGTTGGGCTTGTAACCTGAAGGTTTTGAAGGCAGGAATTGAAGGTGGGGATTGTGAATGAACAGCACTCTCTCTGCCTTCGATACCATGACTGAGGTGCCCTTGAGCAAGGCACCGAACACCCAATTGCTCCCCGGGCGCTGGAGCAATGGCTGCCCACTGCTCCGGGTGTGTGTTCACGGTGTGTGTGTGCGTTTGTTCACTATTCACTGCTGTGTGTGTGCACTTGGATGGGTTAAATGCAGAGCACCAATTTCGAGTATGGGTCACCATACTTGACAATACGTCACAACTTTCACTTTCATCATTGGAATGGATGGTAATGAATTTTTAGTGCTTTGGCTGTGGTGCAGTAGTTACAGTCACTTAGTACAATTTCAGAGGTATTGGGACACACAGGCTGTATTTCAAAACTACATAGCAGAAACGTGCACCATTCATAACTGAATTGAGAATGCCTTTTACATTCCGATTAAATTCCTGAATTTGAATTGAAGAACAGGATGTAGAATTCCAATATGAATTTGAATGCAAGTAGAATTAAAATTAACTGAAATTCAAAGAAAAACATGTAACTGTAATTTGGATGGATGAACAGATAGAATGATAGATGGATTGAATATTGATGAAAATAATGATGGATGGATGGATGGAACGATAGATGGATTGGATATGGATAGATGGATGGATGGATGGATGGATGGATGGATGGATGGACGACAGACGGACGGACGGAACGATAGATGGATTGGATATGGATGAATAAAATGATGGATGGATGGATGGATGGATGGATGGATGGATGGATGGACAACAGACGGACGGATGGATGAATGATAGATTGATTGGAAATGGATGGATGGATGGATGGATGGATGGACGGACGGACGGACGGACAGACAGACAGACAGACAGACAGACAGACAGACAGACAGACAGACAGATAGATAGATAGATAGATAGATAGATAGATAGATAGATAGATAGATAGATAGATAGACTTCCCGCTGTCTCATCCTGCCGGATCTGTCACCGGATGCTCATTATGGAAGTTCATAATTTACAAATTAAGCACTGCTTATATTCCATGAGGGGTCAGTACGTTTCAGGTTCAGGTTGAGTAAAAACACTTGAGTTAATGATGAAATAATTCCAGGGAAGTTGCACGGGTGATTTGTCTGCCAGCCGCACACAGCGACAAATCCTCCTGGGAGGAAGACACGCAAGCTAATTATTCTCACGTTAGAAGGATTTAAATCGTCGTTAAGATTAAGCGAAAAATACCAAAGATGCTTAATGCATGATAAATATAACGTGCACATTAAACACCTTTGACGCACACATCACAGGAACACAAACTCACAAAGCACATCAGAGATCTGCCAGAATGCCACAAGCATTGCCCGAGCTTAATTAAAAAAGACAGAGAAAGAGAGTGAGAGACTGGAGTACTGGCTTTAGATAAGTGGAAATCCTGCCTTGTATACCAATGACAAGCCCAACAAATCACAACAGCTTTACTGCACTCAGATACAACAACATAATCCAGCTTTAAAGCTTGTATTTAAAGGCACAGAACAAAAAAAAAAAAAAAGCAAAAAAAAAAAAAGGAGATAATTTTATCATCATTTACTCACCCTCATGTCATTTCAAATCCATATGCTATTTTTCTTCTGTGGAACAAAGAAACATGCAAAATGTTGTCACTATGAACTGTTCCTATATGGAAAAGACAACATTGGCTCATTGGTTCAACATGCCTCTACCTACATTTTCGCACCTATAGATACAATTCACTGCAGTTTTCAGTTGAAATGACCAACACCAACAACTTGTATCCTTTTTCACACAAATTATGGTTACGGGGCAGATTTTTGATTAATAAAGACGGTCCCACTTTATATTAAGTGGCATTAACTACTATGTACTTACATCAAAATACAAGTACAATGTACTTATTGTGCTCATATTGTATTGCAAAACACTTCTGCTGCTATTGAGGTGGGATACAGGTAAGGTTAGGGACAGGTTTGGTGGTATGGGTAGGTTTAAGAGTGGGTTAAGGTGTAAGGGATGGGTCAACAGTGTAATAATAAATACAATTACAGAAATTAATTACAGATGTAATTACATTCAGGACTTTTTAAAAATAAAAGTACAATGTAAAATCATGTATGTACACAATAAGTGCATTGTACTAAATGATTAATTTACATTTACATTTATGCATTTAGCAGACGCTTTTATCCAAAGCGACTTACATTGGATTCAGTTACAGTTTTACATTTTATCAGCTCTTGCTTTCCCTGGGACTTGAACCCATGATCTTGGCGTTGCTAGTGCCATGCTCTACTATTTGAGCTACAGGAAAGCGATTAATTGCAGTGTAATTACTTAGTAGTTAAGGCCACTTAATATAAAGTGCGACCATAAAGACTTATTTGCACACTGTTTCTTGCACAATGCTTTATGATCTTAAAACAATTTTATCGTAATGCATGATTTCTAAACTAATACATTTTGCATTGGCGTCACATAAACTGCTCCATATGTATGGCTTTTCTGACATAGTAATCTTGCTTGGAAGCTCACCCGGTACAGCACTGCACTTATTTACAGTAATATAAAAACGATCAGGTACAAGTGCTGTGAAACACGAGTAACAATAAAACAACACAGGTACAAGCTAAAATGGTAGTTGCTTCAGAAAATACAGTTTTATCTCATGTTTGCTTTTGTTAACACAAATGGTTATGTTTAGTGTAGGGTTTAATGTACGTGGTACATTATTTCCTAATGTAATAGAGCATTAAACATTTAGCACCACTCACCGAACATTTAATTTCCAAACTGGCACGATACTCCAACCACCGGAATAAAACATTGCCAGATTCACATTTAGTGAATGCTCAATCTTAGGTTTTGAACTAAAAAACCCATTCAAAAAACTCATTGACTTGAGGACAATGGAACTGGAAGTGTTAAAATGGGAAGTTCTTTCTGAATTTTAGCCTACAAAGATACGTCATCCCTTCAGCACTCTCTTATTCACCATATCTGCTTCATCAATGTGCACATCAACTTCATAAGAGATGGCATTTGAGATTCAGGTGAGCACAAATTCTGGGATAGAGGTGAGATGCCTCTGAGAGTTTGCTCAACACGTGCTGATAGATTGTTACTCTGAGCTACTGTGTAGATGTAGGCAGTCACTAATCATTTGACATAGTTAGCAAGATAAAAGATAAGAACGAGTCTGTCCTCGTCAGAGAAAAGCCTTGAGAGGTCTTTATTTGCATTCAGGACGCACGTTCACACATTTTTCCTTTCTCTGCCACTTGCATTTAGGAATTCAAAGAATGGATTGCATGCTCTGAAGACAAGAGAAAGCAGTCACACTTTCTTAAGCACACACACACATACATGCACAAAAGAATTACATCTTTCCAAATCAGAGCTCCACTACCTCTGCCACAAGCGACTGCAATCAAATTAACTTGTGGATGACGGTCAAAGTCAGAGTAAAGCGCAATCATACAGATTGTGCCTTCTATTCATGTAAGGAGACATTGCCGTTCATCCTTAAAGAAATAGTTCATCCAGAAATGAAAATTTGCTGAAAATGCTCTAACCCTCAGAGTTTGTATCATCATTGGAACAGGTTTGAAATTTAGCTTTACATCACAGTGAATGGGTGCCGTCAGAATGAAAGTTCAAAAAGCTTATGAAAAACATCACAATAATCCACTTCCTCCAGTGGAAAAGTCCATCCTCTGTTGTTCTCTCACATCAAAATCCACAGACATACTGTTTAGATCCATCTTGGCAGTTTTGCTTGTAAACGGTGCATATTTCTCTCCTGATTCAGACAAGATGACTTTTTCACTGGAGAAATCAGTATTATGTATAGAGGACACAACAGGTGAAGTTAAAAACATCGTGATGGATTTGTTTCTTGCAAAAAGACAGCTTTTCACTTCACAAGACATCAACTGATGGACTGGAGTGGTGTGGATTACTTGTGGATTATTGTGATGTTTTTATCAGCTGTTTGGACTCTCATTCTGACGGCACCCATTCACTACAGAGGATCCATTGGTGAGCAGGTGATGTAATGTTAAATTTCAAATCTGTTCTGATGAAGAAACAAACTAATCTACATCTTGGATGGCCTGAGGGTGAGCATTTTTTTTACTTTTTCATTGTTGAGCAAACTATTGCTTTAAATCATCAAATGCGTATGTTGGCCTAGCTAAGGAAGTGCTTAAATTTATAGAGTATTCAAAGAGAGTACAAATGATTTGTTTTAAAGGCCCCTTCATTCACAAGGTTGCGAAACTGCCTTGCATCAAAGTTGCCATGACAAGCTGGCAAATAACCTAGCTAAACATTTGATGAATTGCCCATCGCAGAAGTGATGTGTGCCGCTGATAGCTTTTCAGCCGAGCTTTGCTCTCTTAACAAGCTCACCTCATTTCCATGTGCCAGACGCATGGCGAGACGCAGGCGTTTCCAAGTTGTTTCCAGATGCCTGATGCATCGTATTAAACAGTTGGTTAGCGCACTGTCCTGACACACCGCAGATGATGGAAACTCACCGCGTTTCCCATTAATCTCCACTCCTATCGTCTTTATGTTTGTAATGCAGCGGGGCTTGAAGGCTAGACGTACGGAATACATTACCCATCAGGCACAGGTGCCAGGTGGAAGTGATGTGGTGAGAACTTGACTTGAGTTGCACTGATGAATCACAGTAATGTTTTACAAATTGACACTTTTTCATACTGAATAATGGCGGCATGCTGTGTCCAATAAAGTAAATTAAAAGAAAACATGCCATTTATGTTGTACCAGACCCTGTTATCTATGCAACTCTTTTCTGTACAACTACAGTTTACAATCACCACATCTGTAAAGCTCTAAAAAGCAAGCAGTTTTTGATATTTCACTGGTTCAGTGAAAAAGATATCAGAGAATACTGTACTTTTTTATTTATTTATTTATTTATTTATTTTTGTAGATTCACCACATATCAGTTAACAGCTGATATCTTTCATTTTAATTAATTTCTTTCTTTTATGGCAGATTTTAAAATAAATATTTTGTTCATATTTTATACTGTAAATTTTAATAATGTGAGGATCCCAAAAGTTTGAGATCAATGAGATTTTTTAATGTTTTTGAAACAAGTCCTTTATGTTCATCAAGGCTGCATTAATTTGATCAAAAATACAGCAATATTGTGAAATATTATTACAGTTAAAATAATGTTTTTGAATATATTTTAAAATGCAGTTTTATTTCCTGTGATGCAAAGCTGAATTTTCAGCATCATTACTCCAGTCTTCAGTGTCACGTGATCCTACAGAAATCATTCTAATATGCTGATGTGCTGATCAAGAAACATTTCTTATTATTATCAATATTGAAAAACATCTTTGAAAATAGAAAGTTCAAAAGAACAGGGTTTATTTGAAATTTACTTTTTTGTAACATTTAAATGTCTTAACTGTCACTTTAGATCAAATTAATGCATCCTTGCTAAACAAAAGTTTTAATTTCTTTTAAAATCATATTAACCACAAACTTTGAATGGTTCTTTACATTAAAATCACATACAAAATATTTATTTTAGTGTTTCATTTTTCTTTATCAAACTAATATAACCCATTTAGCATTATTAGCCATAATATGAAAACAATTATTTTTGTCTTTTTTGGAGTTTCTAACTCATGGCCACTATGAACTGTTGTTGTATTAAAACAAACTTGTTGAAAATTCTACAAGCAAGAAAGAAACCCATATGGGTGAGTAAACAGTAAGAGAATTTCCATTTTTAGGCGAACTATCCCATTAGTTTCAGGTTTCCCTCATCATGGTATATGAAGTTTGTAGAAATCATTTCCTCCAGCCCTGACCCTGTGGTGACAAATAAAGATGCCATTCTCTTCCTCTTTCTCCCAAAATCTCATCCAATGACTGAGTAGCAGCTATAGTCGGCTGTTGTGTCGCTGTCAGTACCAATGCACCTTACAGAGAGCGAATGGTTTGGACAGGTAAACACCGCCCATCAGACGTGAAGAGAAGCGACAGCGCCGACAGGCTACGTTAACGACGGGGGCAGCCGAGGAAGGTTGAGAGCTCAGAGTGAGCAAAAACCCAAATCTGCATTCTGATTGAAGCCATTATCATGCTGTGTTTTGTCCACTGGCCGCATACTAGCACTTGTGCGCTTCCCTGGGGTGAATCTAGATGAGAGAAGCACGCTGCTCTACATGCACGCTCGCTATCTTGCTCTTTCATACTTTATCGTAGTTTTTCATCTATTCTTGTCTGGACTCTTTCCACCGCTGTCATTTCAGCTGTCGCACTTGAATCTAAAATCTTTTTCTATTGAAAAGGCATCAGCTGTTTCATATGTATATACGGTGGGCTCCAAAAGTCTGACACAACATTGAAAACTTGAGATTGAAAATCTAATTTAAACCTGAAACTCACAAGAAAGTTGAAAGATTTTGAAAAATGTCAGAAATTGCACAGATATCATACATATTATAATATGAATGGTAAAAGTAGTAGTATAGTGATTGAAGATTTATTATTATATATTTAAATAATATTTTATATAATTATTTCATATTTACTATAGCTATATTCTACACATATACTGTACATATTCATACATATTTAATATATATAATATATAAAAAATATTTAAATATTTAACATTTATCATATTTTATATATTTAAATATTTTATGCAATTATATAATCATTAATATAACAATATTATTATACATATATTCATATGTATGTACCTATATTATTTTAATGCAATTATCAAATATATAATATAGTAAATTGAGTGCAGATGCATGATAATATTTTATGCAGTTAAATAGTATTTATTATATAGTATTTAACATAATTATAATACTATATATATTTATTTATTTATTTATAATTATATTAATATATAAAAATGATAAATAAATTGACTACATGTGTATATATATATATATATATATATATATATATATATATATATATATATATATATATATATATATATATATAATCTAATTTAATCTAATTATATATAAACAAGTATACTGACTCAAGATGCATGATTATATACAGTATCTTCCTGCCAAACAAATGATAGTAAGGACAGAATTAAATGCAGGATTTTATCTAAGGCCAATGAACCAAACAAAGATTCTTTGCTGCAAATAAATCAAGAATGATTTCATTCTCGTGTGTTGCAACTTTTTTTTCTGACTTGGCTGATTAGAGATGAATTTTACTGGAGTGGGAGGACGATTTGAGGAGAAAAGAAAAATGCAAAAACCAAAATGCCTTATCGTTTATTTTAAGCATCTCCTTTTGAAGCAGATCCTTCAGCAGCCTTGAATGTCATAACAGGAGTGACAGCCGTTATCGCCCACTGCTGCTGAGAAAACAGATGCTAAAAGTGCTGTGATTAAATTTCTTTCAGGCCGTAGATCAAGATCAAGAATTAAAAACTAGAAGCATAGTGAACATGACGAACATGATGAAACCATTAATGAAGATGTCAGTGTCCACACAAAGTGGCTTATTAGATTGCAACCGTGACAGGCTTTATCCTTACAGTATTTCACTTATTTATCTGCTTTCAAATCCAGGTACGAAAAAATGTTCTATAAAATAGAAAACATTTTCTTTCTTTTTTTTCTGGGCAAATGCAACAGCCTTGCATTTCCACAACACTGGAGGGCTTTTCTGTTCTGGCCCTTTCCATCCGCAGCATTCATGCGCTCGTGGTGGGAGTGCAGATGGGAACTGAGTCACTTAAAAGCTCTAAAAACTCTAGATTGACAAGTTCGAAGGTTAATGCTTTAAACAATGCTCAACTTCCCATGCTTAGCTGTTTCTTGGCAAAATCATCAAGCCTTTGCATTTATGGCCGGAAGCGGCAGCAAAATGATTGATATGCTTTTTTTTCCGTTGACAGTGCGGAGATGTGTACAACTTAATAGCTCGACAGAGATGATTGTGTCTTACAGACTGTTATTGCTTCTCTTGGGGCCACTAAGTGCACAAGCGGTTCACGACGTCAGCTGCGAGAACAGACGCTAATAGCGATTCATGCTAAATTAATATCTGCTCCTGATGACGAATATGACAGTAAAACCCTTTAGTTACAGTTCTTTAGCGCTCACACCATGTCACCCTGCAATAATGCAGCTCTCTGTACAGTCAATAAAGATATAATTTATTCATCATTATAATATGATATCTTATATTTTGGAATATTGCTGGAGGGAAACAGCAAAACAGGAATACAATTTCCAAAATGTATTTGGAATGAAAAAATAAAAATAGAAATAATGCCAATATTATATATTATATAATTTACAATAAATAACTGATAAATGTTTTAGATATGTTACAAAATATTTCTATTTCTAATAATTATTTATTTGTTCTTTAAATAATCCTGAAAAAAAGTTTCATGGTTTCTACAAAAATAAGAAGCATAACTATTTTCAACATTGATAATAAACAGAAATGTTTCTTGAGCAGCATATCAGCATATCAGAATGATTTCTGAAGGATCATGTGACACTGAAGACTGGAGTAATGATGCTGAAGATTCAGATTTACATCACAGGACACTTACATTCTAAAATATATTCAATTAAAGAGTTATTTTAAATTTTACTAATATTATTTTACAATACTACTGTATTATAAAATACTGTTGTAATACTTTTTAATAACATATATTAATATAATTAAGCATCACTGCACTTACATTTCGTTTCATCAAATGAAACTAAATGTAAAATTTTGCTTTGGCGACTAGCGGAAAATAATTAAATTAAATTAAATTAAATTAAATTAAATTAAATTAAATTAAAATATATATTCATTAGGTTATAATGAAATAAACTGGCAGAAAAATTATAAAATATGTTTGAGGTTTTTATACTTTATTTCAATTATAATTTTCAGAAAAGAATTACTTAAGTCTGCAACACTCAGATCGCTCAGATCTCTTCCAGCACCGCACATTTGAAGTGTTTTGCAGTAATGTGAGATTCTAGATGTTCTTGGTCAAAGCAGTAAGAAAGCAAAAAAGCCACCAAGGCCACAGTCAGGAGAATGTGTCTAACGCTGTAACCGAGGTCAGACTGCTGCAACTGTGCAGGAATAAACCCATTCAGCACAAATCATCAGGTACCACTTTTCACCACCAATCAGGCCTTTTCAGTATTAAGGCTCTTTAATTGTCCATCATGTTTACACAAAAGCAAATAAATGGGCCGTTGAGGTGCTCAGTGAGCACACTGGAACATCCATTCATGCCAGCTGCAAGCGCTGCCGATTTAATTGCAATAATACTCCATTGCCTGACCTGAAAATATAATATTCAAAAAGGAATTAAGAACGAGTATTTTTCAACACGCTCAAGGACAGACTCTTTCGTGAGGTAAGATGAACAAGAAAAATCACTGCGGTGAATTGTTATAGAGGTCTAAATCTTTCATGCTGGCCTAGAAGAATTTAATTTTTTCCATCCTGACCCAAAAGGTCAGTTTATGAAAAGAGGGCATGAGAGCTGGACCAAGAGAGCAGCTGATGGAATTTGATTACGGAATGTAATAAATTTTCTCACTGTTTTTATTGAGCGAAGAATGTACCATTTGTCCAATAGACCACATCAGGGTTTCAAGCAGCCAATGCCAATATTATATATTATATAATTTACAATAAATAATTGATAAATGTTTTAGATATGTTACAAAATATTTCTATTTCTAATAATTATTTATTTGTTCTTTAAATAATCCTGAAAAAAGTGTCATGGTTTCTACAAAAAATAAGAAGCATAACTATTTTCAACATTGATAATAAACAGAAATGTTTCTTGAGCAGCATATCAGCATATTAGAAAGATTTCTGAAGGATCATGTGACACTGAAGACTGGAGTAATGATGCTGACGATTCAGATTTACATGCTTTACAATGCTGCGGCATCCGGGGAGCAGTTGGGGGTTCGGTGTCTTGCTCAAGGGCACCTCAGTCGTGGTATTGAAGGTGGAGAGAGCGCTGGTTATTATTATTATTCAAATGATTCATTTAAAACCACAAATTCATTTTGAAACAAGTGACTTACTTTATACTGTAGGAGTGTCACTGAAACAATTACTCAAACGATTCATTCAAAACTACGGATTCATTCAGAAACAAAACAGTCATTGGCTTTCCAAGTGTGTCATTGAATCAATTAAACGTTGTAAACCTTGGATTCATTTAGGAAAGAAATAATTGATTGACTTTACAACAGTGTCATTGAATCATTTGTTCAAACGATTTGTTCAAAACCACAGACTCATTCAGGGACTAAACAAGTGACTGACTTTACAAGATAACATTGAAACAATTATGCAAAAGAGACATACAAAACCATAGATTCATTCAGGAACGAAACAAGTGACTGACTTTACACAAGTGTGACTGAAACAACTATGCAAATGATTAGTTCAAAATCACAGATTCCTTTGGGAACGAAACAAGTGACTGACTGAGTGTGTCATTTATTCAAACGATTAATTCAAAACATCTTTTTTAATTATATATGTATTGTTTAAATTAAGACAGCAGATAGGGCAAAGAAAAATAGGGCAAAAAGCAAGCAATCCCAGAAAGCAGCAGTATGTAAGTGAACCCACAGCGATTAGACATCTCTGCCCTTTAATGATTTTCTATTCAGCCACATTGTTCTTTGTTAGCAAAGGGGAAAAGCCAAGTATCATGACTGTGTCGTTGATTCAAAGGGCTTTTGTGGAGTCTAATTGATTAAGGAGTGCTGTGCGGTGGCCGTAAGACCCTCAGTTATTCACGCTATCTGTTATTGACTGCTCTCAAGAGCTTTACCACACCGCTCTAATTGCCTGGAAGAGACGGTCAATTCCTTTAAGTACCAAGACAGAAGAAAAACACAAACAATGCATCAGTTTTCCTGAGAGTCTCTCTAGTGTTCCCTCAGTTTCTCTCATTCTTTTTCTGAGATTTGCTCTTGCAGTCATGGTGGCCATGGTGGCCGCTGAGGAGAGACATGTATCAGACATTCATTAGACGTATATGTGGCCCCTGACTCCCTGAAATGGCAATGGAGAACACACTGCATTACCTAAATTACAACCTAAATTCCCATGGATGTGCAAACTCGTTTCTACGATAATCTAGGACCACAAACAATGTCAGAATAAGCAAACAATGGTGTGTTTCAGGCCAAAATCAATACTGATAACTTCACAGGGCTGGGTCGTTTGACAGTATATACATAGGCATACTATAGAAATGTGTCTGCAAGACATTTTGCTGTACTGTTTACACCACATTACAAACATGTGCTCAGCTATCAATAGGCAGGACTGGTTATTTATGTGAGAGCAATGGAAAAACATGGAGTAATCTATCTATTTATCTATACACATATACATAAACACATATCAAAATAATCATAATCAAATAAATAATACAGAGCCCGGGGGTGAAAACTTTTGAACAGAATGGAGATGTGTACATTTTTCTTATTTTGCCTAAATATCATCATCTTTTTTTTTTTTTTTTTTTTCCATGTAGTACTGCCCTTCAGAAGCTACAGAAGATAATTACATATTTCCCAGAAGACAAAATAAGTTAAATTTACCCTGATCTTCAAATTCAAAAAGTTTTCACCCTCTGGCTCTTAATGCATGGTTTTTCCTTCTGGCGCATCAGTGAGTGTTTGAACCTTCAGTAATAGTTGCATATGAGTCCCTCAGTTGTCCTCAGTGTGAAAAGATGGATCTCAAAATCATACAGTCATTGTTGGAAAGGGTTCAAATACACAAAAATGCTGGAAAACCAAAGAATTTGTGGGACATAAAGGATTTTTTCTGAAGAACAGCAGGCAGTTTAACTGTTCAGGACAAAAAAGGGACTCATGAACAGCTATCACTAAACAAAAAAAAAAAAAAAAAAAAAAAAAAAACGGTTGTGGATCATTCAGGTAACAACACAGTATTAAGAATCAAGGGGATGTAAACTTTTGAACGGGATCATTTTTATAAATTCAACTATTATTTTCTCTTGTGGGCTATATGTAAACATCTTTTATGTAAAATATCTTATTCAGGTCAGTACTAAATAAACAATAACATGCATTTTGTATGATACCTCTTATTTTGGTCAAATAATTAACATTTTGCAGATTCTGAAAGGGGGATGTACACTTTTGACCTCAATATATGTGTGTGTGTGTGTGTGTGTGTGTGTGTGTGTGTGTGTGTATATATATATATATATATATATATATATATATATATATATATATATAAACACACACACACACAGTATATATATATTTTACCACATGGCTATAGGTTGTTGGTTGTTGGTATATGAATTACATATGAACAGTTTCTTCATTAAATTCCCAGTAAAAACAACTACTCTGTTACCATTCCCTTTTTTGCTTCATAACTTCAACTTCAACAAACTTATTACCATTATTATTCACTACTAACTTATGACTCTTTGCAAAGTTTCATCAGCCATCCATTGTCAAACTGAAATGAATATAAAATGTTTATTTAAAAACCTCATTAAATCAGAGTTTTGTAAGTCATCCCAATTACAAAGGAGTTAGCTTGTTACATTTGCTCTGGTTATTGTTGATCTTTTTATTAGACTTTGGAAAAAAAAGCCCTGCCACATGCGCTGGCGATAAATGAGTCTGCGTGCTGTTGCCACTACTGACAGAGGCTATTTGCATAGCATATTCATACTGTGATGCAGACATTTTTGACAGGGCTATTTGTGTCCCTTTCACATTGAGGCTCATACATATAATTACTTATTTGTGCAGCTTGACGACTTGTTATTAACTGCACCGGCTATGGGGGAAGAACTTTACATTGGAGAGCGACAGAAGAAGAAAGGCCGAAAAATGGGCCAAAGTTGTGCAGTTTTCTTGTCCTTCTTCTTTCTCTCTCTTTTAGTGGTGGAATTAAATGTTTAGAATATCTTCAGAGAGAAAAGTCCTGTCAATGTTCTTTTACTTTCTGTCACACAGTATAAATCAGGAAAAACATGGAATTTTTTTAGTGACCCGCAGAACGGTTTCTGCAGGAATGGAAAGATCTTCAGCATCCAGGCCGCCAAGAGTATTATTAACATGTCAACATAATGTTATGGTTATTAGCATTCTAGTAGCATAAAAACTAGTGACAGGACACTGATTGGATGTTAATTGTTTTCCGCACATGCAATGCAAGCCAAAGGCGAGGCGTTCCAAAAGTATTTGAGGAGCGTTTCATGACCTTCCAGTGGTCTACGGAGACGGGAACAAAGACGTCCAGCGATCTGACCCAAATAAATTGGGGAAAAGTCCAGTATCCCTCTTTCCCCATCTGCCGTTTAAAGGTTCAATTGCTCACTTTGATTTATACGCGCTGTCCCACTGCACGGCATGCAAACAGCTACATGCACCAGTAATAGTCTGGTCAGTGAGGCCCGGGGTCAAAACAAATGAGCACGATGCACACAAACACAGCGAACACCTTTGCACACACGCGTGAAAACAAACTCATCAATCTACAATTTGTCTCTGTCCCGCCGCCAATGGTTTTCCAAATTAGACTGCAGTAAATTCGTAATGAGCAACATTTTTCTAAGTGAAGCGCAGCGCCGCACGTTACACTTTTTCTGAATTTCGAGATGTGTTTGTAAGAGCTCGGGATAATTAGGTCATGCCAGGGCAGGTGGAATATTTTGTTACAGATCTTAACATGCAACCCACCGCTGCGAGGCCAATTAAGAGCTGACACTAATTATAAAATGTAGGTAATGAGGTAGTGGGGGTGAAACTCAAAGCTGTGAAGTTTGAGAGCATGCATGTGTGTGCAAATGCGTATTTGTTGTGTTTCGAGGGGAGGGAGAGAAAACGCGTCTTTGATGTTCATGCATAACGATTCTTTAAAAAAGCAAGCTCCACAAAGCACCCCGTGTCCCTTATTAGGGATTCCAGAGCGTCGGAAAGCAGTCATAACACAAGCCATGAGAAACTGCAGGCTAGGGTTTTTGGACGTCGCTTTGCATTGCTGTCATTTTTACTCTGTGTTCCTCTGGCAAGTTCCCACACGCAGTCGCTGCATGTATACAGACGCTCTCAGTCCACTCTACATCTACACACAAAACATTACATAAGTCTTAATCACCAGTGAGGAGAGCAGCAAGACCTGACCTGATATGTTTGACCCGCTAAACGTGTCTAGAAAACCAAACTAATTGCATTTTCAACTGACAGCTGCAAATGTCAAAACACACGTGTGGACATTCCACTGAAACATTTTGAGCTCTAAATAGGAACTTGCCTGGCAGCAGACAAAACAAACGACAATGCATTCTTCACATGAAGCAGCAGACAAACTGCTAACCAGATTTGAGTAAATAAAGAGTCAATTCAACCAAACAACAACCTAACTCTACAGCCAAATATGCTAAGTTAGGCCTGCCAAGCTCACAATAAAGGCTTTTACTTTTAAGATCAAACTTATGATTTTCATGCATTAATAAACGCAAAGAACCATGCTCAAGTAATCAACAGTAGCATCTTACACTTGCATGTTCCACTGAATCTTTTTTGCTTTGCTCTAAATAAGTACAACGCATTGTTAGCATGAAGTATTAGACTGCAACTGAGATCAGACAGGATAAAAACTTGACAATTACAGTCAATACCACATTGGCAGCCACTCAAAATACACACTAGAGTCATATATAGCAAGTCCTGCCACATCAAAGCAGCGCCAAGCACCAATGATACAGCACATTGTGAATGTGCAAGTTATGATTTCCATACAATGGACAAACTGGAGATCAACAATATTAAAATTTATTTTCACAGTATGGCCAGTAATAAATGGACAATATTAAAATTCTATAGTATTTTATCGAAATAAATTAAAAGTAAAATCCTAAAAGAAATCATTTTAAATTTAGGCATCACAAAATTATAGCATTCAACATAAAAAAAAATATATATATATATAGATAGATATAGATATAGAAATAGACATGCATAATTAATATTCAACCTGGATTTTATACAGATATACTGGTGTAAACAATTAGTGCAATGCGATAGAAACATGTTCTAGTGATCAATGATAGTATTTTAGTGCCACCAAATGCATGTTTTGTTACCACTGGACAATTTTTTTGAGCTCTGGTATTGTAAGAAAGATTTGACATTCATAGTGCAAGACAAAACTAAATACAATCCATTTTAGTAGTAGACTGTAATTGAGACCTGACAGAATAAAAAAAAAAAATCTTGACAAATACAATCCAAGTCAATATCACACTGCCAGCTACTCAAAATACACACCAGAGTCAAATAAAAATAACACTGTAAAAAATAGAGCACAATGTACTGTATTAAAATGAAGGAATTTTCCGTATTGATTTTTCACAGGTGTTTTACCTGAATTTTAAATTTTGCACTTCATTGCGTTGTGTTGTAGGGTTGATGGAAATGTCTGTAAAATTAATGGGTACGTCCTAGCAGAAAATTACCAGTACATTTTCACTTTTTTCTTTTTTTTTTTTTTACAGTGAAGTTAGGTCTGAAGTTTCTAAAGATCTTTAAGTGAGCATTAGACAGTGGCAAATGTAAATCTAAATAAAAAAAGCAAAATGTGCATGTGCAATTTAATTAAATATCTGTTAATTGATTCAGAATAGATATATTGTGCCTCTCAGTGCAATGCAATAAATGCAAAGAAACATGCTCTAGTGACCAACAGCTGTATTTTAATGCCACAAAATGCATCATTTGTAAGCAGTGGACCCTTTTTTCACAAAGAACAACGCATTATTCACAAGATGTAGCAGACAAACCTTAAACGAGATCTGACTGACAAAAGCAAACTTTGCAAAAAGAATACCACCAAGTATGAAAGAGCAAATGTAAAAGTTTAACAAGCTGCCACTGAAAAAAAAATAAATAAAATAAAAAACCTCATATCGATCTAGCACTAATCTGAATATTGAGGGGGTCATGGCTTTATGTCTGTGGTGGTTACGGCCCCGCTTGACAACACAACCTGAGTCAATACCACACTGGCAGCCTTTCAAAGACACACTAGGGCCAAAACCGGTAAATTAGATTCAAGCAGTGCCGAACAGCAATAATAGCTCTTCAACAATCTGAAGGTCAGAGTTATGACTGCCATGCAACGTGTAAACAATCACTGCGATGCAATAAATATGAAAAAAACATGCTGAAGCGATCAATAGTTGTGCTTTGTAATGGAGAAAGGGTGATTTATTGTGCATTATTATGCCTCTTCGACTCTTTCTCTAAAAGATACCTCCCTTTGTCTTAGTTATTATCCCCTGTCCATCCCATCCGTATGCTAAACTTAGCTCCAGCAGGCGGGAAATATTGATTATGAGAGTATCATGGCCAAAGCATTAGACTTTCATGAAGACTGTTTTTTTTTGTTTTTCCGTCCCTTACTGGGCTCGGCGTATAATGTTTCAACAACGCATTATTTATCAGTTATAAGTATTAGACAGCGTCACACTGCAGTCGGGAATCTGTCCGTCTTCTGTTTCACATTTCTGTCCGCTCTACATAAGGAAGTAACTTGAGAATACAGTATGACCGGCCTGTCAAGACACACACCGCGTTCCTTCCTCCTATCCATCCGTCCGTCCATCCGTCCTGTCTACGGATCGGTGGCACCGATCTCTTTCTTGACTTTGTCAAGTGTCTTCTCTTCATCTCACACTCTTCCCTCTATCTCTGGTTTCTCAGTATGTGTCAGTCATTCTTTATCTCTGCCAGTGCCGCCCCCTCTCCTTCTTGACACCAGTCAGATGCCAGGCTGAAACATGGATTTCTCTTTCAGTACCACACACACACACAGCAGTAGTGAACTTCTGAAATGAAAAATGAAATGAAAAATCTCCAGACTCTCCACTCTGGGTTTATCTTGTTTAAGTCCAATGTAATTCATGTTTTAGTTCATTTGATATTTATTAATGTCTTATGGAACACTATCTTATGCCATCAAAGAAAAATATTTTTTATTTTGGTATGTTAATGTTGCACTACAGAACTTCCCTCTCTATCGCCACCTTGGTTTAAATAAAATTGCAAGTTATTGATTTTACATGAGTTGTGCACTAGCTCTTCTGCACAGATGAATCTGATGTGATTATATCAGAGTGGATCTGACTAGCTATACCAAGATCACTGACAGTAACAAGTCCAACAAAATGAATATCTCAAATATATCATTTCTGTAAGAATCATAAATATCAAGAACAAGCTTCTTAGCACAGAAATTCATTTCTAATTACATTTTATAGTAGGAATCCTCCAATGTCTGAATTTAGTATTTGCATACACTACCTCAAAGGTTGGGGGTTGGTAAGGTTTAAGGCTTTTATGCTCAACAAAGCTGCATTTATTTGATTAAAAATACAGTAAAAAACAGTAATATTGTGAAATATTTATTAAATTCAAAATAAACATTTTTTTATTTTAACATATTTTAAAATGTCATTTATTCCTGTGATGCAAAGCTGAATTTTCAGCATCATTATTCCAGTCTTCAGTGTCGCATGAAGAAACCATTCTAATATGCTGATTTGCTGAAATTTCTTGCACTTACTGCTACTTTTGGTTAATTTAATGTGTCCCTGCTAAATAAAAGTATTCAATTAAAAAAAAAAAAAAAAAAAAAAAAAAAACTTTCCGACCTCAAACTTTTGAACGGTAGTGTATTATTCATTAATTAAAACAAAGCCACATCAATTCTCTTAAAGTTTATGCATTTTTAAAAATTCTTTACTGCTTTAATAAAAAATGCTATAAAACATATTCTACATATCTTCAGTTCATTTAGATCCATTTACACCAGTTATCATACAGATTTTCAGGGTGACAAGTCAATCACAGTGCCTACTTTTTGTCTATTTCATCAATACCCTCTCTTGCGGCACACTTTGAAACCTCTATAATTGTTAATATGCACAGATTTCAATCAATTCAAATAAAATGTTTATATGTGGCACAATGTCTCTGCAAGAGATTTTTGAATTAGTTTGTAAAATTTTGAGGTTTACAATTTAATTATTGTTCTGTATAACAGATTATTTAAGATGTATGCCATTTCAGTCTGAAATAAATTTCATTTGAATCGAGCTCAATCAGATATATCTTTTTTCCAACTGAGGTGCTTTACATGATGGTTTTTTGTACCGAGTAAGCTTCCAGTCGGATTATGATCGGATTATTAGGCTGCATATAATGTGTCTTTTGGGACCCAATGAGCTCAAAGCAGATCCTGCTTCCCTCTGAAACTTCATCTGCTCATGTGAAACTTTAGAAAACTGAGTGCTTTGAGTCCACATTATTTGATCTCATATTACATAATATTTGTTTTGTTTTATTTTTGTACTGTTGATTATTTTCTCATCCAAATTTGGTGGGAAGACACCGCCTTCCTCGTTCCTTGGAGAAAATGCCACACGCACTCCTTTCAAGCTCTGCTTGTCCCACCGCGCACCCTAAAGCTCAGAGCAGAGGCACCGCAAAACAATACAAGTCCCACAAGACCACAAAACAAAACCAAACCCCTGCTGCCTGCGCTGCCTCTTCCCAGATTTACCCATTAAAGCATTTAAAGAGGAAATCAAGCCAGAACATCAAGAATGTGTGGGACCATCTGGATGCATGAGAGGATGTGGAAATGCAAATGTACCCTAAAAGACAATGCAAATAAAACTGAATCTATACGCATGCTCCTGGTCTTACTGTGCATGAGCGATCAGTGTCTGCGCATATATTAAAAAAAAAAATATATATACATTTTGTAATAACTTTTTGCCTCTAAAATAATAAAACCAAATCACTATTCTATGCTGTTTACTGCTGAATATTCTATTGCAACTACAAACACATTGTGTTAAATGTGTTATCTTTAAAATCAACATGATATGCTGGTCTCAAACCATTTTCCATCTAAAATAAGAGGGGTTGGCGATGTCACCTGAAATAGAAAGTCATTTCAGAGGAGAAATAAACCTTTTTTTATATATATAAAATTACATAAACTAACATTGTTTTCTTTGAATAACAGGCATAGATGAATTCTAGGAAGACAAGGAAACTTTCTATTAAGCTGAACAAACTGCAAACACACAAAACAAACATACGGCATGAGCAGTGGATTCTGATTCATAAGCAAATGACTCTTATGAACTGGACCTTTCAATGATTCATTTAAAAAGACTCGTAAACGTAGGAGTTGAATTAGTCTGATGAATCCTTTTATTTGATGTATTTAAAATTTTTGTTCTACATTTTTTTAAAAACATGAAAATTATATATTTATGTTTTAAACAACACAAACTACAGTATATACTATACTGTACGTGTACATACACATATGCATGAAATACATATGCACATATACAGAAATATACAAACATATATACATAAAAATATACATATGCATAGCATACACATGCATATATGTGCTTATAAATACACCTATGCATAGGCATAGACATATGGACATATGTATAGAATACACAAACATGTATGTGCATATGTTTATGTATATGTAATATGTATATGCATATGCACATGCATATACATATTACATATACATAAACATATGCACATACATATACAGTGGATGGTGCAAAGCAGAATTATATAAGAAATACAGGTAAATGGGTTCAGATTTTATTTAATGTAGGCTTGAATAGCTGTGAAAGATGCTCAGTCGTAAACAAGACAAACAGAGGCGTTATGTTCTTTACTCAGAGCCACAGTGTATCTTATGATTGTCATGTGGACTGACCTTGATTACAGGGACCATCTCCTCGTGATTGTGGGAAAGGAGCACAGAATCTGTGATTAAAGAGCTCCAAAGATTCAGACATAAAGGGACCCGAAATAATGCAAGCTTGGCGCCACAAACACAGGTGTGAGCTATTTTCGCAGTCATACTCATATTTGTGAATGGTGCAAGTATATTTTTAATATCGGAGGGTATGTTTGTTTATATATGAAATGTGTGTGGTCTCTGAAGTATTCGGTTATTGAGGGTTTGAATTATAGCAGTGTAGTCAAGATTAGATCCTAAAGCAGCCACAAAGTGCAGGGTTGCTGCTTTCTAACAACCAGGCAAACTAACCAGCCCTGGAGAAAAAGGTTAGATATGTGGGTTAGTGTCTGGCTACATGGCGAGGAGTGGAGAAAAGTGCTAAGGGAGCAGTTTGAATCTGAATGTGTTTTTACTACTGAACGTCATGCTAAATAAATATAGAGGCAAGATCAAATGGTTTTCTAAGTGGATGTGAAATGATTTAGCCTGAATAATATTAAAAAATTGGAAATTTAGTTATGGGTATTTGGTATTAAATGAACAACCCACCAACAAAACAATCCACGAACAATCCACCAACAAAATGAACATTTTGTCATCATTTATGTACCCTGCTGTTCCAAGGCCATTTGACTTTCTTTCTGCTATGAAAAACATAATGAGATGTTAGGCAAAAAGGTCAGAGCTTCCCTGGACCACAAAACTAGTCATAAGTCGCACAGGTATATTTGTAGCAATAGCCAGCAATACATTGTATGGGTCAGGATTATTGATTTTTATTTTATGCCGAAAATCATTAGGATATTAAGTAAAGATCATGTTCCATGAAGATATTTTGTAAATTTCCTACCATAAATACATCAAAACCTAATTTTTGATTAGTAATATACATTGCTAAGAACTTCATTTGGACAACTTTAAAGGCGATTTTCTCAATATTTTGATTCTGTTGCACCCTCAGATTCTAGATTTTCAAATAGTTATATATCAAATATTGTCCAATCCTAACAAAACATACATCAATGGAAAGCTTATTTATTCAGATGATGTATAAATCTCAGTTTCAAAAAATTCAAAATTCAAAAAATTGCCCCTTATGACTGGTTTTGTGGTCCAGGGTCACATATTATAAATGTAGATGGTTATTTTTACTACCGAGCTCCGAAAAAGCATCACAATAAAAGTAGTCCGTACGACTTACATTCCAGATTTAAGGTCATATGATAAATGAAATATATGATGTTGATGGTGTCAAATCATTGGTTTAAAATATGGCTCAACATAAAGATACATTTAATATGTCAAATATGTTCTGACTGGCTTTGATAGAGTCACATGATGCAGCATTTTCATGTTTGGGGTGAGGGAAAAAAAAGGAAACCATTTTTAAATTGACAACTGCAAACAAAATTTTCAAATCAAAGAATTAAATTTTGGTCTGTTTTCACACAAAGCTAGTGTATGATTTTTAAGACTTTATATATGCACTACCATTCAAAAGTAACATTGCTAATAAAAAAATTATATACACACACACACATATATATACACACACACACACACACACATATATATATATATATTCAAATAAATACTGTTCTTTTTAAAGTGCAGTTGTTTTCAACATTGATAATAATAAGAAATGTTTCTTGAGCAGCAAATCAGCATATTAGAATGATTACTGAAGGATCATGTGACACTGAAGACTGAAGTAACAATGCTGAAAATTCAGCTTTGCATCACAGGAATGAATTACATTTTAAAATATATTAAAATAGAAAACTGTTATTTTGAATTGTAATAATATTTCACAATACTCCTGTTTCTACTGTATTTTTAATCAAATACATGGAGCTTTGGTGAGCATAAAAACAGTAAACAGTACAGCAATATATAGTCACATAGACTACTTTTGTGGTGCTTTTATTGTGCTTATTGGTTCTTTTAGAAAATTGGCAGTAAAACTCAACATCCTGGTACAGTGTATGAAAAAGAGCAGCCCTGACTTTCCACCGAACATCTCCTTTAGTGTTTCACACATAATGGAAAATACATGGAATAAGAAAAGTATGACAAATTGTTCTATTTTGGATGATCTACTGCTCTAGCAAACAAGACTTGCTCTGAGGAGCAAGACTGCTATTTCTGTGGAGGAGATCGTTATCGTTTTACCACAGAGACAGACCCATCGCATGCACAAAATGTCCTTAACTGAAACATATTTCAGCACTTTTCACAATACTGCATCCAGACAGTAGATAAGGACTGTGAAGCAGAGGAATCTGAACGTGAAAAACCCATGTAAAAGAGATGGCAAGGACGAAAGAGAAAGGAAAGAATAGGAGAGAAAGAAAGGTATCGGTGTGAAAGTAAGGCAGAGATGTTGGACAGGAGGCACAGAGAGTCTCCCTGCGGACCTGGACAGAATTCACACAGAACAAAAGAGCTCAGAAAGCCACACACACGCACGCACAGACACCCACATGGCCATGTTCAGCACTGATTACACTATTGTACCAAATTCATTTGCGTCAATCATTCTTGCGGCCCTCCACTGGGGCTATTGTTGCACCTGTAGACTCCTAATTACACGCTGGAAGACCAGCGGAGCTACAGCCACCTCCACCGCTGAGAGACGAACAAAAAAAAAACACGAGGCAGAGCAGCAGCGTACAGAAAAGATGCCACGATCAAGTCAAATCATTTCCGGTAATTATCGTGACCGCCTGAGATCCAGAACCACCGTCGGACGGCGGGATTTCACGGCAACCGGAGCATCACAAACACACGCTCCACAGATGACGGTGCGCAAATCTCCATAGCTGCTAATTATCCCACCGCCTAGGACAGAATCATTTCAGAAAGTTCAAGAGAAGTTGTACGAGTGATGAACAGCAGATAAAATTACCCTTTTGGAAACGACTAGAGGAAAAGCATCAAGTGAAAAACAAGACATGGGCTTGAGTTAATGTTAGGGTTTGTTTTGAAGTTGACATGCGGTGTGGTTTCAGGATGGGATGATGAACAAACTAACCAAACAAGCCAGCAGACGGTTCCTCTGGAGCAAGATGAACCTGCAACCTTAAGGAAGGGTTCAGATGGTAGTGAGATACTGTATAACAACATGGATTTGCAAGCAGTGAGATTTTTCTAATGGGTATGATAGAAGTCTTTTATGCTCACCAAGTCTGCATTTATTTGATAAAAAAATATAGTAAATACAGTAATATTGTGAAATATTATTCCAATTTAAAATAACTGTTTTCTATTTGAATGCATGTTAAAATGTAATTTATTCCCGTGATGCAAAACTGAATTTTCAGCATCATTATTCCAGTCACATAATCCTTCAGAAATCATTCTAATATGCTGATTTGCTGCTCAAGAAACATTTCTGATTATTATCAATGTTGAAAACAGTTGTGGTGCTTAATATTTTGGTGGAACCCGTGATAAATTTTCTATTCAGGATTCTTTAATGAACAGAAAGTTCAAAAGAGCACCATTTGTTTTAACAGACATATTTTGTAACATTATAAAAGTCACTATTGTCACTTTTGGTTAATTTAATGCATCCTTGCTGAAATAAAGTATTAATTTCTTTTAAAAAATCTTACTGAGTGAATATTTTATGTACATCATCTTTAAATTTAGCTAATTATATAGTGCTTTCAGCTACCAATAACAGTCTGGGTATTCTTTTCATAGCAAACATAATTGCAGCATTGCCTTTTGCTACAATAGCTAAAGAAAAAAGCCATTGCAAAGTGTTTGCAACATTTCCATGTAGGAAAAAGAGAAAGAAGAGAAAGATGGATAACGGCAGTCAGAAGAGAGGAAGGTGCCAAATTTACATTTACTTCCATTCATATATGTATCCAACACTTGAGGCAATGCAAGTCTTTATTTATATAGCACACTTCATAAATAAAGGTAATTCAAAGTGTTTCTCATAAAACAATTAAAATAATTATAAAAGACCCATAAGAAATAAAATATACTTTTAATTAAAATGAATAAAAAAAAATAAAAGACTTAAAATCTAAGGATTTTTATCTCTCAAAAATCATTTTTGTTTTTTTGTGTTTGTTGCAATTAAAATTAATATAATTTCTATGAATAATTTGGAGTATGTCACTAAAACCATGTGGGAAGTTGTGTAATGATGCTATAAACTCCACTGCAGCAGTGTTGTCACTATACTCTCCTAAATGAAAATGCACATACGTCATCAAACATTGTGAAAAGCGTCTCTGGTCATTAGCCATGGGTTGATTCCCGAGGTACATGCATTCTGATCAAATGTCTCCAGTGCACTGCAACATTGAGCTGTAATCTGATATTGAGTAACTCAACAGCAGCTCAGACAGTCTGAGTTCCTCTGGTCAATGGGGTTGTTCCCAGTGTAATACATGCACTGGTCTCCTCATCTCCATAAATACCCTTTACCCTGCAATTTTAACATTCTTCCATGCATCGCCCTGGGAGCAAAACTGTGCGTTCAGTCAGAAAGCGCTGGTGGAAAAATCATGTCAAATTCATCAGATATGATATATAATGAGAAAAAAGAGAAGAGGGGTTTCAAAAACAGACTTAATTGAGTTATTTCTGCATTGGGCCGTTTCTCCATACATGAACCTCACATAATGTAACATACATGCGTAACTAACCCGAGCTTCCTGAGGCGCTTTCTGAATGCACTGCTGGAGGCACTCAACCTCCTCCGGCAGGAGCCCCGTCAAGCCTCCACCAGTGACCCGCGGCACGCAAACTTCTGACATGCACGTACATCTTTACATTCAGCTATCTTATATACACTACCATTCAAACGTATCAGCAAATCAGCACATTAGAATGATTTCTGAAAGATCACTGAAGACTGGAGTAATGATGGTGAAAATTCAGTATTGCATCACAGGAATAAACTATATTTTAATATATACGAAAATAGAAAATGGCTTTTTTTTTAAATTGCAATAATATTTCGCAATATTCTTGTTTATACTGTATTTGTGATCAAATAAATGCATCCTTGGTGAGCATAAGAGACTTCATGTACCAACCTCAAACTGCCTAATCAGTGAATACAAACTCATTGCTCTTTTTCTATTTAAATTATGCATTAAATTAGATGGTGACACTTTGATTAACCAGTCAGTTTCAAAGCTTAACAGATCCATGGTTCACATTTTAAAGTATATGAATAAAATGTCAATGAACTGTGGGAGTCAAACGGGCTCCAAGTTCAAATCTCAAATCTCAAACATTTTTTATACCGTTCCCACATTTCTCTCTATTTTTTATTGCATTTTATGACATTTTTATGACAACTATGTGAACATGCACTACTGATTCAACAAGAAATCAAAATTGACCTTAATTATTTTTTTCATGAATGTTGCTAGTGTTATTGCGCATGATTAATCAGTGCATTAATCATTTTGTCTTGGTAAACTTTTATCAGAAATATAATAAATTAACCTCAATGCCATTTTTTTTAAATGGTCCAATCAATTTAATTTCCAATTTTGAATGAATACCCCCTTTTACTCAAAAATATTTTGCATTAAGAAAAATGGATTGCAAACAGACTTTATTAATGCTATTGATTGAAACGATACCATTGCAGATAATCATTAGGATTTTTAATCTTCTCCTCAGGTGTTAAGGAGCCATTAGAGCATGTAACAGTCCGAAACAGATCCCTCACCCTCAAGGACAAGTATTCTGCCTGATCCAGCTTTCTGAAAGATAGGCGCTGCGTATCTTGGCAGACTTCAGCTGAGATTTACACCAGCAGATGTGTGTGGTGATGTGTTTTCTGCTGATGCACTGCAGCTGCGACGTGGCTGGGTCTTTGAATTGCCAGCGGCACCTGCTGCTGTAAGCTATGTGTGAGGATTTCAGAGAGACTATTGACTTGACCCACAGGTCAGTCCGAGCAGCCAGCTGATTGCATGAGCGGCAAAACTCCGATGCTGGGACTTTTCTTGGGATGTTGTGGGTGGAGTTGAATCTACAGAATTATTTGGACAAGTTACACTTACAACTGTCTAAATGTCACTGCGTTAAATAACAAAATGTCAAGCCAAATGGCATTTCTGAAAGAAAAACAGCACAAGCAGACTTTTTAAACTAGTCAGGGGGAGGGGCCTACACTTTTTAGCCAATCAGAATCACTTTCTGCCTACATGCAGGTTTGCTGAGGTTTTACAGAGAGAGGGCGTGTCATTGAAGGAGTCTAATTCTGGTGGCAAAATGTTTTGAAATGATAAATTATAACTAATTATAATTTTCAATTTTCTAAAAACAGACATCCTCAGGCATGACATTAAATACTACTGTGTATATTTACTCCAGGATCTGAAATAATTTTGTATGCTAGAGAGGTTGAGGTTGAACTTGAGGAGATCTGACTTTATAGATCCACTAAACATCACCAAAACACCAGCTGATTAAGTGAAAATGATGAAGAAAAGCAATATTAGAAAAACTACTGAAGCATTTGAGCTCAAATGTTACTTGGTTTGATATTTAGTTTTCTAATGCAATGACATTTAGACATTTTTAAGTGCCCGAATAATATTTAGGGCCACTGTATGAGTTTTCAGTTTATATAATGCTTTGAAATGATAACTTTGTAATAAACATGTTACTAAAAACTGAAGTCCTCAGGCTTGACATTAAATATACTTGAGAACTGGCTTCATGTATTCACAACAAACCAACAAAACCCCAGTTGATTAAAAGCCATTAAGCAAAGATGATGAAGAAAAGTAAAGTTCTGCAGTATTTGAGCGAGAATGCTATTTGGTTTGATATTTAGTTATCTAATGCAATGACATTCAGACTTTTTTAAGAGTCCAAATACTGAGGAGATAAAGCAATAAAGTGGAAAAATTTGACTTTGAAATGCCTTTTTACAGTTTCTTTAACACTCTGAAATGATAACTCTTTGTAATTTACAATTTACTAAAAACAGAAGTCCTCGGGCATGACATTAAATATGGTTGCCTATTTTGTATGTTAGAGAGGTTAAGGTTGAATTTGAGGAGAACTGACTTCATTCATCCACCAAAAATCATCCAAAATACCAGTTGATTAACCATAAAAGGTTGAAGAAAAGCAACATTAAAAAAACTCCCGCAGCATTTGAGCGCAAATGCTACTGGTTTGATATGTAGATTTCTAATGCAATGACATTCAGACATTTTTTTAAGTGTCCAAATACTGTTTAGGAGGAGGCGAAGCAATAAAGGGAAGAATGTTGGCTTCGAGTTGCCTTTTGAGATGAAGGAATAATGGGAGAGAGCCAGAGAGATGAAGGAAACAGATAAATCCAAACTGAGAGAGTGACAGTTGCCAGGTTAGCTCAAACAGAAACTCGCACACGCACGAAGCCAACACGTCAGCAGTAGTGTGACTCACTGTACAAATAAACTGCTAAATCTGTTCAGTGCATGAGGCTGAAGGTCACAGGGGGAAAAAAGCTGCTTCTGAAACAAAACACAAACAATCAAACAAATGAAAACTCTATCAATATCTTAAAAAAGCCAGTGTTCATACAGTAAGTGAAGACAAAAGTTGTTCTTTACTCAAGGGTGTCTCAAAAAATTAGCAGCCTAGACAGATAAAAATTTTGCACCGCAGCAGACCTTCAGATTTCATTCAAGAGTGTCAATACCTCATTATAACGTTTGACGTTTGCGCCATTATCACCTTTCGACTTCAAAACACAATAGCATGTCATACTTTCAAACTCTCCAGCGACCGAAATGTTTATCTGCAGAGACTTCACCTTAAACTGCAGCGCTAATCTTATTAAAAACACTGGAAGCACGAAAGGTGGAACAATTGCAGCTTGTAAATGAAACGGCATCGAACAAAAGGAGGAAAATATTCAATTAAGAGCCACTAATGATTTGCAAATCTTTCTCTTGTCCCCGCAGACCGCGTGTGACCCCCTAAATCAGGTTATAGGCCTGGTTTAAGTATCACATTCAGACGTTCTTTGTACTCATTCTTCCCACCTTTCCTACTTAAATTGCTCAGTCCCTTGTAGCTCTCTTTAATTCAGTGTTGTTTTATGAGATTTCATGGATGATTGTGCATTGCTCTAATTGCAAATCCGCTTAAGTCGCCTGAGGTGGTCGCAGGAAAATAGGTCTGGCGTTGGTTTTTAACAAAGATTGAGTTAGTGAAATGCCTGAAATGATGACAATGGAGTCAATGATAAAGCTGTGCATATCAGACAAGTGTTTATCTAAAGCGGAATCTCATGGTGGAGCTCCAGGGCTTCAGTCTTGGCTTCAATGCTCGGGCGAAAATCCAGCCGAAAGTCGAGTGTTACACAACAGCACGCTGGCTAATAGCTGATTCCAGTTCATTGGGAGCAGACTTGACTGACATCCCACAATCCTGTAGGTTTACTGGCCTGAGAAAGCATGTGTTTGAAATCAAGCAATAACTTTTACACTCAAGGCCATATGGTGGAAATTAAGGCCGTAGATCAACTCATCGCTCCGTTTGCCTGAGCCTTGCCACATTCTACCTCTGCCAATCGCTTGATTTTATACTCCCTAAAAATAAATAAAAAATTCCTCTCAAGGACTTGCCAACAAACTTTTTGATGATGGGTTTGTTATGAATGGAAATCGAGATACTGAGAACACAGGTTTGTACTATTATTAGAGTTGGGAATAAAGAAGTGGGTCGGGATGCATCATAAATTGGGAAGTAAAATTCACACTTCTGCCAATTAGTAACTTGCTTAGTCTTTAATTTTACATCAGTTGACCCAATAAACAGCCTTTAAATCTGTAAACAGAAGTGATTTTGGTTAACAATGCATTTTACTTTTGTACTTAATTTATACTTTTTTTGACTCACATAGCTGTTAAAGATGATATACTGTATAATCATGGAATAGAACAAACTGTATTTTTAAATAATAAATGTTAAGGAACTGTATCAAACATGAATGTTTACTGGGGCAACACACAAATTAGTAGATGTTGTAACTTAGTGCCAACTAACTGAAACTTTAGCACAGAACCGGTTGTATTTTCTTAGAAAGCACTAAAACTAAATGACTTTTATGTTGTCAAAAAAATTTGTGAACACTTAAGTGCTAAAGAATTTGTGACGAATCGGTGAATAATCTACATTGCATTGGCAAAAGAAATGTACAGTATGCTTCACTGGAGTTGTGAGATTGCAATCTGAGTTAAATGATGCACAAAATGTAGTTTTATGCAAGATTTAAAAAATATATAATAATCTTTCTTTTCATCCAAATCTTATTGTGCGTGCAACAAAACAAAAATACAGTGCAAACAGTGTGCACTGCATCTTTTTCTAACTATTTTCTCAATATTTTTGCCTTGTTCTCCAGTGAAAAATATCTATAGCTCTTTAAACCAAGACATAAGTGTAAGAAATTATTAAAAAATGCACAATTCATTTTTAACCCCATTGACAAATAAGCATAAAACAGCATAAAACGTGCTAAAGTTGGTAATTTATGTATAAAAAAATGACGTCAAATGCCAAGTAATAATAATTTACCGATGTTACATGCCGTAGAATCAGAAAGGATTGTAATACAGTGTTCTGACCAAATTATTTGGAACAATGCACATACTAACAGAACCAAATACCATGAAAACCATTCATTTATATTAATTTCTTTAAAAAAATTAATTCTAATTCAAAATCGGTTCTCAGTCCCCAACCTTATAGAAGAGACTTTTTGAGTGACAATTGGTTGTTTGAGACAAAAATGTACACGTCGCCTTTTATGATACCATCACCTTTTTCTTTGCCCAGTGTTCCGTGTTCCAGAACAATATTAGCCAGACAGTAAGTAGATCATGATCTGAAGCAAGACACAGATCACTTTTGACCTTGTCTGTGATAATTTCCCTGAGGAAAACCGTCAGTCGGTGGCCTCTAGTAAGGAATGTACTCAGTTGCACACAATACAAGCTAGATTGCATTTGAAGGACTTGATAAATGGGTGTGTCACTGCGGTGAGCAAACAAGCGGTCGACATACACCGAAAGAACACGGAGTTTATTTGCCATTCATGTCACCAAAACACACTTTTAGCGCCCATCGAGGGGTCTTCAACATGCTGGAGGGAAAACAAGCATGCCAAATGTGTCCCCATGATTCGATCCTGGGCTAATGGAAAATAAACCAGTTGTTACCACAGAGAGACAATTAACTCTCAGTGCTGCATGTATTCCAGACGCTGCATTTCTAACATGCTTAACTAAGGAAACAATAAACTGTTAGGATTAGCAGATTAGCAGAAATTCTCTCATAAACTACAGTATTACAATCAAACACGTTCCAGTAGCAGCCACTTCCTGATAGTGAGTGATACGCTTGACAGGTAGGTAAATGTGGAGTGGGTGTAATAAAATGTGCTGTATTTGCAACACATGCATTGAATGACTAAAGTTAGCATGCCGCCTTTTATGATGACAGGTTGGCAATTAGCCACTGCGCTAAACTTATCAAAAGTTTAACGGTTGTCACAGCACTCAAACGACTGCCAAGTTCACATCAACAGCAGGATGTCATTTTAAACATACATTTTATGTAGGACATCTGTATTGGAATAACGTCTAAATACTGTTGTTGCATAAGCTGCTAGCCACCATGCTAACACAATAACAAGGCTGAATTACTATATTTAGCTCTCTGTCTCAGGCAAGCTGCAATATATTACAAGACCTTAAACATGGCCTGAAGGGTTAGGTGTCACAAACTAAAATATGAAGTGCATTTTAGCATCCAGCTAAGTGGAACAAGCAGATGCTGGATTTGCCCTGGGGAAATGGCTTTAGCTTTGAGTTTTAGAGTGAGTGCTTATATAAGCAATGCATCTTCCACAGCAGGTGCTTTTTTAGGAATTCTGAGAAAACATAAGGCAAACAAGATGGTTTCAGTTAGTGGAGTCTGATAGGGCAATGTATCTGGACTTTTTGGGTCCGTAAGGTACGCCAGCATCATCAACAGTGGCAGCTGTTTACTGTAGCTAGATAACAAACTAGAGAATGCAAAGATGCTAGGTTTCATGGTGTTAGTGAAATATTTGTCCCTTTGGATTTTCAGACAAAACTTTACACACAGAACGGCACTGACACAGGTGCAAGCAACAGATGCAAAGAACGCGAGCTGCTCTCCAAAGGCAATTAATTCAGAGACAAGCAGCAATGAGAAATGCATTTTGTTATAATAAATGTGACCGCGAGCATGCAGAAATGTTAATTTTATGTCATCAATAATGATGTAGTTCTAGATTTTCACATGAAATTTACCCCAGACCACCTTTTCTGTCAAACTGGTTTCAGACAATTGCTTGAACCAAATGCTGACATCTAATGGACCAAAAGGTCCAATGTAAACCAAACGTATGTGAAGACATAGTTTTATCACCAGTGCTCAAAACGACAATACTGTTAAAGGCCCATTCACACCAAGTATGATAACTATAATGATAAAGTTTTAATAAAATTCTAATTATACAAGAATAGGGAAATCCACACCACAACTGTAAAGAAGGCACACCGTCACTGAAATCACTTTCAGAACATTTTTTTCCAGCTGATGAATGATAAAACATTGACAGTCAATCAGAATCCACCTGGTTTTAAAGAGCTCAAGCATTTAAAGCAGCAGACAACATAAAAGCAGTGCACTTATAATAAACAGAATATTATTGTGCATTGATTTGTGTGGACACTAATGTAGTTATTATAGTTATCGTTCTTGATGTGAATGGGCCTTAATATTGCTGGTTAGAACCTACACACAAAGGTGCTTCAAAAGGTTCTTCAAGCGATGCCATAGAAGAACCATTTTTGGTTCCACAAAGAACCATTCAGTAAAAGGTTCTTTAAAGAACCATCTCTTGCTTACCTTTTTATAATCTGAAGAACCTTATTCGCCACAAAGGACCTTTTGTGAAACAGAAAGGTTCTTCAGATGTTAAAGGTTCTTTATGGAACCATTTAGACAAAAAGGTTCTTCTATGGCATCGTGAAGCACCTTTATTTTTAAGAGTGAAGGTGGTAATATGGTGTAATTTTTGTTGTGCAATAGCAATGCTGCAGATCAGTTTGATTTCAGACACTTATTTATTTTATTTTATTTTATTTTTTTGGTAAACAAAAACAAAAAAGTAAAGCGCAATTAGCTGTGCTATTATAATTGTGCATTGTTCACCAAGCCTCAACCAACAAGCTAACTTTTGTAATAGTCTTGATTTTTAAATGCATAGATCGATACCTCCATGTTGTTTGGTGCATTGCAATAATAATATTCTTTAAGTTGACATGAAATGGAAATTCATCCTATTTTCTAGCCTAATTTTGCAGCGGTTTTCCCCTCCGTTGAAATTGCTTCTGGGAGAAGGGCAGGGGAGATCGCTTTAACCCACAGACTAAAAAACAACCCAGAGCAACAGCGTAACGGTGGACTTGGCAACACTGATGTCACAGAAGAACCATTTCTGGTTCCCCAAAGAACCTTTCAGTGAGCAGTTCTTAAAAAAAAACATTTTTTCTTAACGTGGAGAACATATTAATAATCTAAAAAACTGTTTTCCACTATAAAGAACCTTTTGTGGAATGGAAAGGTTCCACTGATGTTAAAGGTTCTTAAAGGAACCATCAATGCCGATAAAGAACCTTTATATTTAGAGTGTACCGTGGCAAGCCCAGTGCACACCTCAGTTCTGACCACCTAATGGATGGACAAAAAACTAATTTAAAAGCACCCATAGTTTCTCAACTCGTGCGTGAAGACATGAATTCAAAAATGGACCATTTGAACTCCACATAGACAAGTCTGGGATTGCTTTGCGGGGATCACTGGAATCATTTCAGTTGAGTTTAAAATTCAACAATCAATTCTGATTTCCATTTTCCCAAATCTGTCTCAACTACAGTTCCTAATCAACGAACCCCCCTGCTGCTGTTGTTTATCAGGATAAAGCTGAATTACGGATCATCCGCGTTCCCCCAAACTAAACCCCCTTCAGAATCAATAATCAGCATCCCGACAAACACAAGCAATTCACACGAGAAAACACTTGAGCAGCATCTCTCATGTCATAAATCATCTTTTGTTGCATGTTCTTGTCTATCTGTCATCGTTATTTATAATTTAACCCGAGGATCTGCGAAAAAAAAATAAAAATAAGAAATAACCTCTGCACACGCCACCAGGATAACTGACAGCCATATCGCTCACACGCATGTTGAGGAGGGTCAGCATGTCCTCAGACATATGGCTCCATTTCTGTCTGTCAGCAGATGGCGGAGCTCCAACCCCAACCACAGATGAAATAAGAGGCCCGATACCCTTCTCCATCTTGGGGAACAAAGATCCCTCGAGGGGGTATGAGCCAGTCCTGGAGAAAGCGAGCGGCCCTTGTGCATGCAACACTTCTGTTAACATGCATCCTGAGGGGATACTACTGTCTGTATTATTACAGGTTCATGCAGCAATCTCGCTGTCTTTCCTAGCAACCCATACATTAGCGGCTTGGAGCAGGTGTTTGCTCCTGCCAGTTATACACTGGTTCATAGTCACCAGTCATTTTCCTGACAGCAGTCAAGTCTGCATTGCATTCCTTTACCACAAATTGGTGGTTAGTTGTTTAACCTGTTGCGAAATGACACCACATAGCTACAAGATTCATCAAACATCTTCAGTGCCACAAATACATTTTCAGAATGGAAGCAAAGGGACTTTCATATATATATATATATATATATATATATATATATATATATATATATATATAATTATCATTTCAAACAGTCGTTCATAAGAAGATTCAAAATGTGTAACGCCAAGTCACATTCTTTAGTATTTAAGACATGTTGAACACAAGGAAGAATAACATTCAATCATTTTCATTTACATGCACCAATATATCAAAACATAATAAATGACAATATTTACCTAATGATACACAGACTCAGATTTATTGTGCAGTGTGGGGGAAAAAAAGTTGAGTTTTGATGTTTTGAATTAATTTACTTGAAAATTATTAAAACTTATCAAACCTAACCCTCCAAAATTTTAATCATAAATGCCATTAAAATAATGCATCTTAATGCATGGCTAAATAAATAAATAATTTTTTTTGAATTCATGGTTAAATCATTTTATATTGCTAGCACAATAATCATAAATATACACACACATACATATGCAGGTGCATCTCAATAAATTAGAATGTCATGGAAAAGTTCATTTATTTCAGTAATTCAACTCAAATTGTGAAACTTGTGTATTAAATAAATTCAATGCACACAGACTGAAGTAGTTTAAGTCTTTGGTTCTATTAATTGTGATGATTTTGGCTCACATTTAACAAAATCCCACCAATTCACTATCTCAACAAATTAGAATACTTCATAAGACCAATAATAAAAAAAAAAAAACATTTTTAGTGAATTGTTGGCCTTCTGGAAAGTGTTCATTTACTGTATATGTACTCAATACTTGGTAGGGGCTCCTTTTGCTTTAATTACTGCCTCAATTCGGCGTGGCATGGAGGTGATCAGTTTGTGGTACTGCTGAGGTGGTTTGAAAGCCCAGGTTTCTTTGACAGTGGCCTTCAACTCATCTGCATTTTTTGGTCTCTTGTTTCTCATTTTCCTCTTGACAATACCCCATAGATTCTCTATGGGGTTCAGGTCTGGTGAGTTTGCTGGCCAGTCAAGCACACCAACACCATGGTCATTTAACCAACTTTTGGTGCTTTTGGCAGTGTGGGCAGGTGCCAAATCCTGCTGGAAAATGAAATCAGCATCTTTAAAAAGCTGGTCAGCAGAAGGAAGCATGAAGTGCTCCAAAATTTCTTGGTAAATGGGTGCAGTGACTTTGGTTTTCAAAAAACACAATGGATCAACACCAGCAGATGACATTGCACCCCAAATCATCACAGACTGTGGAAACTTAACACTGGACTTCAAGCAACTTGGGCTATGAGCTTCTCCACCCTTCCTCCAGACTCTAGGACCTTGGTTTCCAAATGAAATACAAAACTTGCTCTCATCTGAAAAGAGGACTTTGGACCACTGGGCAACAGTCCAGTTCTTCTTCTCCTTAGCCCAGGTAAGACGCCTCTGACGTTGTCTGTGGTTCAGGAGTGACTTAACAAGAGGAATATGACAACTGTAGCCAAATTCCTTGACACGTCTGTGTGTGGTGGCTCTTGATGCCTTGACCCCAGCTTCAGTCCATTCCTTGTGAAGTTCACCCAAATTCTTGAATCGATTTTGCTTGACAATCCTCATAAGGCTGCGGTTCTCTCGGTTGGTTGTGCATCTTTTTCTTCCACACTTTTTCCTTCCACTCAACTTTCTGTTAACATGCTTGGATACAGCACTCTGTGAACATCCAGCTTCTTTGGCAATGAATGTTTGTGGCTTACCCTCCTTGTGAAGGGTGTGAATGATTGTCTTCTGGACAACTGTCAGATCAGCAGTCTTGCCCATGATTGTGTAGCCTAGTGAACCAAACTGAGAGACCATTTTGAAGGCTCAGGAAACCTTTGCAGGTGTTTTGAGTTGATTAGCTGATTGGGATGTCACCATATTCTAATTTGTTGAGATAGTGAATTGGTGGGTTTTTGTTAAATGTGAGCCAAAATCATCACAATTAAAAGAACCAAAGATTTAAACTACTTCAGTCTGTGTGCATTGAATTTATTTAATACACAAGTTTCACAATTTGAGTTGAATTACTGAAATAAATGAACTTTTCCACGGCATTCTAATTTATTGAGATGCACCTGTATATACCAGCTCTAAATTCCTACTAAACAAAAATTCTCACAGTCATTTTTCTGACAGCAGTCTAGTCTATAATGTATTACTTTTTACTGGCTTTACTACAAATTGGTGGTTAGTTTTATGACTTCTTGTGAAATGACACCACCAGACTCATCAAAAGTCTTCAGTGCCAAAAATGCATTTCCCAAATGGAATCCAATGGACTCTTATTTTATTTCAATTACAGCCAAGAGAGCTGTTGGTATTCCTCAAGCCTCTTCAATTTACCTTGTTTGTCGGTAACATCTGACAGTCTGCGTTGAAAACGAGGCTGTTGCTTGCCTTCTGACAGCCAATGAATTACTCTACCTTCTGACAGGCGTCAGGCCTGACAAACCTGCTGTTCATTTCGTAAACCGAGAGATTATACGCCGTCCGAGAGATATGGCGCTGTCAGGATACACCTGCAAATTCATAACCTTGAGGCTCTTCGGGATGGATTCGAGCGATCTTTGGTCATAAGTAATGAACGCACACGTGCGGCTTTTTCATGCTGCTGGGTCCGTTTATGATCAAGGTGAAAAATTTCATCAGGGTGATTTTCATCGATCTTGTAAACGCGCAGATGCTTGTACGCACCGGCACGCTTTGTAACGCGCATATGGCCGAAATCAAATTGTTTATACATGGCAACCAAAGAAGCCATTCATCTTCAGGAGTAATCTAGATATGCCCGGTTATTTAAATCACTGATTTGCCTTGTTATGGAGGAATTCCTGCCGTGTTATTAATAGGCCTGGGCGATTTAACAAAATAAAAATTTTCAGTGACTCAGTATCCATGCATTTGTCCTAAACTGGTATAAAAAGATGATTTTTTTTTCCCCCCAAAAGTCATTGCCAAGAAGACTCAAAATGTAACAAGTTATTTTAAAAGTATATAAGATATTACATACTGTTTTTCACTAAATTAACAAAAGGAAATATATATATATATATATATATATATATATTCAATCATTTTCATTTACAGGCACCCGCATATCAAAACAGAATAAACAGCAATTTTAACCTTATGATACACAGACACTTTTGAGCATTTTTAATCTTTTTCATGCACCAATATATCAAAACATAAACAGCAATATTAGCCTAATGTTGAATTAGATGTTTCAAATTAATTTTTAAATTAATTTCTTAAAAATACTAGTAAAAATAAATAAATAGATAAATAAATAAATAGATAAATATGAAAAATACATGCATGGCATTATTTTATTTTATTTCATTTCATTTCATTTCATTTCATTTCATTTTAATGGCAAAATAAAAAGTGTTAAAATCGACGAGAATTTTGTATTGCCAAGCTTTCAAACAATGATTTCCAGTTCTAAAAGGATGCTACTAAACTACTAAACCAAAAAAAATCATACAGTATTACAATTCGACTTGCTGTTAGGTGACTCCTCTACAGATTGTTTCAGTATTGCCACCATTTTATAACGCAACAACCACAAGTTGTCCATTTTTAAATAAGCTACACAATTCACAGCCTCTCGAGACTTATAGCTCAATCAGCACTCTTACGCTCTACAATATGACAGCGAAATGAATCTATAAACCCTTGACAGCACACAGGTACGGCTTTTAACCAGAACCTAGAATTAACCAATTAGCAAATCTTAATAGACCCTCCATTTACACTTCAAACGCAAATTAACCCATCTATCAAATTACACGCACATGAAAAGAAAATCAAAATTCGTTTACACGTTTCAATTGACTCCAACTCCGTGATAAATGGAGATGGGCCTCTTGTAGATATAAATCAGTACATTCACTTGCCATCTTCTCGCTGTTTTCAATATTCATGTCAATATTCCACATCCCGTGTAGTTATTCATTTACATGGAAATGAGCTGAGGTAAGTGTCATGACATTATGTGGATGAACGCCGCAATCCCCCCGACTGCGGCAGGCTAAAGCCAAAGCTCAGACTGCACTGGAAATATCACACACATTCACAGACGCACTAGACATACAAAACACGACAGGTGCACTGTGGGCCAGCATGTGCCAGCTTTATTTACGAATACAATTTGACCAAAATGTGCTAGCTATAAATAAACAAATAGTTGAAAATTAGGCCATTATTCACTCATTATATACTCTCATGTCATCTCAAACCTGCATGTTGTAATTGTTTTCCATGCAACACATAAGGAAACATTTTGAAGAATCATTCTTTTCATTTTTTTGACCATGGATGTCCAAAAAAAAAAACAATAACAATAAATCCATAGAAGTTCATATGACTTGTGCAATATATTATGGAAGCCCATTTCTGCCACAGAATAAAAAAAAAAAAAAAGGTAATTCTGAATTTTTAATCGCACAATTTGATCTTTCTTTCTTGTAATCATGAGAAAAACATCAGAATAGCGAGTTTATATCTTGAAATTCTGAGTTTATATTTTGAAATTCTGAGTTTACTACTGTGTGTATATATGTAGAGAGAGCGAGAGAGAGAGAGAGAGAGAGAGAGAGAAATTCTGAGTTTATATCTCAATTCTGAGTTTATATCTCACAATTCAGAGTTTATGTCTCAATTCAGAGTTTATATCTCACAGTTCTGAGTATATATCTTGAAATTCTGAGGATATATCTTGCAGTTCTGAGTATATATCTTGAAATTCTGAGTATATATCTCACAATTCAGAGTTTATATCTCACAGTTCTGAGTATATATCTTGCAGTTCTGAGTATATATCTTGAAATTCTGAGTTTATATATAGAAATGCTGAGTTTATATCTCACAATTCAGAGTTTATAACTCACAGTTCTGAGTATATATCTTGAAATTCTGAGTTTATATATAGAAATTCTGAGTTTATATATAGAAATGCTGAGTTTATATCTCACAGTTCTGAGTATATATCTTAAAATTCTGAATTTATATCTTGAAATTCTGAGTTGAAATTAAAATTCTTATATATTCTGATATAAACTAAAATTGTGAAATTATAAATTGCAATTACCTTTTATTTATTTATTTATTTATTTTTTCAATTCTGTAGAAGAAATGGGCTTCGATACTACACTGCAAAACACCTGAAGTCATACAATAAGTTTATGTGTGGAACAGAGTGAAATATAAGTGGTTTTTTATTCTTTTTGGAGCTTGACAGCAGTGTTATTGTTAACTAAAACTACAACTAATGAATAATGTTTATGTCAATTGAAATAAAGCTAAAATAAAGTAAAATATAAATATTACATGAAAAGTTTAAAACTTAAACGAAAAGCAAATAACTGAAAATAACGATGTACTAAAATTACTAAAACTAAAACTGAAATAAATATAAATTAAAGATAAAAAAGTTTTAAAGATTAAAAAAAAAAAAAATGATAAAAGCACAAAACAAAATCAGTAAAACTGAATTCAAAACACTACAATAGTATACAGAAAACAGTATAAAAAATACCAAAATAACACAGCCTGACAGTCATCGTCACAATGAACTGTCATTGTGTGGAAAAGAACTGCATGAATATTCTTCAAATATTCATCTTTTTTGTTCCATTGAAAAAAGTAACAGCATACAGATTGGGAACATTATTATTATTTTTTTCTGTGAACCATTCCATTCATAATTACAAATGTGTTTGATATGTTGTTGTCAAGGAATGGAGCAAATAATGACTTCATATGTTAGATCATGAACTAAAGGTTCACAATGCTTTTGATACGCCGTTTATGACATTTTTCCAACTGCAGCTTGAAACGTGAGTCATTGGTGATAAGGTGCTACAACATGTATTCTTTCATGAGTCTTTAGTGATATTTCAAGGATTTTATCTGTTGTGGTCAGGCGTGGACTGTAGTTACAAGCTTTTATAACTCAGACCTAGATTTAGCCCAGAGGCAAGAGAAAGGATGAAAGAGAGAGAATAAGAGAGAGACACAGGCATTGGGAATACAAAGGGCTCTGTTCCAAAACCTAGTCATCTGCCTTGCTGTCTACTATCTAAAGCAGCATATTAACTGAAATAGAACCTCAAAACTGATCGAACTGGAACAACCTACAACCTAGTAAGCTCGTTTCAAGACATGACAGGCGCACACCTGACTCGAAGGCTGTTGCAATAGGAAGGTATCGGCCAAATTCGAACACTACGTCCTAAACTCACATGCATACATGCACACACACTGCAACAGGACATCTGTCCACCTCCACCTGCCTTCAACTAGGTCAGCCTGAAGCCAGCCATTGCATCTCATAGGTGTTTAATGAACAGCCTAAAATAACCGGCACTCGCACACAAGACCCCTGCCTACAATGCACGAGTTACTACTAGATGAAAGCTCTCAATAAAACATCTAACTCTGCAGAGCTGAAACGCTGGACTGACCGTTTCAAGTTCAAGCATGGGTAGCTGCCATCATACAGATCGGCATGAAAATCTGGACCCTGGAACATCACGTGATTTAAACATTGTTTGCAAAGAAAATGTTCTTGCCTGTGCAAAACCCGAAGTCTTTGTGATATTCTGGTTTGTATTGCTGGGATTTTTTTTTTTATATTTTATATAAATATAAAATAAAATATTTTGTGTATTTTTTTAAATTTTAAATTTATTTAATGTTTTATTTTAGATTCATGTTTTACTTTTTTTCAGAGGCTGAAATAAAGTAAAATATAAATATTATATGAAAAACTCAAACGAAAATAAGAATTGAAATAAAAAAGTTTAAGCTGACCAGCTAACAAAAATGTGTTCTAAGAACGTTTATGTAAGTTACGAAAACAATATTTCTGAATGTTCTTTGAATGTTCAAAATGTCCAATTTTTAAATGTTTTAAAAATGCATTTTCTTGGTTATACGAAGGTTAAGGGAACATGCAAACATTATGAGAATGTTACATTTTGAATGTTCTCTGGATGTTTTGAAACAACGTCGAAAATCTTTACATGAACATCTAACAAAAATGTTTCAGAAATAAAACGTTCCATGAACATTTTTGTTCTAACGTTTTGAGAACATTAGTAAAAACCAAATAATGTCATATTAACATTAACAGGAAAATGTTAGTTTGTAACTTTGAGAGAACCTTGCCAGAAAGTTCTGAGAATGTTTCTTGTTAGCTGGGGAATTACTAAAATTGCTAAATCTAAAAAATGAGTACAAACTCTATCCTATGCATCAAGAAATAACACTTTTAAAAAGGTTTCACACTACTTGCTTACACTAACAAGTAGTGTAAACGAATAAATATACTCCAACCTTCTCACACAGCATAGCTAGAGAGAGAAATACATGCCCTCTACAATTTCACACATCATTTAGTGGCTGATGAATGGGGCTTGAAAAAAAACAACTGCCCACTTGCTGGGCACCACATATGCGGGGCTGTAATTTCACAGATGCACGAAAACAACTTGCTGCCGGTCTGCATTGTTTGGACACAGAAGAGTCTGCGTGCACTTGCTGCATGCAATGAATTCCACACATGAACTCCTGGCTTGGTACCATACCATTCGTCTGGTGACCACAGAGGCAGAGATGCCCTAACAAGGACCTTTTTCACAGTATGTGCAGTATGGAAATCATCTTTGTCTTTGATATCATGAATCATCACATTACGATCTAATGGCTTTTTGAGTGGAATGTGGATCTAACGGGTTTACACAAGGACAATTACACCATTTCCAGAGGAAGTATGCATTTTAATATTGTCACATGCACAATAGAGAGTAATAAAGCATCGCATACCTTGATTTCCAAGATGATGATGAAATGGATGGAAACTGTCGTCCTTCACAGGGTCCTACTTTCCAGGTGTCGTGGGAAAGGTAAAGGTGCATGCTTATATTTGAGGTATATTGCTCAAAAGAGAATACTATGATCCCACATTATACTGTATTATACCATACTATACCCTTGCACATTAGCACAATAGACTATCCCTCATAGTAGCCTACAACACTGACTCCACACATCACACTGTACTACACAATATACAGTACACTATACTTCACTAAACAATCCTATACGTTATCACATTATACAATATCACACTATAAGATTTAATATCTGCCCCTTACACTATTGCACATTATATAGCCTAGTGTACCATATTCTCATATCACATTACATGGGCTATCCAACCGTTATTACATGAGAATGTAAGATAGCAGTCTGTCAGTGTCGGTGTCTTATCTCGACTATCAGAATCAGATGAAACTGTCAAATCTATCAGGTGCTCAGGTGAAATCATGCGCATGTCATAATCTCGAGCTGTTAATGCTCTTTATGTCTGAACTTGCACCGGTGAAACATGTTGCCACAAACACTCGCAAACTCACAGAACTGTAATAGGTTTCTCTATGTAATGTCTGAACGGTTTCGCTTGCTAAAACGCGCCGGTTTTGTTGACACTGTGCAAAAATGGCACTGGATAAAACGCACGAGCGCGCAATGGATGGCACGAAATGAGAAAGGACGCACCTTTACGCACCGCTCTCCGCCAGCAGTGAGATACAGATCCGCAGAAATCAAAGCGCACTTGTCTCACTCAAGTACACATGTCGGTTCGTACCCTTGAAAGTATACAGTGATATCATTCATGAGTTTCAAAATCCACAAAGATAAAGGTCCAGAAGTGCAGACCAACCTGTAGCGTGAGCAGATTGCAGTCAGCTCCACGGAAACAGTGCGGACTACAGGCAGCTGATGCGCGGCATGAGTTCATAAGACAGCACTGGAGACACACTGATATTTATACACACCTTCAGACTCCTGCTTTACACTGTTTACAACGCCGGTGCGAAGCCCCGCCCACTGCGCGACGATTGGCTGGATGTATTCGAAGGCACGCCTACTTGCATCTGATTGGCTCGACGGAACTCTGTGCGGTTCAAGAACTCAATGTACAGTATCTGGCTTTCCATCAGAACGCTTTAGATGCGTTCTATACCCTTCTTACTGTAAATTAGATGATTATTCATTAGGGAACATGTCAAAGGTCGTGGCCAAAAAAAGTAATACACTGAAAACCGCACTTCTTATTGCGTCCGAAGTAACAGCTCACATTTCAGCGGATGCTTTTATTTTATTCAAAACAACAAAAGTGATTCTATTCTATTTACTTATGTTGATTTAGCAGATGCTTTTATTTAAAGTGACTTGCAAATGAGGAGCGCAATAGAAGCCGTTCTGCTCACTGATGGAAAGATGTGCTGGTAGTTTTGTCTGCATTCGTGGAAAGCAGCACTGTTATAGAATCATAATGATTATGAATTATGACCCTACAGAGAGAGAGAGAGAGCGTTGACTCATACTGCGTGATTATAACAGTTATCAGTTTTAATCCATAGAGGTCGCTATTATCATTGTTCCAAGAGACATAAAACTTAATAAAGTGACATCCTGTTGAGATTCATATTGACTTGAGGATTCAAACGGAATTTCTAAATAAACAGCTGTTCCGGCTGCATTTAGCTTATTTCTCTACACTCTTATAAAACGCAAACTGCTTTGAGAAGCATGCTGAACAAAATGCTAATCACTTTCTGAAAACAATGTAATGGGCATATTTTTTTCTGAGGCGTTTTGATCCGTTTAAACAACAGATGGACTTCACTGTTTGCCTTGTTAATGGAGGCTGTTTTATATCTCCGATCAATGATAGTCAGGATCTGGAGGATAGAAATACAATGAACAGCATGCTTATATAAATTACTACTCACCAAAAGAATTAAACATTAACATGACTACCATTTTACATTTCAACTGAGGAAGTAGGATATACTGTATATGAGAAAAGTAAATATGAAAGAATAAAATAAAAATAACATTTTTACATATTTTTATTTTATATATTTTATTTAATTCTTTTATATTTATTTGGTTTTCATATAGAGCAGTATGACTATTTTAAAACAAAAAATATAAAAAGAATAAAATATTATAGAAAATGTTATATATACATATGTGTGTGTGTGTGAAACTAAAAAATAAAAATATACAACAGAGAGATTATTTTATAACCAGTAAATAAATAAATAAAAATCAAATCTTATCAAATCTTTTATATACATACTGTATATACATACATACAAAGGCCTACATATAAGCACACAACAGAAAGCAATAATTATTTTACAACCAAGACTGCACAACATTTCCAGTGGTCCTGGAGTTGCCTTTGTAAATTCAGGAGGGTTGTGATGCTGCCACATTTCATTTCACAGAGGCTTGATGGTATCATCTCCATGAATGATGCATTAATATTTGTAGACATCTAAAATAAATCTCTTTGGATTTAAATTTCACCGATACATCATACACTTCCAAATCCCACTCTTATTGCCTGTAGGACACATACACAATCACATACGCACATATGCATGTAGGCTGAGGATATTTATTTGGTATTCTGCAAACATATGAGAACACTATAGCAGCATTCCTTTTTGAATTAGCAAAGACTCTCTAAGGACTCAAAACAACAGACAAAAATGCAACCCCGGGGCTCATTAAATGGAGTGATGAAAATTGGAATGCACATTGTTTTTCCTGGAAGGAGATTATCCCAGCAGAGATGCTGACGCTGCCTTGCATTGGCTTGCTGAGATAGGTAAATACCTTGTCCTCCTTTGCATTCAAGTGTAAGGACATTTGAGTTCACTTAGTCAAATCTCCCTGCTACTGAAAAAGGTGACGTTTAACGGCCCCCGAGGTTGAACGCAAGTCAGTGTGACTGCCGTCTATGGAGCTCTGCAATCTGGATGCAGTTTTCTGTCTCTAGATAAGGTGCAGACAGTCAAAAAAAATAAATAAATAAATAAATAAAACATAAATCATAAATTAAAGGGGTCATATAATAAGGAATCAAATTTCGCTTGATCTTTTGCAATTAAAGAACTCATTGCACTAAAAAATATATATATTTTCCAGTTCCCAGCTACATTTCTGACATATGAAACTCAAAGCATTAATATATGACTGCCTATGTACATGTCAGCGATGCTAATGAGGAAGTAGGATATTATTAAACAATATGAATAAATATAAATCTCACAGACATACATTTTGTGTGACCTCAGAAGAGAGAAAAAAGTATGATACAAGGCCTTTAAATCAAAATGGTGTGGCATATGAAACAGAATCAATCTCTGTCTTGATGATTGAGGGTTTCATTTGGAAAGTCTGCACTCAGTCCTGGTTGAACATGCTTCAGTTCTCTAATAAAGACATTGGCAAATGCAGAGCAGGCAGTGTGAGCCTGGTTCCCATTCCCAATTAATCTGTCACTTATCCAAGTCTGGAAGAACGGCCTGCGTATGCTCTCCGGAAAGGTAAACTTCCTGTGCGGATTACACAGGGCGGACTGAGATGCCTCCTGTCTGGGTCTCGGGTGGATTTCTGCCCGGCGAAGTGTGGGAACTCCTGCAGTCCTCTTGGGAATGTGGGACATTGGATAACAAGGGATTGTACATTGGTCCACAACGCCCATTCCTAATCTTAAGATGGTCTGCTTCATTTTTGTAGCCCTTATATCATGGGCAAGATTGTTAAAACCATCCATCTCCAAGAAGAACTTAAGAAAAAGTAGTAAAAATCTAACGCAACCCAAGAGGACCCTATTTGTCTTCTCTATGCATGTTTTTGGACTTACACCCTACTTTTCCCCTCACTACATATCCTATTTCATATACATCGTATTAGCATTTCATGTTTACTTTAAAACACCTACACACAATCACAAGTTGCGATCATAAAATGTACAATAGATAATAGATATAGATAGATATTACTGAATTCACAACAAATGCAACAAACTTAATAATGCATTTTTGTCACATAGAAAAGCACTTGACAGTAAAGCATTGATTTTGAGCTAGACTGATGTAAAGTTACTGCTAATAAATTGTCATCATTTCCTCACCTTCATGTCGTTCCAAATGACTTTCTTCTGTTGAACACAAAAGAAGATTTTGTAGAATGTTACCAAACCATTTTGGTTACCCTTGATTTCTACTGTATGGACAAAAAATTCTTGAATTTCTCAAATTATGTTCCACAGAAGAAAGAAATTCCTACAGGTTTGGAATGACATGATGTTGAGTACATGATGACATTTTTCATTTCTGAGTGAATCTCCCTTTAAGAACTTAATTATTTGTAAATAAGAAGCCACTGATATTTATCTTTAATCAGTCCCTTAATGAATCAACATTTTACTTCAATTAAAATTCATTAGAACTAAACATCTAAAAAGAAAGTATCCAGAGTTTAACTGACTAGTATTAGTAGGATGGTGGTCACAAGAAGTAAAACCATGGTCCTCGTTACCATGGTTATATGGATTTTAACATAAGTAATAATAAACTATAAAATTTGTAGTTAAAAAAAAAAAAAAAAAAAAAACACCTGAAGAAACTACAAAACAGCTTCTATGAAATTAAAATAGCATATTCCCCAATATGTAATAACAGTAACATTTATAATAAATACATTTCTGCCAACACATAAGCTATTTGTTCAGTGTTAATAACTTCAATTTAAATTACTATGGTGATGAATTGACAAGCCTATTAGCGTTTTCCAATATACCTCATTGTCGTGGCTGTTTTCAGCCAGCATCACTATAGAACCTATAATGTTCTCATATCACACGACTGTATAACAATTCTGTGTCACATCTGAATGGAACAATTGACTTGCGCTGTTTATCTCTTATAAATCGTGGCAGAAGCGCGGCGCTGTGCAACGCCTGTTATGTTTTGAGCCATAACTAACTCAGATAGACATAAATATGTGCCATATACGCTGCACAAGGCTTAATTTTTAGAAAACAAATGAATAAAAATTAACCATATAAATTCATTAAATAATTTAACTACATTACATTATACTATAAAACCAATACTAAAATGTTCAGAAAAAAATCCCTGTTATTGCACAAGGCTCTGTTTTTATGTGTTTTATAATAATTTTTACAACTTTTAATGTATGCAATAATACAAATCCATTAAACAACAACACCAACTGTAAAAATATCTAAATATTATTCCCTATATTGCACAAGGCTTGTTTTTTATGATTATGCCTTTGTTTTTATATACAGTACTGAAACCTTATTTTTGATATGTTTTATTTACTATACCTACTTAAATTCATTAAACGCAAACACAGTTTGAGATAAATGTATCAAACCAACTGTAAAATATTCAGACTATTATTCCCTATAATGCACAAGGCTTGTTTTTAAAACTATGGCTTTATTGTTTTTATATATGGTACTGAATCCATATTTTTGATGTTAAATATATTGTATCTACTTAAATTCATTAAACTCTGACACAGTTTGAGATAAAGGTATCAAAACAACTGTAAAAATCTATAAATATTATTCCCTATAATATACAATGCTTGTTTTTTCAGAATAATCCTTTATTGTTTTTATATACAGTACTGAAAATGTATTTTACTTATGTTTTATATACTGTACCCACTTAAATTCATTAAACTCTGACACCGTTTGAGATAAAGGTATCAAACCAACTGTAAAAATCTCAATGTTATTCCCTGTAATGCACAAGGCTTCTTTTTTATGATTATGCTTCTATTGTTTTTACATACATACTGAAACAATATTTTTGATATGTTTTATATACTGTGCCTACTTAAATTCATTCAACTCTCACATAGTTTCAGATAAAGGTAACAAAACAACTGTAAAATATTCAGAATATTATTCTCCATAATGCACAAGGCTTGTTTTTTTCAAATTATGGATTTATTGTTTTTATATATGGTACTGAATCCATATTTTTGATATGTTTAATATACTGTACTCACTTAAATTCATTAAACTCTGACACCGTTTGAGATAAAGTTATAAAATTATTATAAAACATAAAATGCTAATTCCAAAAACAGAGCCTTGTGCAATAACGGATGTTTTTCTGAACATTTTAGTATTGGTTTTATAGTATAATGTAATGTAGTTAAATTGTTTAATTAATTTATATGGTTAATTTTTATTAAAAAATAAATTCTAAAAATTATTTGTCTGAGTTAGTTACAGCTCAAAACATAACAGGCGTTGAGAGTTTAATTGTTATGAAACCGAATGTTTAATGAATGTCAAACGTAAAATTAACTTTACCGCCATCTAATATTGGGGAGGTCTCCTTTCGTTTCGGCGATCGGCTCGCTACTTTCAAGGCATTAATGTTTGCCTAAAAAAACACCACTGGCTCTGCACCCCTTTACCTAAATTCAGTACTTCAGACCTATGTGCCTCTAGAAGCTTGTGTTCTGCAAGTGAACGATGCATTATTGTGCCTTCCCAAAGAGGCACAAAATCACTTTCACAGACTTTTTCGTTAACTGTTCCCTCCTGGTGGAATGACCTCAATCAGAGCAGCTGAATCCTTAGCCATATTCAAGAAACGGCTAAAAACACATCTCTTCCATCTTTATTTGACCCTCTAACTCTATCACTCTCTATTCTAATTCTATTTTATCTATGTCTTCTTTTTATTTAAACACACACACACCCTTGACCCTCTATCAGTTGCATATTTATTCTCTAACTGCTACTTTTTCTTTAAAAACTAACACTAGCTTTCTTTTTTCTATTCTACTTTTTTTTCTTTAAAAAACAAAAACAACAAAAAACACTAGGTTTCTTTTTTCTTTATTCTATCTACTTGTTTTCTTAAAAAAAAAAAAAAAAAACACCTTGCTAGGCTAACCCAGACTTGTCATATCGCTTGGATGTTGTTGCTCTTTTGTTGGTTTTGATTGCTTCTATTGTCCTCTTTTGTAAGTGGCTTTGGATAAAATTTTACATTTACTAAATGGAAATGGAAATGTCCTGGTGTTCCCGATGGCCAGTAGGCGATCGCGGGCCCCCCAGACCTCTGGGCCCTATGCACTCGGTCACCCTTTTCCCCCCACTAGCGACGCCCCTGCTAAAGCTAACAGAAATCAGAGCATGTGTATCCACCTTATTTTGCAATGCGAAAGTAAGCCATTTTGTTTGAACTCGAGAGACTTCTGCTTCATTTACTGCTGTAGGTAAATAACAAAACGTGCATGAACGGTAAAACTATTTGTGCTACAAACCACAAGCGTGTTTATGATTATAATAATAAGCTAAAACTGTATGATAACAAATATCATTTTGCAGTATCAAGCAGCATAAAGGACTGTTTTTTTACAGGTAAAATGACTAGAAGCGAATGTCACCGGAAGTCTCGCACATTCAAGTTACCAACTCCGCACCCAATCTCACGTTACAAATAAAGTGGATACACACCCGTGACCCAGTGAAAATATGACCCAGTGGCTTCTTGGACTTCCACATTCGCCCTCCCCAACTGTTTGGATCAGCAGACATGTTCGACCTGAAGCTCTGCCAATTCCTCGCCCTCGCAGGACTTCTGGTCCCCGGCCAAAGTAAACCATGACTGGCTCCTGCAGACGAGGCTTAATGGTCCCTGCCTGTCGCTTTCTGCACATGAAAAGCGTGTGTGTTCAGTGGCAGACGCATTTAAAACTCAACTTTACAGCCTTTCTTTATATGAAGCCGGCTTTTACAAAGTGAGGGAGAGAGAAAGAACAAGGGGAAGGTGGAAGCGAGAAAACTGTGGAGCAAGGATCAGCAGGAAGACTATCACTTACAGATAAAGCTAAAAAAAAAAACAAGGCTATGTTCAGAATGGAACACTGGCTTATTGCATACTGAATAATGTGCAGCACTGTATATTGCCAGTTTTTGAAAACAGCAAGACAAAAATATGTTTCATTAACATTGCACTTTATCATTTTGCAAACATTATCTAAATGTTACTTTTGAATGTTTTCTGAATGTTCTAAAGTAGCAAGTTGTACTGTAGGGCGGAGTGGGGTAAAACGCCCCCCTACTGTTTTTCCCAAACTAACCACAAGATAAAGTCAAGATCAATTTTTATTGTAATTATGGACTACGTTGACAAGAGTGATGTAGAAGTTTTCACCATGAAGCTTACACTGGTGATGTACTGGAGAGAAAACGGATTTCACAGTAAATGATCTAATTTTCAGCAGTAAGAAATAAAGTGTTCTAAAGCTTGCTTGTTTGTAGAACATCAGAGTTATATATGATATGAGAACAGTAGGGCCTGTAGATAGGGAGTATGTGTTATTTAATAAAAATATAATTATATTTTCAGAATGACAATTTTTTTCTCAAACATATTGTGGGGTAAAATGCCCCCAGGGGGCAATGGGCAATTACTGTAGTTATTCTGTTCTGAACATCAAATCCTTTGTTTTTCCATAAAATGTATTCTAACTAGTTGGTTGAATAAAAATATTTGGACTTTATATTTAAAAATTACTACAAGTTAGCATCAGGTAGCTAACTAGCTAGCCAGATATCAGCTAACTTTTTTTTTTTTCCAAATAGACTATTATAATTTTGTAATACATAATTGATATATATATATATATAGATATATATAGATAGATATATAGATATATATAGATAGATATATAGATATATATAGATAGATATATATATAGATAGATATATATATATATATATATATATATATATATATATATATATATATATATATATATATATATATATATATATATATTTATTTTTATTTTTATTTTAATTTTAAGCTAAAACTGCCTGTACTATGATTTTGCTGTAAATTTTTAAAGCAAATTGCTTTGTCAGACTGTGGGGCATTTTACCCCACCCATGGGGGGCGTTTTGCCCCATAGGTTGGGTAAAACGCCCCTTGGCACAAATTTAATTTTTGTTAAAAATCTAATAACATGAAAATTCTGGACATTTTTCATACTTGGTTTATAATTTATGTCATTGTCACTAAAACTATGATAACTTTTCTGAACACATTTAACTTTTGTTTCACTGAAAAAAAAAATTACACAATCCTTAAGGGGGGTGTTTTCCCCCACTCTACCCTAATGTTAACTTCATAAGACAGCATCCAACTAAAATGAATGTTTTTTGAAACTATTAAGTGAAAAATATGGAAGCCCGTTTCCTCCAGTGAATTAAAAAATAACAAATAAAAATTTGCAAAACATTTTCTCACAATTGGAAGTTTACATCTCGCAATTCTTACTTTTTTTCTCAGAATTGCATGAAATAAACTCGCAGTTGCTAGTTATAAAGTCAGTATTGCATGACAAACTCCCAATTGTGAGGGGGGAAAAAACTAAATTTAGATTTCTTTTTTTTTTTTTTTTTTTTACTTTATAACACGCAATTCTGCGAAAAAAGTCAGAATGAGTTTATATCTTGCAATTCGACTACATTTCTCAGATTTGCGAGTTTATATCTCGCAATTCCGACTTTATAACTCACAATTCTTTTTTTAGAGTTTATATCTCAGAGTTTATATCTCAGTTTTTTTAAATGCAATTCTGAGGAGAAAAAGAAAAAACAAGAATTGCGAGATGTAAACTTGCAATTACCTTTTTTTAAATTTTTATTCAGTGCTGGAAACGGGCTTCCATGCTTTAAAACTTTAATTTTTTTTTTCCCTGGTTATTGCCAAGATTAGAAAAATTGTGAAGAAAATGTTCCATTTGATTATTTTGCAAACCGATGAATGTTGCTTGAATCTTCTCTTGAACATTCTGAAACGAGTATTGTTTAAATGTTAGATGAAAGTCCAACAAAAAAGTTTCAGAAAAACATTCCATCAACAATGTGTAAATAAAGTTAAAAAAACATTATTAAAGACCAGAAAACTTTGAATAAATATAGGCCTACTATTAATGCTACTGGAGGAACATTTGTTCATAACTTTGAGAGAACCTTACCAGAACATTCCCTGTTAGCTGGGCATGAAGGTAATTGGTCACATGACAATTGTTATTTTGCATTTTTTATGCAATTTTGTTTAAAAATAAATAAATAAATAAATAAAAAATTTGGCTGGCCAATCAAATAATGGGCTAAGAAACACATTAAATTCAATTTCTTTGAAATTATGGATACAATCAACAATTTACAGAAAAATTGCATAATGTGCGGGCTTTGCATACTACATGAACTCCAATAATAACTGTATTCTAATCCAAACAAGTTATCAGGAACAGCAGCTCTTTCAGTCTTGACACGGCACTGATTCACTTTTCTGTTAAATTTAAGATGATGTTTGAAGGATCAAAGGAGATGAGATGTTTTATGTAACTCCCATTATAACTGCGTTGAGGACGAGTTCAGACAGGTAAGTCTCACACAGTGCTGACTATTAAAGAAAAAGGTAAAATACACACACATTGGAAAAATCAATTTGCATTCATGGCTCGTTGGACTACATAAGACTTTGGATAAAGTTCTAAATTATAGATAAAACATAAGAAATAATTCTGTACATGAGTCTGAAACCAATTTGCTGGAATCCAAAGTAAAAAACTGTCCATAAAGGACATGGCTGTCAAAACTAGACCAGTCCCATTATAATCAATAGCACTGTCTGCACTGGAAGCGTCTGTGTCACGTCACTCTTTCATTTGATGGACACCTGCAGTTGGCCCATTTCTATTTTTGATGCACTGCTGAACTACTTTAGACATTTGATTTTCTCAAAGTCTGATACAAAATTGATTTACAAATATCACACATTTTAGCCAGCTTGTACTCTTAAAATAAAATATTTATAATTTTCTTGTTTCTAACCATATGCACAAACTGTAGAAATGCTAGCTGGATTTTCATTGAAAAGAAAACTGGATGGCAATTTTATTGATCACATCTAGCATCAAGCTATATTCCACCCCTCTCCCGAATTTCAATCTCCTCACGCTAACGTATAATAGAACTGATACTCTGTTCTGTGCCTCATAAGAATTCTTACCAAATCACTTTATGATGCATACATAGATATGACAATAATATCTAGATTTATTTCTTGTATGTATTAATTATACTGCTGTTAAAAAGTTTGGGGTTGGAAATGTTGCATTTGATCAAAAACACAAACAATATTATTGTAAAATATTACTGCAAATTCAAATGAACAATTTTCTTTTTAAATATATTTTAAAGTGTAATTTATGCTTGTGATGCAAAGCTGAAGTTTCAGCATCATTAATCCAGTCTTCAGTGTCGCATGATCCTTCAGAAATCATTCTGATATGCTGATTTGCTGCTCAAATATTTATTATATTATCAGCGTTGAAAATACTGTGTATACAGTGCTGTGCTTTGAAATATTTTACTGGAAACTGTCATTTTCTTTCCTAGAACAAAGTTCAAAGGAAAGCATATATTTGAAATGGAAACCTTTTGTAACATTGTAATTATCTTTACTGTCAGATGTTCACGTTCAACCTAAAAGAATAAGCAACAACATGAGTAATTGTAAGATCTATTGAGCATCATGAAAAGAAAACTAGTTTGGGTTCCCATGCATCCTTTATTCCTTTATATGCAGTACACTAACCACTGTGTTGCACTGAAGCAACAACCAACAGAAAGAACAATAATCTGTCTCGCGGCACATTTAAGGCTTTAAAGATTTTTTTTTTTTAAAAACAACAAAAAGAAATCTACACACAAATGTGTCTGTACCAACTAGGGTTTCTCTGCATTATATTTGCATACTGTGATTCCAGTGTCAATAAAATCAAAGCTAAATACCATTTACTTCATACTTTACATACATATATATATATATAGAGAGAGAGAGAGAGAGAGAAAGAAAAAAAAGAGAGAGAGAGAGAGAGAGAGAGAGAGAGAGAGAGTGTACAGTACGGTTATCTTACAAACCAGCATTAAAAGGGGTGTAAATATTAATAATTACTGAAAAAACATTGTAAAAACGTCAGTATCAAAAGCAATGACGGGCTCAGATGTGATCAGTTTCTGCCATTCCTTAAAAAGAGTCTCAAGTCCACTGAGGTCAAAGAGCTTCATCTCCGAACAACATGATACATGAACCGCCACTGCATAACCTTACAGCAATACAACAAGTCAGGTTAACCGACAACAACTTCTGCTATGCGTTAAAAACATACAATCAGACGATCGCACCAGTTTGGTAGCAATCGACGTCCTACATTAGCGCGGAAAACACTTCCGATCATCCTGTTGTGTAGTGCTATGGTGAAATGTCTACAAACACAGTCCTGCAATCGCCATACGGGGAAAACATTGAATGAATAATTCATTTTCCTGGGTTTTGTGATGTGTCCGTTGTCTGGAAAAGAGGATGAACGTCAAAGCGATGAGGAGGTGCGGTACCTTATTTATATCTAGCGAAGGTTCCGTTTTCACAGTGATTTTCCCATTAGAGTAGCAGCAAGCAGGAGCACAGAGAAAATCTTCAAAATCCCCTTTCTGAGAAATCATTGACAGGAATGTCGGAGCGAAATGTCTGAAAACATAAGGCTTATTGTAAAGTCAATGCTAAAAGCAACAGAGGAAGCTTGAAGTTTCACATTTTTAATACAACCCACGATTAGAACGATGTAGTGTTTACGCCGAAACAATGCCCTGAATGCTGTGTTGCGACAAAGCACCATGTTTCACCGCTAAAAAGACAATACGACTCCTCTTTCCCACTGAATACGAAATCACAGACAGTACGTCTTCATTATTTACGGGTCAAGTCACTTCCACAGGTCTTCCAGTTTTAATTAGCCCAAGTTACAATTATCTCGACCGAAAAGTCAGCGCCCTTTACCACACAAAGGCATGTGCGTATGAACGCGCCTAAACACACACACACACACACACACAAACTGGCCATGTAAAAAGTCAGTCAATGGTTGATCTTGTACCAATCAACGTGAAACATAAAACGGAATGCTATGACAATTCCCGCCAAAAACGATCATCAAAAACAAAAATATAATAACCTGAAAACACCTGCACAATAAAAGTGCAGTTTAATTAACCCTTGAGGAGCATTTAAAAAAAAAAAAAAACAGCAGAAAAACAAGAGGAAAAATCAAATTGTCAAATGCAACGTATTGAATGCGGTGCAAAATGTCAACATTTCTTCAAGTATAAAATAATAGAAAGTGGTTAAAAATCATTAAAACACATTTCCCCCGTAGGGATGAAAACGCCCCGCTCCTAAATATCAAGAGAGAGACTTCAGCTTTATTCATCAGCAAGTGCGAGTACTGATGGCGTCCTCAGCCCTGGGTAAAGGGGAACCCTACACGACACGCGTGAGTGTGTGTGCGCCTCGGCCTGCCACGCTGCGCCGAGTCTTCAGGAGGTAGCCAGCTCGAACGTGATGAACTGTTTGAGTCTCTCTAGGTACTGAGCGTAAAGCTCGATGTCGTTGTGCCCGGCGCCCTCCACCCACAGGGGCTCCACGGCGCGCGGACATCGCTCGTAGATGGCCAAACCGTGGGAGAAATCGATCACTTCATCTTCTGTGCCGTGGATGACCAGCACTGGAGACGCCACCTTTGACACCTTGTCGATGCTGAAACACATGAAGACAAATAGAAGGTGTATTAGACAAATAATAAGTAAATCAATGAAACTGATAGATATTTTTTTGTCAAGTATCTAGCAAGTTGTGAATTTATTGATTTTTTTTTTTAATTGCAGCAAATCATAATCCACTTTACAGATTCTCTGGTAAAGAATCTCTTAATCTAAACCACGAGCGCTGCGCGTAGCAGTGCGTTAGCATTCCATTAGCCTATTAGCTTGTCAATCGCATCTCCATTCACGTTTTCTACTGCTTCTTCTCTCTTCTTCCATCAAACTACTGTGGCGAGTTAGAATTACTCTACAATCACAGTGAGTAACGGCTTCTCCTTGCATCGTCACCTGCACCGCTTGCCACATGTACAGTTTATCTGTCTCTGTCAGCAGCGAGGGATTCACATGTGATAAATGCAGGGAAATAGTTAGGCTGACAGAGAAGATTTCAGAATTAGAGACACGCATCCAAACTTTAGTTGAGGACAGTAAGAATATGAGGGCTGTAGATACTGCTTTGGATGCAACTAGCTCAGGGACTCCTGTACATTGTTCGGTTCCGGTTTCAGCGCCTCTGCAGCAGGGCAACTGGGTGACTGTGAGGCGGCATAGTCACGGGTCAAAACACCGCTCTTCCGTTCCGATCTAAACATCAAACAGGTTCTCCCCACTCAGTGACGTACCCACTGAGAAACCTGATGAAAGTGCTCTAGTTATTGGCGATTCTATTGTATGGAACGTGAAAATAGAGACACCAGCCACCATAGTCGAATTTTTACCAGGAGCCAGAGCGCCTGACATCTTGGCAAATTTAAAAGTGCTGGCTAATGCTAGATGTAAATTCAGTAAGATTGTTATCCACGTCGGCTCTAATGATGTTCGACTTCGCCAGTCGGAGATCACTAAAAATAATGTTAAAAGAGTTGTGTGAACTTGCAAATACGATCTCAGACACTGTAATATGCTCTGGTCCCCTCCCTGCTTACCGGGGTGATGAGATTCATAGCAGACTGTCATCACTCAATGGCTGGATGTCTAAGTGGTGCCCACAGAACAACATAGGTTTCATAGACAATTGGAAGAGTTTTTGGGGCAGACCTGACCTGTTGAAAAGAGATGGTATTCATCCCTCCTGAGGTGGTGCCGCTCTTCTCTCTAGAAATATGGCACATATTCTTAGAGTTCGTACTTGACTAACTGGGGCCCAGGTCAGGAAGCAGACAGACTGGCTAAACCAACCGTCTGCTAGCAGCCTCACGTCACAGAAGTCAGTTAATTCTCAGCACATAGAGACTCTTTCACCTAGATATCACACTAGAGAGACTGTGTCTGTTCCCCGAACTAGAAGATACAGAAAACGTCCAAACCAAAGTAAGAGTAAAAATTTAATTGATGTTCAACAAATAAAAAACAGATTAAATACAGATAAACAAATGATAAAGCTTGGCTTATTGAATATTAGATCCCTTTCTACAAAAGCACTTTTTTTGTAAATGATATGATCACTGGCCACAAACTAGATGTGCTTTGTTTGACAGAAACCTGGCTAAAACCAGATGATTACATTACTTTAAACGAGTCTACCCCCCAAGATTACTGATACAAACATGAGCAGCGCCCAAAAGGCAAAGGGGGAGGTGTTGCTACAATTTATAGCAATATTTTCGGTATTTCTCAGAGGTCAGGTTTCAAGTATAATTAGTTTGAAGTAATGGTGCTTCATTTAACGTTATCCAAAGAAACAAGTGTTAATGATAAATCCACTGTGATGTTTGTACTGGCTACTGTACACAGGCCACCAGGGCACCATACAGACTTTATTACAGAATTTGCTGATTTTCTATCGGAGTTAGTGCTGGCTGCAGATAAAGTCCAAATTGTTGGTGATTTTAATATGTTGATAATGAAAAAGATTCGTTGGGATCAGCATTTATAGCCATTCTAAACTCTATTGGGGTTAAACAACATGTGTCAGGACCTACTCATTGTCGAAATCATACTCTAGATTTAATATGGTCGCATAGAATTGATGTCAGTGGCATTGAAATTTTGCAGCAGAGCGATGATATCTCAGATCATTATCTAGTTTCGTGTATATTCCATATAGCTAAAGCTGCAAAGCCAACTCCTTGCTACAAATATGGTAGAACCATTGCCTCGACCACAAAAGACTGCTTTATATATAATCTTCCTGACTTATCTCAGTTCCTCAGCATATCCAATAGCTCAGAACAACTTGATGTTGTAACAGAAACTATGGACTCTCTTTTTTAGCACTTTAGATATGGTTGCTCCTTTACGCTTAAGGAAGATTAAGGAAAAGAGTCCAATACCGTGGTATAATGAGCACACTCAGGCCCTAAAGAGAGCAGCCTGGAAAACAGAGCGCAGCTTATTATAAGATATTAGAAAAGGTAGTATCCTCACAATTATGTTCCTTCTTAGAGAAAAATGCTATATGTGAGGATTTCCAGTCAGGTTTTAGACCATATCATAGTACTGAGACTGCTCTCACTAGAATTACAAATGACCTGCTCTTATCATCTGATCGCGGTTGTATCTCTCTATTAGTGCTACTGGATCTTAGTGCCGCGTTTGACACTGTCGACCAAAACATTCTTTTAAATAGACTAGAAAATTATGTTGGCATTAGAGGACGTGCACTAGCATATTTCAAATCGTACTTATCTGACCGTGGCAGTAAATGAAGAGGTATCATACCAGTCACAAGTGCAGTATGGAGTACCTCAAGGCTCAGTACTAGGCCCCTTACTTTTCACACTTTACATGTTACCCTTGGGAGATATCATTAGGAAACACGGTGTTAGCTTTCACTGTTATGCTGATGATACTCAGCTCTATACTTCTTTGCGACCCGATGAAACTTACCAATTTGCAAAACTAACGGAATATATAGTTGATATCAAACTGGATGACTAGCAATTTCTTACTGCTAAATTCTGAAAAAAACAGAGGTGTTAATTATTGGACCAAAAACTTCTGCATGTAATAACCTAGATCACCGTCTAATACTTGACGGCTGCTCTGTAAATTCTTTGTCATCAGTTAGGAACCTTGGCGTACTTTTTGATAGCAGTCTTTCCTTCGAAAAACATGTTTCTAGCATTTGTAAAACTGCATTTTTTTTCCCCCATCTTAAAAATATATCTAAATTCCGACCTATGCTCTCAATGTCAAATGCAGAAACATTAATTCATGCGTTCATGACCTCGAGGCTAGATTATTGTAATGCTTTATTGGGTGGTTGCTCTGCGCGTTTAATAAACAAACTCCAGCTGGTTCAAAATGCAGCAGCTAGAGTTCTTACTAGAACCAGGAAGTATGACCACATTAGCCCGGTTCTGTCAACACTGCACTGGCTCCCTATTAAACAACGTACACATTTTAAGATCTTGCTAATTACCTATAAGGCCCTGAATGGTTTGGCACCTCAGTATTTGAGTGAGCTCTTATCACATTATAGTCCTTCACGTCCGCTGCGATTCCAAAACTCTGGCCATTTGATAATACCTAGAATATCAAAATCAACTGCGGGCGGGAGATCGTTTTCCTATTTAGCGCCCAAACTCTGGAACAATCTACCTAACACTGTTCGGGAGGCAGACACACTCTGTCAGTTTAAATCTAGATTAAAGACCCATCTCTTTAACCTGGCTTACACATAATACACTATCGCATTTCTATAATTCAAATCCGTTAAAGGATTGATAGGCTGCATTAATTAGGCCAAAAATATTATGCAACACAATTGTTTTCAATATTGACAATAGTAGATGTTTTTTGATCACCAAATCAGCATATTAGAATGATTTCTGAAGGATCATGTGACACTGAAGACTGGAGTAATGATGCTGGAAATTCAGCATGATTGCGACACAGAATTGATTTAAAATTAAATTGTAATAGTTTCACAATTGTTCACAAATGTTTTCACTATTTTTTTGATCAAATAAATGGTGAACATAAGAGACTCCTTTCAAAACCACTACTGACCCAACTACTGAAATTTCCGAATGGTAGTGTGAATAATTAGAAAGAAATAAGAATTGAAATCGCTACATGCCATTTGTTATGTATGCAAACACTGCTTAAAAAAAACTAATAAAATGTCATCTGTCTGGCAAGACTATCCATGTGTTAATGTGTTAACACTCCATACATCTCAAAAAGCTGTTTACACTGTACTGTGTTGTCTATAATTATATAATTGCAGTAAACAGTTTCATAGGTTAATCACTACACCAGCTCCACCCGGGTTAGTGCAGGTCTGCTAACTCGCACGTGATCCTCACAGGACAGTCCAGAGTAGAGTCAAACAGGCATGCTAATTAATTTGTTGCTCAACATGCCTAATTGTTGCTTATTTTCCTCATTGGTGCACAGGCAATCAAATTTGAGTAAGTGAGGAGATTAATGCGTGACACAAACTGATGGAACAATTACACTGCCTATGAAGAATGATGCAGTTATCCAAACACCAACCAAATAAATATGGAGCATGAATTTCAACCCAATACATTCCAAAGGATGACTAACAAAGTGTAAATACTGTATTTTTATCAGGCAAAACACAGGGAAATGCTTTGTTAAATTGATTGGGGAACTCTTATTAAAAAGACTGTTTTTCAGTCTTTAGCCAGTCTTTCCCTCTTTAATTGACCGCTCGCAAAGAGCTTGACTGACAGGCGATCTGACCAATCATAACGTCGAATCCGCCATCTTGCCCGACAAACAAATCAGACAGGAGAATAGATTCATTTCGGTGAACTTAAACTTGAAAAATGGTGTGTATTGATGTCTTTCCGTGGTTAAAATAAAATACATTTTATTATCATATAACATTTTATTGCAAAGTATAGGGATCTCATGACTAGGTGGTCTATAACAGCACAGTGACTTTTTCCATACGGGACACTTGATGTTATATAATTTTCTAATAATAAATTGCATGAAAGTGAGGCTTTTTTTTTTTTTTTTTTTTTTGCTTTTTCATTTAAAGGGCCACTTCTATGCATTTACAGGTTTCGGTTTAAAGAGAAAATGAACATTTTCACCAAACAGTTGATAGTAGCCATTGATTGCCAACTGTTTGGTTATCAACATACATCAAAATATCTTCTTTTGTGTTCAATAGAAGAAAGAAACTCATACAGGTTTGGAACAACATGAAGGTAAGTAAATGATGACAATCTTCATTTTTGGGAGTACTATCCCTTTAAGATCTGATTACACTCAGTGTTAACCTGCAAAAATACAGAAAATCACAGCATTGCATATGGCGAAATCTATTTGATAGCATTCATATTCTTTATTAAATGCAGTAAACCATTTGAAATCTGCCATATTTATTCATAGACATTCTAAGCATGCATATATATTTTTTTTTTACCCCCAAATGCCGTAATATTGGCAAAACCACGCTAACTTGATATTTCCTACTGAAAAGAAAGTTTGGATGGGATTTTAGCTTTTTTATGCCAATAACCTTCAGTTATATCACTGCTGTGAGCTATGACTTGCTGCTTGCTATTGCTTGTCAGAGGCGGGTGGAACATTTCCATTCATTAGATTAGAACATTTTGTTGAACAAAAATGTGAAAACACCACTGTGAACAAGAGTCGTCATCAATATTTTCAGTCTGTAAAGAGAAAAACTCAATTTTAAAACGGCATATCTGTTATGCTAGCATATAGACATGGACATCCTCAATGCTAACAAACATTGACTAAAATCCACAAAACTGCATTCTGTTTCTGTGGAGTCTGTAAGGGAGCAGAATTGATTTGCGGCACTGGCTGACTTCACCTTTACCTAACTCATCTTTTTCTTATTAAAAACTGTACCACCTCAGCATACTTAATCCAAATGTATTTTTCTTTTTTTCCTCAACCTGAATGATTCACTCTTGCCTAGTTTTGGACTTTCCATCTATTCCTGGATTTGCACCTGACATTTCACTCTTGCATCCAAGAAAGACTTCACACTGATTGGTAGTGTTGTTATGATGCTGGAATATCTGACTTACAGTGGGTACGGAAAGTATTCAGACCCCCTTCACTTTTTTCAATTTTGTTATGTTGCAGTCTGATACTACAATTGTTTAAATTCTTTTTTTTTTTGTCATTACTCTACACTCTGTCCTTTATAATGACAAAGTGAAAACAGAATTTTAGAAATGTTTGTAAATTTATTAAAAAGAAAAAACTGAAATATCACATTTACATAAGTATTCAGACCCTTTACTCAGTACTTAGTTGAAGCACCTTTGGCAGCAATTACAGCCTCGAGTCTTTTTGGGTATGACGCAACAAGCTTTGCACAACTGGATTGGGGGAATTTCTGCCATTCTTCTTTGCAAATCCTCTCAAGCTCGGTCAGGTTGGATGGGGACCGTCTATTGACAGCCTTTTTCAGGTCTCTCCAGAGATGTTCGATAGGGTTCAAGTCAGGGCTCTGGCTGGGTCACTCTAGGACATTCACAGAGTTGTCCCTAAGCCACCCCTGTGTTGCCTTGGCTGTGTGCTTAGGGTCATTGTCATGTAAGAAGGTGAACCTTCGGCCCAGTCTGAGGTTTTGAATGCCCTGGACTGGGTTTTCATTAAGGCTATCTCAATATTTTGGTGCATTGAGCTTTTCTTCTACTCTGATGAGTTCCTCAGTCCCTGCCGCTGAAAAACAGCCCAACAGCATGAAGCTGCTACCACCACACTTTACTTGTGGGATGGTACTCTGCAGGTGATGAGAAGAGCCGGTTTCCTTCAAATATGATGCTTAGAATTGAGGTTCATCAGACCAGAGAATCTTGTTTCTCAGAGTCTGAGGGTCCTTTAGGTGCTTTATTGCAAATTCCAAGTGTGTTTTCATGTGTCTTCACTGAGGAGAGGATTGAGTTTGGCCACTCTCCCATAAAGCCCAGATTGGTGGAGTGTTGCAGTGATGTTTGTCCTTCTGTAGGTTTCTCCCATCTGCATATATGATCATGGAGCTCAACTAGAGTGACCACCAGGTTCTTGGTCACCAGTCTAGACAAGCCCCTTCTCCATCAGTTGCTCAGTTTGGCTGGGGACCAGCTCTTGGAAGAGTCCTGGTTGTGCTAACCTTCTTCCATTTGAGAATTATGGAAGCCACTGTGCTCTTGGGAACCTTCAGTGCAGCAGAATTTTTTTTGTAGCCTTCCTCAGATCTGTGCCTCAATACAATCCTGTGTCTGAGCTCTGCAGGTAGTTCCTTTGACCTCGTGGCTTGGTTTTCGCTCTGATATGCATTATCAGCTGTGAGGCCTTTTACAGAGAGGTGTGTGCCTTTCCAAATCATGTCCGATCAATTTAATTTACCACAGGCGGACTCCAATCAAGGTGTAGAAACATCTCTGCAATGATCAAGAGACATGGGAGGCACCTGAGCAAAATTTCAAGTGTTGTTGCAAAGGGTCTGAATACTTATGTAAATGTGATATTTCAGTTTTTTCTTTTTAATAAATTTACAGACATTTCTAAAATTCTGTTTTCACTTCATCATTATGAGGTACAGAGTGTAGATTAATGAGAAAAAAAATTAATTTAAACAATTGTAGTATCAGGCTGCAACATAACAAAATTGAAAAAAGTGAAGGGGGTCTGAATACTTTCCGTACCCACTGTATATCTGATGAAAAAATATCAATGTTCAGTACCATCGATACCAAGAGGAAAAAATGCCACAACATTTAAGGAATAAAATTTTCACAATATCTAAGTTAATTTACTTTTGGCCATAGTCAAACTATTATATCAACTGAAACTGAGGGGGTGTTTACATGACATTTTCAAAAAAAAAAAAAAAAAAATCTTGTGTGTTTTTACCATTCATTTGCACAACGACAGCATTTAGGGGGCCTGAAAAACTTTTGAATTTGTGTTTCGAAGTCCATGCTTTTGAAAATGTTATGACCTCCATGTAACCTACAAAAATGCAATTTTGTAAAAATGGTGACATTGTATGTGAAACTTTAAAAAAAAAAAAAAAAAAAAACAACAAGGAAAATTATTTTAGTATAATGACGTAATGTAAACATACCTTAAGATTCCTCAGTCCCAATAATAATAATAAAAACTATACAACAACACAAATAAACTTGATGATGATGATAATAATAATAATAATAATAATAATAATAATAAATACATGAGTACTGTAATTAGGGGTGCGGGAAAAAAAAAATCGATACAGCATAGTATCGCGATATTTTCTGTGGCAATACTGTATCGATACACGGACGCCAAGTATCGATCTTTTATTATACTATTTAGCAGAATTATAAAATCAATAAGATCTGTGTAAGATTTCTATTCGAACTGAAAGCATAATTCTAGGCTATTTGCTGCCGTTTTTAAAAGCACAATGCAAAAACGTGACATTTCATTCACTGACGCTCTTCACTGAACGCTCTTCAATCGGAAGTGCTAAACCCGGGAGCACGTATACTTGCTTGCCGTCAACCCGTCAAAATAAAAGCTTGCTAATTTAGGTTTGAACGATGAAAATTCACATAAAAAAGTAAATTTTATTTTTAAGTTTACTACAAAAATATTTTTATAACTCCCTTTTTATTTTAATACATAATAGTATTACCACACTTTATTTTATTTATTTTTTTAAAAACTAAATAAATAAAGTCCAATGATATTATTATCACTATTCATTTATTTTATTTTTTTTTAGAGTTATATTTAATGGGTCACACTATGTGTAGTGTGAGGACCAAACCAAATCTCCAGGTACTCTTATATACTATTAGTATCGCTTTTTATTTATTCTCTTTCCTATTACTTGTTTCACTTCAGTTGGAGTTTTGAGTATTGAGTATAGTAAATGTATTTAGACATCTATATATATCTATCTATATATCTATCTATCTATATCTATATATCTATATCTATATCTCTATCTCTATATCTCTATACATTATTATGTAATAATATTTAGTATTTTTACATCTAGGTGGAAAAAAAAATTGTAATTTGTACTACTGTCTGTTCAAAATAAATGAAAAGAAACCTACCATAGTAAATTTGTTGTATTTTTCCTGTTGTACCGAAATCGCATCGAACCGTGACCCCCGAACCGAGGTACGTACCAAACCGTGACATCATTGTACCGTTCCACCCCTATCACAAAGGCAGATATATACTATATAACATCTCAACGGCTTGATTGCTTGCATTGTCACAAAATGTGAAGTATTTAATAGCCCAGCACTTGATGTCAGAGAGAAGAGAAGACAAGAAAGCACAGTTAGTCCAGTTGGTGTATTGATACTCTGGAAAACGCACATTGAAACAGTTTCAAATATTCAAAATCAACATATATTGAAAAATCAATAAACTACTGACTGGAAGGCTGGTTAAAATGACGCCCATGTTTCATTGAAGTCCAAGAGTTCATTTGAAGAAAGCTAAGCCAACATGACCCATGGAGCAGGGAAGGGAAGCAATATCGCAAGCGCCGATATGAGACGAGACTCCGTCTCTCTGTTCCTCTTTACCCCCTCATCGGTCTCTAAGAGACCTTGACTGTAGGAGTCAACCCTCGCCACATTTTAATATTCAAACCATGCCACACTGCAGCCGGCAAATCTACAGAGACAGGCGAGTCATTAAACTTTCATTCAGCCTGACTGTCCATTCACAACAGGCTTTGCGAACACCCTCCAAATCACACACACACACTCCCTCCTGCGTCCCTCGAGTCCACTGGATCTGGAATCAGTAACTGGAAGAGAAATCCTGGACTTGGCAGTGGTGGTTTACAAAACTCACACCACCATATTTGCTTCCAGTCTTGTAATCTGAAGATTATTTAGGGTGTTATGTTTGTTTGAAGGAGGCGTTCACACTGACAGCGTTTTGAAGCGACCCCAGGTCGATCGTTTTTAACAAGAGTAAGCGATTTCCACCGAGCGTGAGTGCCAGCGTCTGGAGGCGAAAGTTGAGTAATCAACAATGATGCAATGCGACAACTAGTGCAGACAGTAGCTTGTCGACTCGTACAGTTGAGAACAAATGCAAACTAGCAACAGAGATCTTCGTGGTCAGTGTGAACGCACCTTCAGCCAGGTACATGACGGAGCGGCATCTGTTACATATCCCTCATCACTAGTTGGGTTGACAAGGGGTTGTGAGGGGAAAAAAAAAAACAGCTGTTTCTCTCCAAGACAGTTGAGGAACATCTGTACTGCACTCTGATAACAATCAAATAACAGATGTGTCCAAATTAATTATGAAACACCAGCCTCTTTTAACTCCCAAAATCATCATTCCTTTAAAAGTATAGTTCATCCAAACATGAAGTTTGTGAGTATTTACTCACCCTCGAGGTGCTTCAAACACAGTGTTTTTGTCCTTGTGTGGAACACAAAAGAAGAATTTTGAAAAATGTTAATGCAGCTATGTGTTTAAAGAGGAACGGCACAATTAATCAAAATAATAATACAGTTCGATGTGGTAATTAAATCACAAAAGATATATGCATGCTTCAGAGTGAAGCGCAATACTGTGTTGAAGCGCAATACCATCATTTAACGTTACATTTAAAACATTTTAAATAAGTTAAAATAAAACTTTTGAAAAATAATACATATCAAAATATTTAAATATATAAATATTTTTTAAAACGTATCTGTGCGGAAACTAAATTTTTACCTCAGACCTCGCATGCGTTTTCTTAATGTCAGTTGCGGCGAGATCAAAATGACCACGCGAAGAACCAGCAAGGTGTGGGATTATTTTGAATTAGAAAGAAACGGAAAAGTTGTGTGTAAACCGTGTAACGTCAAATTGGCTTACAATAACTCTACTGGAGCGATGCGTAATCATATTCAATACAGGCACATATGCACTAGCTTGGAGGCTAGCCGAAGCCAGCAAACGTCAATCATGTCATCCACTACAACCCGCCGCTGTGGTCCACGATCCCATCCGCGCCATCTATTCCTCATAATGAAGACCCACTTCGGTGGTGGTGCGGGATTTCCAAGCTCTTTTCAAAACTGTTTGCTTGTAGTCAGGGGCGTAAATTTCATCTAACAGTAGGGGGGGACAAGAAACATAAAATTTCTCAAGAGCAATTTTTGAAGGGGACACAAATAATACAGCCAAAATTGTACTTGTAAGGACAGATGTGTGTACACAGCATGTGTAAACAGCATGGAGACCGTGTTTAAATATGAGTTCGGTTCATATGGTTCACCACGCGGTCATATTATAATGATTATTTTGCGTCCTCCATAGTATTTTAGGTTTCGTCTGGGACCGAGTACGTCTCTTTAGATATTCAACCGCATTAAGCCTGCCACTTAACATCATACTGAGCAAAACCCAACACATCGGTAGGTCTACAATATTAGCCTAATATCAGTTCACACACAGGTTTATCGCTGTTAGTTGTAGCTTGGTAACCTTATAAATTGCTCATAGAAAATACATCGGATATCATTATTTTTTGTCATGACTAATTTATTAATGATCCAGCATCATCTGTATTAAAGAGAAAGAATAATTTCACCCGATGTTTAAAGAGAATAAAATAGCCTTGACAGCCTAATGACTTACACATAACTACTAAGGAACTTTGCTCTTTCCACCCAGGGTTGCCAGGTTTTACAGCAAAACCCTCCCAATTGCTACTCAAAACTAGCCCAAAACTAGCGCTATTGCTTTTCAGGGGGGATTTCCGGTAAAAATCACGTTCCGGTGGGGTAAAATACACGTTTTTTTGGTGGGGTTCCCCTGATAAATGTCGCTTTCCAGGGGCTAAATATCACGTTATTGGGGTCGCTCCAACCCGCGGACATTAAAAACATCCCGCGGAAAGAGTGTAAAAGTAGCCCAATTCCGCGGGGAAACCGCGGACTTGGCAACACTGCTCCCACCGGGCTCGTGTCCTGAGTGTATCGAGGCAGTGGACCAAACCACTGTGAGGCAAGGGAGGGGGGAATCAAAACATTTCTGCACTTAAAACGCTTTTTTGCGTTTATTTTGTTTTACTACTTAGACAATTATTTTAAGTATATGTCCATTATATTATTTTCAAGACACAGAGTTGCTTGTAATGATATTTTTAGGGGGGACAACCCTCAGATAGGGGTGGTCCTATCCCCCCCGGGATTTACGCCTATGCTTGTAGTTATCTCTCTGCGTGCCTGTGACTTCAGTTCCTGCCGAGCGCGTTTTTTTTTTCCCAAGTGCAGAATCGCCTCTAGTCCCGTCTTTCGCCAGACCAAGTTAACGTTAAATTCACTGAACAAATGCGTATGGTCTGAGTAAGTAAAACGAGCATTGTTTTGTTTTTAGACAATATAGCCAACATGAAGTACATTTTTAAAAGCCGTTTTAATGCTATTCCTTGATAAACTTTCCTATTGTTTTGACTTGTGTTTTAATGAGCTCGGTCTCATGAAAATGCGTATAAATAGAACGCCAAATAAAAATGAAAACTCGTGGTACTGATACGCAAAAATGGACTTTTGTGCTCTATGGAAGAAAAAAAAAAACTTTTTTACATCACTTTACATCACATGAGGGTGAGTAAAGGTTACGGTGCCGAATTTCAAACCTCAGAATTTGACCATAGCACTATCCCAACCTTCATCATCTGGCTGGGTGTAAAGTAAAAATTATTTACTTAAAGCTTCATCAATCCTAATCCCACCACTTCAATCCTCTCATCTTGCTCAAACCAAAAAAAAAAAAAAAAAAAAAAATCCCAATTTTGAATCCGCCCACTCCAAGATTTCACATTTTATTAAGGGGAACGAACGACGTGTTAAACCATAATGCTTTTGACAAATTGCAAGCCGGCATCAAGACAGCTAGCTCATTAACACCTCCCGTCAGCTGGCTGCGTGTTCATTACGGGTCTTTGACGGGGCCGGCTGGCGAGCTATTAGAAGACAGAGATGGTTCAATCTCTCACGACTGTAGCCTCTCATTATGAAACACTGACAGAGTTGACGGAGTAGCAGTGAATCAGGCCTCCGCAACTCCCATTCATCACCCAAAAGAGAGCGAGAAAAAGAACATCTGCCTCCGAGAGAGAATCACTTTGATTACAATGAAACGCGCCCCCGACCATCGCAATTTCACCCGGTCTGGAGCAGAGAGAGTGAGGAGGTTTCCGTCAGTCTCGTTCTGCCGACGCGTTTCTTAAGCCTCGACAGCATTCTGTCGGAGAGCCACGGCTGTAATCTTCCCATTATAGCCCTTAATCTTGCAATTTGATCTTGTAGCAATTTAATTAGATTTAAATATGAGGTCGGATAAAAAGGGATCAGCGATTAAGAGACATCCCAGACTGGTCACTGGCGTCTAATCACGTTTAATCCAGAAATCCGCATTCTGCTTTCCGATTCAGACCCAACTTAACCGAGGCTTGACTTCAACACTTAGTAAAGAACGACTTGGATATTTTAGTATTATTTTGACCTCCTCTTCCATCTCTCTTCAAGTGCAGATCAAGAAAGTAGTTTAAATACAGGGACTGAAGACCTGTGACCTCCGTCAGCATCTCAAAGAGGACTTGACGATTAAACCCAGGAGTATCGGGTCAACATCCAAATGAGCAGTCATGTGAGCTCCTTAGAGGTGTTACCATAAACCTTTTGTGATGCCTCTTAAGGGCGAAATCTGATCACAGCCGAAAGGTAGCATTCTAAGACTAAAACTAATGACAAAAAAAAAGGTGAAACCAAAGCCCATTTAAGGCAAGTAAGTTTACTTGGCATACACTTAAATTGTTTTAGCTGAAAGAAAATAACAGGCAGAAAATATTAGCAAAAAATAGTAGGGACTTTGTATTATTTTTGTGTTTTATTTTTTCCAAAATGTATTTAAATGTTTCTGGATTCCATTTTCCCCCCTCTTTTTATTTTTTTCTGGATTCAGTTTTAATGGTTAAATGAAAATTTTAATAATCCAAAAATGTGTGTAATTAATTGACAATGAATTGTACACAATCTAAAATTTATGTATTCAAAACATTTCAAAAACGTTTAGGACCCTATTAAATCAGTTTTATTTCTTATATTCAGACTTATTTTTCATGAATTTATCATCTGTTTTAATGCTTCTGGATTCTGCTTTAATGGTTTAGTTAAATATTAATAATCCGAAAACATGTCAATTTAAATTAATATGGTCTTATGAAACTGTTTGTTTAAATTTTTCTGGATTTACGATTTAACACTACTTTATCATCAAAAACACTGGTGATCAAATGAAGACATACAAATACAAATTTAATTAAGCTTTTAAAAAGTAAATCAATTTAACAATTACTTTTATATTCCTTTTTTTTTGGCAAATTGCTGCACAATAGATGTTCAAAATTAAACTTGATTTAAAAACAAAATTTACTAAGTTCCACAACATTTCGCGTTATACTGTAAATTAAATTTTTAAGACTGGTTCGGTGATTCTGTCCAGGTTTTCCACATCATGGAAATCATAAGGCCCTAAAATAGCAACTGCTTTGAAATGCAGAGAAAGCAGCATGCACTTGAAATGATCCAGTTTTAATCTATTTAAATGTATGCACCAGCTGATGGTGACATCTTGTCAGAAAGAGCTCACAATTACAACTGATGATGAGACATGGACGCCCACTCTGATGTGTTATGAGATGCACGCCGAGAAATCCAGATGGACAACAAGCACTCATCTCACTGATTGCAAATTCAGTTTACGCTCGCTTTACCTAATTGTGCATGTACTATATGTGGCCATTTAAACTCAGATACACTTGTACGGTCCAAAAAGTAATTTGAGAATTTCTTTGAGGTCACTGTGCTTTGGGTCAGTGAGATATCTTCTAAAATAATTAATACTTTTAGGTTGCATTAAATTGGACAAAGGTAACAAAGATATTAAACAAATATCTGTTTAAATCAGCATATTAAAATGATTTCTGATGGATCATGTGTTGAAAATTCAACTTTGATCACAGCAATAAGTCACGCTGTTAGACATTTCTGTAATTTCTACAGTTATTTACTGTATATCACACAGTATAACACTGCATATTCCCTTTATAGTAAATAACTGTAATACCTTTTGCATCATGGGAATATTCTGTGATGTCAGACCCCACATACAGAGACTTACTGTATTTTTAAAAATTTGCTGTATACTACTGTATTTGCTGTAACGGCCTCTTTGGCGTTATTCTATTGAGGTTGTTTTATTTTCCTAATTTCTTACATTTGGATTGACACGATTTGCCCAACACCGTGTCTATAACCCTGCAACAGCTTGGGACTGACTACACTGGATGTGTTACATCGCTTGTAATGATTGGAAAATACGTTTGCCCTCTGTGTCAGAAACAGCGTGAGCGCTTGGAGTACATCTGTACGTCAGAAATATACCTGGGCATCACTTTACGGTCCGCATTCACTGTAGATAGTATATGAAGAGTTCATATGCAAAAACCGATAACTCCATTTTTTTTTTTTCAGAAATCAAGTTTTTTTTTTATTGCGCATTCCAAGTAATATCAGTCAAACTGCAGTTGGTTTGTTTTTATTAAATAATAATAACTTAAATACAGGTAATTTACAAAATTAAAGTTCATTGAAAGTATGTTTTTTTTTTTTTTTTACATATTAAAAGTTTGTTTTATAGCAAAAGCAGATAACTCCACATTTCATGTTTAAGAGTTTAAAAAAAAAAAAAAACACTGGTTTAAGCTTTGTAATCTCCTCAGATGATAATGTAGATGCCTGACAAACGTTGTTGTTGTTGTTGTGAGTTTTTCCCTCACCATTGTAACGCGCTGCTTTTGCAAGGCTCTGTGAAAACGTTTCAGCTTTTATTTTCCTTTTTCTCCCTGAAGATGATATCACAGGTTCATCAAGTTCGTCGAAATTATCCATCCTCGATCACTTTTAGTCAGCTTTGACGAAACTCCTCTCAGCTAGCACGTCTTTTCAAAGTGAAAGTAGCCTTGTCACCTGACCTGAATACAGCGCGCTGATTCGCTGAAATGGACTTATCGGCTTCTGTTCAAAAACAACAAGAGCGCTTGTCGGTTTCTGCAGTAAAACGTGAACTCGCGATGCCTTGAAAGTGGACAATACCGGCTTTGACAAAATGTGTTTAGGGTTCAGATCACGCTATATGTGGAGAATAATGCAAGGCAATCAGCTGTTTTTTTTTTTTTTTTTTGAAAGTGGCGTTTATCGGTTTTTGCAAATGAACTCTTCATATATAATGGGTTCTATATTGTCTTTTGTCGAGTCGCGCCGCACCACTCGCGTCCGTGGAAGACACTGATCCAGCGGGCAGCGCTGCGGGTTTTGCCCGGGGATGAACCTGCGAGAGTGGAAGAGTTCCGGAGAACATCTGCGCTGTGTGCCGATGCACCTTACGAGACCAGCAAGCAAGGTAAAAATATATGTACTTTTGTCTGTGTGTTTGTGTCATATTTTTGCACACCGGTTTAACCTAGTAACATTTATCCGTCAACATGGCGGTAACAAACTGTACTATAGTAAAGTGCGCTTTTGTCAGATTATTGAATTAAATTACCAAATTAAAATTATTTTTAATGAGCAACGCTTATCTTATATTAACATTAGGTTAACTGTGAAATTTTGTTCAGGTGTTAGTAGTTAATGTTGGCCAGTAGCCTATTGTTATGTTAGCTAGGTTAAACTGCGTTTCTAGTTTTCGAATTAGTTTGTTATAGTTTTTAATGGAATTTAAGATTTACTGCATTTTTTGTATTTGTGTTTTAAAGGCAACTGCAATGAAGCTTTAAGAAAGACATGAGCAGGCCAGACACCCTGAGACTAATAATTCATGGTAAAAGAACAACTATGGTTTTGAGAGTTGTGTATTATATGGGGGTTGCCTTTTAAAAGTGTGCCTACTTCTTGTTTTTCAGAGAAGACATTTCTGTCACTAACAAAGTGGATGGTGAGCAGAGGTGGTGGCCACGTTTTGGAGCAGCACCTGGGTTTTGCAGATGGCTATGTATTCTTTGGCTGCTTGTCTTTTTTCCCCATTATGTTTCTGTTGCCTAAAGATTCTTTGTGAGGATAAATCCAGAGGATACAACATAATGCACTGCAAAACGTCCTAAGACAGGAGAAATAGTGAAGATGCACTGTTCCAGCATGGGAAGACTGTATTTTTAAGTGTTCCAGGCTACATGCAATATTTTAAATAAAGAATTTGATATTTTGTAATTGTGTCTGTTTTAACCGAATGCTAGTAGTACCTATGTAGAGTAAAAATAAAATGAATTCAATATAAAAATTATAAAATCTAATGAAATCTATATTAAAATGAATGAATTACAGTGATGAATTTGATTTTTTATAGTAATTTACTGTAAAACAGTACAGTTTGCAACTGTAAATCAAATACAGTTTGCTACTGTAAATCTTAATTACAGTAACATACTGGCAACAGCGTTGCAATTTAAGTTATTTTAAATTGCAATTATATTTCAAAATATTATGCAGCCTTGGTGAGCAGCAGAGACTTTTCAAAAACATTTTAAAAATTGTACCGACCCCAAATTTTCAATGGTATTGGTTTTACCGATAACTGAAATGTGAGACTTTACAACAGTACAGTTTCTCTGAATGATTTCTCTACAAGCGGTTTGTCTCATACAATCTCTGCCAAAACATTTAATATTAAAAGCAGGAAGCCACCGAGAAATGTCTCATGACATGCAACAACGACTACTGTCTGTGCACCAACCCACTTACTATGATGATTTTGATAACTCTTCTAAAAGAGCACTTTAGTGAGTCACATATTTTGTTGGTCTGATTTTAAACGTTTCGGCGACAAAAAAAAAAAAAAATGAAGCTTCATGCGAAAACTGCAGCAGGGGAATAAGAGTGACAGAAAAGACATTATTACAAACTTGTAGAAAGCTGAAGCGAAAGGGTTTGCAGGTCGTGATGAGGGAATATCATGACTGATATAAGTGAGCGTGGAATAAAGATAGGTCTCCTCCACTGCACAGGTGAGCCGTTTCTCACCGGCTTTATCTCAGCAGCCAGACGTGGAGGTTACAGTCGAGATGAAGGGAATGAGATTCAGAGGTAACGCACGCCTCACCCGATGCTTTCTGGGAAAAGTGATGCACGTTCACAGAAACAGTCAAGGGTGTCAACCATCACGACAGGGGGTTTCAAAAGAACTACTTCGATTTTACCAGGAATACTTGAAGATAATCTGTGTAATCTGACATGTTTCAAGCTGTGTAATGTAACCGTACGAGAGCAACTGCAGTTTCATGCCGCCGATCAAGCGTTTTCGTGACCGGTTACAGGGACGGCTTTTAAGAGCAGTTACACATATAGAAGTTCACGACAACTTGTCCATGCAAAACACACCTTCTGTCAGCGCAGACGTCCTGCAATTCTCGGGTTTGAGAGGACTTGACGGGAGGTTTTATTTGACAGAATGGATGAAAGTTTCTGTCCCTGGCAGCGAGACCGAAATAAAGCCTGTGTGTGAGTGTATTTGTGTGCTTATACTGTATAAGTCACGTCTTGTGTTAATTGCAGACCTGTCAAATTAGGAGTAGTATTTAAGTTCCCTCATTCTGATCTTATAATAGCAGCACAAAACAATAACCAGCCATTCTTTTCTTTCTTATGCTTTGCAATTATAGACCATCCACATGTCCAGCATCTGCTGTATACATCACAGATGCATTTTATATGACAGAAGCACAAGGACTCAAAGATTTGGAGTCTGTAAGATAAAAGTAGAAAACTAATGTTGTGAAATATTATTATAATTTAAAATAACTTTTCTATTGGAATATGCTTTAAAATTTTATTTATGGTAAAGCTTTTATTTCAGGATTCTTTTATGAATAGTAAAGGAAAAAAAATGTTCTTTTGAACTGTCACTTTTGATGCATCTTTGCTGAATAAAAAGTACAAATTTCTTTCAAAAAAATAAAATAAAATAAAATAAAATAAATCACTGATCCCTACAACAGTGTGTATCATGATTAATTCTGGGAAACTGACTTAGAATTTTTTGCCAAAATGAAAGCTACAAATTAGCAAAAAACATCTACAATATCTTACACTTATGAAATGTTTCCTAACATCTTTATCTTATACATATCTTATAAAATCAACACAAAACAACCCAATGATTTAAATTTTATAAGTGTTATTTTTCTGGCACAAAAACTGGGATTTCTTTTTCTAATCAATGAAAAATCTCAAATAGCTGGAAGCCAGAGTTGTTAAAGTATTACAAATTTTCAGTAATTTAAATAAATAGTCAATTAAAAAAAAAAAGAAAGAAAGAAAAACAAAGGGAAAGTTGCCTTAGCAACTAACTGGAAAAAATAAATAAATAATAATAATAATAATAATTATTATTATTATTATTTTATATATGAAACTGGTATAATTTTTTTAGATAAATTTTTATAGAGCTATATAGAAATAATTTAAAAAAACCGAAAAAGCACAAATTTACTTTAAAATTTAAATAAAAGAAAATAAAAGCTAAATCAAAATACTTTAACAGTATAAATAAAACTACAATAAGACTGCTGACAGCCTCAACCTTGAATAAATTTATGCTAAATATAACATCCTTTATACAACTAAATTAAAAACCGTGAGGGAGAGCAGCATTTGACAAAATATTCCGCAACACAAAAATAGACCTAAAAAACCTATTCATTTACATGAACCAAAATAAACATTTGCCATGCTATGTGAGAGCAGAAAAGCTGCGTGCTTAACATGCAACGCTGCATTAACTGCTGGAAAAAAATGACTTGTTACTGGAAAAGCTAGACTATTTTAAAAAAACTACTGTCACTACCAAAAAAAGGTTAAGTTAGTATTGCCGCTGCTTTTAGTTAGACCACAAAATCATAAACTAAAAATTAATTTAAAAAGGGTTATATATTAACCATGAACTAATGACTACTAATAGCCATATGGTTATAGAGATACTCCAGTATAAACAGTATATCAGAACCTCCACCGTAACATTTCTACTGTATATACACCATCTAGGTTGCACAACTAGATGAAAACGGTAACAGTTTGCATATCGGCAATTCCACAAGCATGCAAAAACCTATGCAAATCACATCTGCTGTCCAAATTCAAACCTCAATTTTCATTACATTTCTCAGCGTCTACCACCACTTTCACTTTGAAGCAAAAAATAAAACCCAAATGGCTACAGCAGTGAGACCCTTGAAAGCCATCGCCTGAAATGCTGAAAGGCTCATGCTGAAAGGCAAATGGCTCACTTTTAGCACTTTCTAGCTCGGCATGTTAAAAGGCAAGTCACTTCCCACTTTATAAAAAACTCAAAGAGTGTAGAAGCGGAAATAAACTGTACAAATGGAAAAGAGGAGGTAAGAGAACAAAGCTTGAGAGAAGCTGGCATGAAGGCTGGATGAGGTTTACAGGATGTAACTGTGGTTCTCTGTGTCGAGGAAAATTTGCCGTGTCGACTCAGTTTCAACTCTCGACTCGTTCAGATCCCTGTTGTATGAGTGATGAGGCCATTCTGAGCTTCCTGATGTTCCTGCTAGCATCTGTGTGGATGCCGTTGTGAACTGTGCGCAGCTTCAGGCTGTTACTGGGTTTGATGCTACATGCCAACAAACCACCCGAAGCCCATTCATGGATCATTGAAAGCATTTTGCACTCAAAATTGGAAAACAATGATGCATAAAAATTGAGATCACGCACACTGTGTCAAACATTTAAGGTCAGCTTTTTTTGTTTTTGAAAGTTTCTTATGCTCACCAGGGATGCATTTTTTTTAAATCAAAAACACAGTAAAAACAGCAATATTGTGACAAATTACAATTAAAATAGCAGTTTTCTATTTGAATATATTGTAAAATGTAATTTATTCCTGTGAACGAAGCTGAATTTTTAGCATCATTACTCCAGTCTTCAGTGTCACATGATCCTTCAGAAATCATTCTAATATGCTGATTTGCTGCTTAAGAAACATTTCTTATCATCAATGCTGATACATTCGTAATACATATGTATCAACCTACATATTTTATATGTTGACCTGTACATTTTTCAGGTTTCTTGAAAAGAAAATTCAAAAGAAAAGCAGTTTTTTAAAATAATCTTTTACAATGTTAAATGCTGTCAAATGTTATTAAATATCACTACAGTATTACAGTATTTGTTAACTTTAGTTAATAAAATATAACTGTTCATTGTTAATTCATGTTAGCTCAAGTCCATTTAATAATATGAATCGATGCAACTTCTTTTAATCATGTATTAATACATTTTGAAATTAAACTGTAATATGTAGTAATGCTAATATGGTAGGTCATGCTAACTAATGTAGTTAACTACATTAACTAATAAATGGATAATTTAAAGCATTATCCAAAATGTCTTCATTGTCACTTCTGTTCAATTTAATGCATCCTTACTGAACAAAAGTATTAATTTCTCAAAAGAAAAAAAAATGTTCCCCAAACTTCTGAATGGTAGTATAGCAGGCCTATTATAGTTAATTAAAATTAAGTCCATAAAACATAATTTTCATTACTTGAAAAACTCAAATTTAAATGAAATCTTACAAAATAACCTTTTTTAAACAACATTTCTTATTTTCATTTCACTTGATCTACCAAAATAACTAACTAAAACTCAAAAATGTTTACTATAACTATAGACATTAAAAAACAAAAAAGCTAATAAAGAACAAAATTACTAATATTTGAACAAATTATGCTGAAAACAAAAAATATATTACAAAATAATTCAAAATATTAATACAAACTATAATAGCATCTCAAGGACACTAAAATAACACTGTAGTGTAGCTATAAGAGTCTGTGTTCTCATGCATTGCATTCTGGTCCACAGATGTTTGGATCTTACCTCGGGAAGGCATCGAAGCAGTAGGTTTTGCGGGTGTCAGGAAAGGCCACACGCAAGCCGGACATGAGGGGAGAGTGGAGGATCACTGCGGCGCACTCGTACCGGGACGCCAGGTCCACCGTCGGCACCGTCCCTATGCTCTGACCGTACAAGATGATGTTTTCCGGAGTCACTCCATACCTTTGGAAGAAAAAGATAGAGAAGAAATTAAAAGCAGCTGCAAATCATTGCATATCACTTCAACACTTCGAGCGTGGTACAAATCTGGCATCCTCTCATCTGTGTGGGTGAAATTACATCACAACGCAAGAAGCTCGTGATGTTTACTTTGAATTGCTTTTATGTCTATAGCAACATTACAATTTGTGGCAAAATGTATTTCCATCAAGGCATATTATTAGATAATCCAATTGGACAAAATGGCATGTTAGGGCAAGAACTGAAGAGAAAACATTAAAAATAGAGACATGAAATGCAGATATATACTCTCAGGCTTCATAAAAGAACTAAGTGAGTCCCTGAGCAAGTGAACACAGGGCTGAAGCTTTATTTGACACTTTAAGATGCGCTCAAAGGAAATGCCAGAGGGGACGAGAGAGGAGTCAAGGCGTAGATGGAGAAAGAAAGGGGAAAAACCTAAAGAGCATAGCAGTGCATTTTGTTCTCTGACTTTCCCGGGCAGCTTTGCAGTCGGGTCTGACACCTGGTCAATTACAGAAAGCAAACGTGTTTGAAGTCTGACCTCAGATCAAGCTTTTTCAGGTTTTTACCGTAGGCTAGCCCAGGGCCGCGTGAAACGAGGAAGAGAAACAAAGCAGCTGTGAAGTCTCCAATGCACACGCAGCGATACAAAGAGTACCGTGGAGAGCGCCGGCTACACGAGCCTCTGAACTCGACTATCTTTGGTGAGATTTTATCAGGTAACGGAACATGAGGTCTCCATCGCCGTCTCCCACACAGACAGATACTGCAGGGTGAAAAGAGGAGGCTGACAGTAAATAAACAACCACCCATGTGACTTAGCTGATAGACACTGTGAAATTCAGGCTTGGAAATCAAGTTTCTAGAGATGAGACGAGATGTGATGAGAGAAAATACATTGGCGAGATAATTCATCTCCATCAAGAACAATCAACATTGAGAGTCCGCTTATAGTTGGAAAAAAAATTGTGAACCGTATAAACTGGATTTTTTACATGCAAGGTTTAAATTCTGAAACCTTATTCAAATTAATTCAGTTGTTGTCAAATAAAATGGTCCCGTAAGTCCAACTTAAAGGTACACAGTAACAAATATAAATAAATAATAAAAAATAAATACAATGAAGAATAAATTCTACAAATTACTACTACTGATAATAAATTACAATTATTATTATTATTATTATTATTATTATTATTATTATTAATTTAACCATCACCATCAATAGTCATGAGGGAATAATTTGCCTATATAATAATAATAATAATAATAATAATAATAATAATAATAATAAAACATTTTTGCATATTATTTTGTACATAAGACAATTATTATTGTTGTTGTTGTGCATTAACAATGAATAATACATTTGTTACAGTATTTATGAATCATTGTTTAAGTTAAACAAAAACATACCTGTTTATTGTTAGTTCATGTTAAGGACACTAAATATTAAAAGACAAGTTTTGATTTTAAAAATGTATTAGCTGAAATTAACATTAACTATGATTAATTAGCTTTAAAAGAACGTTTCATTGTTAATGTTAACTAAGGATATAATGTACAATGTTTAACAAAAAAAATAACTATGCATGTATTGTTGTTGCTATTTAACAAGTCAAAGTAACAATATATCTGCAAAAATATAATATAAATTATTTTTGTATACAATTAAACGGCATACAAAAATATGATTTCATTATGCCTCATACGAACATCTGATGCATAAAAATGCTTGTGTGGGATGAGATTTGAAAGCCTTTGACAGAACTTTATTTTTATTAAATTTTATTATTTACCTTTAAAGATGACATATTATGCCCCTTTTTACAATACGTAATATAAGTCTCATGGGTCCCCAGAATGTAACTCTGAAGTTTCAGCTCAAAATACCCCACAGATCATTTATTATATCATTTTGAAAATGCCTATTTTGAGTGGAAGCAGAAACACTCTATATTAGAGCATGTATCTTTAAATGCAAATGAGCTGCTGCTCCCCGCCCCCTTTTCCAGAAGAGAGCTGCGTCATTACAGCTCGTACCTGCTAAAAACATCCGTTTTGGTTCTGATTATCATGTTTATCGCTCTGAAATATTAGTTTAAACTTGTGATATACGGTTTTCTGAGTGCACACATCCGAAGCACACGGACAGAAAGTGCCTGTCACAGCATGTGAGTACTGTTCTCATTCACAAACAAGTTTACCTTAAAAACACGCGTAAGTTACAAAAACAGTTGGTTACGACTGTGAAGGTAAACAGCTGGGAAATAAATCGCATGTTTATTTTAGATCTGTGTGGCAGCAGCAATATACAGTTAATCCACTGCTCCGTTGTCTCCTCTGAGGCTGCGACTGTAAACAGTGTTCTGTGATCGTCTGTGCAGCTAAAGGCAGAACAGTTAGCATGTTTTGCTCAAACTTTCATTAGAACTGGTACACCGTTGTCGCTTGCCAAATCAAAATGACGGCGCCGTAGGTGTAAATTTACAGATTAAGGGGCGGTAACATTATAATGAGATCCCTTTGCAAGTCACTAGGGGAGCGAAATCAGACGCGCTCGTTTTTTCAGACTCTTGCAGAAAAAGGCTTACCAAACAAAGTTACTGGGTTAATCTTTTTCATGTTCCCTTGGTTGGTAGATGCACCAGGGACCTGATTATAGCACTTAGAACCTGGAAGTCGGATTTTCATGATATGTCACCTTTAACCAATGGTCCACAGCATTGTGAAACGCTAACTGAATAATCAATTAAAGTAATTTAAATAATAGATCAAAAGCACTAAAAGTTTCCTGACCAAAAGACATTTCAGGGTCCACTGGCAAAAAAAAAAAAAAAACCAGGAAGGACAGAAAAACTTTCCGAATGGAACTATAAGAACTCTCAACTGAACTCTATGAGTGCAGAAAAAAATATATATTTAAAAAACGTCAACAATTTCTACTCCCTAGGAGTAAATGTCCTACAAAGATCAATGCAAGGGCATGTCATGAAGTCTTCAGAGAAGATAGAAACAACCCTGGATGACAGCTGAGACTGGTGTCCCCATAGAGGATCTTCCAGTCATACTCTTCATTTACAAAGTTGTTTGAGGATCAGAGACAACCCCTCAAAGGATCTGCAGGATCTCTTATCTCTCGATAATTCACCGATCCACCAAGATCCAAGAAAAGCACTGCAAAAGAAGTTGCTCACAGGAGGTTACAGAAGACAAAAACAACATACTGCTGTCCATCTCACAACTTGCAGAAGACCACCAAGATATTCAACAACACCGCTGTAGCGATGTTGTGTGAACGGAGAGGACAAAACTTGAACTTTCTGGTGAAAAGTACATGCTGTTATGTTTAGAGAAAAACACCACATACCACAAAACTCCACAGCAGAATGTCAAGCTGGAAAAACTCAATCAACCATCAGTAATTCAACGTAACAATGACCCAAAACGCCAGGTTATACAACAACTACATCACGGAAGCAGGAAATGTCATTTTTCTGAAGGCCCAGATAAAAACAGAAACACTTGGAGAAGGAAGTTAGCTGGATATCAGGATACCTGGATTGGTTTGGAAAGGGAACCAGGCCAAAACAAACCAATCAGAGGCTCTTTTCAAGCCTCAATATGCTTCCTGTCACTCATGTGCTGCGAGGTTATTTTCTGGAAGGAGAAAAACCATTCAACATGCAGGGAAATTAATTATTCTTATCTGATATCAAATATCATTTCAGGAAAAATCCAAGTGTTGATGGTGAGATAGCGAGAACAAGGGTGTGATAATACCTCAAGGATCTGCCAAAACAAATCCATTTCCACATACTGAGAAAACATCAGAGATCGATCCAAAATCAAGCTCTGAATGAGGGAAAACTCTCCGAGCCAGGACAAACACGCTGCGTCTAGGACAAACATCCCCTTTTTTCCTACGTGGAAAACTACTGAAAACACAAGCAAGTCAAAAACACACAAGTCGATGCAAATGCTGTGTTTCCTTAGCCTGAATTAAGGCAATGAGAAATGGCTTGTCCAAACAAGCAGCGGGTCCGATTCCATGGAACAAAAACACATTTCTGTGTTTATAGCCGAAGCGGCACAAACAGCTATGCTCACGAGCGATTCCTCGTGTTTTCTCGAGCTGAAACAATACGAGAACCTGAGAGAGACTGGGAAAGATGCGTGTTTTTGTGTGCATATGTTAATCTGGAGAAAAATAAGAGGAGCTCTGTGATCCTGCACAGGACAAACGGCGCACACACACAGTAGTCTGTTTCGTGAAACCGTCCTTCTGCCAAAGCAAACATTTACAGATGGATTTTGGGCTAAATTCGCATGCTGTTGCCAACCTGAAAGGTTTACCCCGAAAATAAGGCTAGCTGTAAATGCCCCGCTGGGCTCTCAATGGAAACAGATGCATGTCTATGCCTTACAAATTCTTAAGTAATCCATACGCATATGAATTATGGATATGCAAATGATGCTTCAAGTAAGCACTGATGTGTGTAATAGAGTAGCAGTGCTGCTTACTAGCAGGAGGAGTCTCATGTTATCCTATAGAATGCACAAACCTTATTGACGGATATTCAGAAGTTACATTGTTGTTTGCAAGAAACTTTTTAGTGGCCCTTGACGAGAATGGACTGTCAGAAATGGTTTGGGTGAAAAGAGTTTCCGCATTCAATTTGAACAAAGTACTTCATGCTTGAAACTCATTGAGTCACATGTGCAAAACTGCAACATTAAACATACTGTAAGCAACATCAGCTGTTCTGTATCTTACACCAGACTGAATAGAGTTCAACAGCCGGCTTGGGAAGTAAAAATACCATTCATTTTCTCTATTGAGGAATATTTTTAACAATAACTTGTAAACCATTAAAGACAGACCTCGTGTGAGCTACAAGGTTGTTAACCAGTGGTATATGATATTGTTTAACTTATTTTTAAAGTAATAGCTTAACAGCCTAGTGGAAAAACGACATTACAAATGATTCTGCAATGAAATCGCCACAATTCAGAGAATCAAGACAAGCAAATCATGCCATATATATGCATATTTTACAATATTTCTATAAATGCAACATCTTTAAAATCAAGTTTTTTAGTAATTCCAATAATTCCTATTCCATTAAAAAAAAGCTTACAGCACCTTTAAAGGAACAGTTCACCCAAAAATGAAAATTACCCCATAATTTACTCACCCCCAAGCCATCCTAGGTGTATATGACTTAGGGATGTGCCCGAATAGCGAATATGTATTCGGAAAGGCACGGAAAACGAATAATGCGTTCTACAGAGCCACAAAAGGGACATGGTTAGCCGCTTGCTAGCAGCAGCCTGTTACATTACAGTACATAAAATTTCACTTACCACATAAACAGAGAGAGGTAAGGAGAGATGACCAATAAGACGATGTCGAATGATTTACAGATCCTGAGCACCACTGACAAACATCTAATCTTGTGAAATGTGTGGTAAGTAGTGCCGCTTCACTAGGCTAAGTGTGATCGCGAATCTCAAAAGTGAAAGTAAAAAGCAAACGCGCGTTCATAAGTGATTTCAATGTTCCGCATATTAATAACAGCTCCCTGATGCCCGCAATTTATATACAGGATAATTACCCAACGATACAATTCTGAGAGAAAGCGCTGAAATATATTTTTCTCATATCTCGTATGTATCGTATTTATTCCCCTTACGGTTGCCGTAGTACACACCTTTACCTTTCCGAATACCGTATTCGGATTCGGGCACATCCCTAATTATTATGACTATGAATGCGGCTTACGTCATACATCGAGTCAGAGGTCAGCCAAGAAGCCGGAACTCGACTCTCGCGAACGTGCATACGGCTGTTGCCGGAAGTCAGGGATTTGAGTTTATACTTTTAAAAATAGAAATATTTTTGTTCCAAAAACCCATCGATCTGCTTTAGAAGACGTGTGTTAACCCCCCGGAGGCATATGGGTTAGTTTTACGATGGAGATGTGCGATTTTTGGAGCTTCAAAATAATAGCCACTATCCACCAGCATTACCAAGCTTGGAAGAGCCAGGATAAATTTTAAAACAACTCCGACTGTGTTTGTCTGAAAGAAGAAAGTCGTATACACCTAGGATGGCTTGGGGAGAGTAAATTATGGGGTAATTTTCATTTTTGGGTGAACTGTTCCTTTAAAAGTTTTAATATTAACACCACGCCACGCCGCAACAGCTAAAGTCTGTCTACACTGGATGCGACAAAGCGACCGTTGAAAATCATCTGAAATCTGTGTCAATACGTCATAAATAGAATGCAGCAGCAGTTTTCTGTCAGGGATTTGTCGTGTCGTGCCGCATCCAGTGTAGACAGCATAGGGGTAGTTGTGGTTAGAGTCACCTAATGGTTAGAGAGTCAGACTCATAACCCAAAGGTTGTGAGTTCGAGTTTCAGGTCCAGAAGGAATCGTAGGTGGGGGGAGTGAATGTACAGCGCTCTCTCCACCTTCAATACCATGACTGAGGTGCCATTGAGCAAGGCACCGAACCCCCAACTGCTCCCCGGGTGCCACAGCATAAATGGCTGCCCACTGCTCCGAGTGTGTGTTCACAGTGTGTGTGTGTGTGTGTGTGTGTGTGTGTGTGTGTGTGTGTGTGTGTGTGCGCACTTTGGATGGGTTAAATGCAGAGCACAAATTCCGAGTATGGGTAACCATACTTGGCCACGTCATGTCACTTTCACTTTCATAAGTTCTACTGTATTCTGTCACGTCGCGTCGCACCGTGCCGCTCACGTCCGGTGTAGACACAGTGTAAGCATCCAAACAAGGACTTGAGGCATGAGGCAACCAGAGTCAGCTGAAGTTCAAACTTTATAAACTTCCCTGCACTTGACTGCAGTAAACATTGACCTCATGACCTTTGTCACATCCTTCCTCCATGAAACAGCAAAAAGTGAGAAGTGAGAGTCATTACACAAACAAAGTTTTAGAATGTGCACTGACCAAGAATACAAACAACAACAAAAAAAAAAGTTAAGTTGTTGTTAATTTGCTGCTAAAATCCTCCTTAACATGGCTTCCCAGCTGTGCAGGATTAGAAGACTTCATGCATCTTCATTCACATGCCATTTTTTTCTCTGCAATAACTGAATGTCACACGGATGTGGTTCAGTGTTCCTGGCTGTGGTTGAAAAGGGCATTTTAATTAGCCAGTATTGCTGATAATAACTTGAGCTTTATCCATAACTAATTTTCAGGCAATTCATTAGCTGTCCTCGCACAGACAAACACTTTTTAGGTCCGGTGCACTGCGAGAAGAATCCAAAGCAACAACACTAGCAAGGTTAAAATTCAGGGGCGTTTATTTAGCCCCTACCGAACAGAGCAGACACGATTTTAAGACTTTATTCACATCATGCATGATACTGGATGAGCTCCAAATCCAAGTGAGCTACACAGAATTTTAAAACATCACAGGTGTGCAAAGAAGGCAATCCAATAATGCATTACAAGCCACCTATAATGCAGTGCAACAAGGATAAATTAAGAGTGATGACCATAGACATTCAGTTCTAAAACATACTGATTACATATTGAAAGCAACTCAATCTTAATTCCAAAATCTATTCTATTGGAGTCGAGTCTCCAAGTGCGATGAACGTAGGCAGCAGAGCAGCTCATTTGGTTTTAGACCAGAACTGCTTAATACTAAGTAACAAGAAACAAAACCTGACATGAGTTTCATTCTATCCAACAGGCAATTACAAATAATCCTCCAAAAACCTCAATCCCACAACTGACACCAAAGACTCTCTGTTCTGAACCGTCAGAGCAAGTTATTCTGTAAGCTCAAGAAAGCGAATGCATCCGCATAAAACATCCAGTGAAAATGCCTGGTTACACAGCGTGGCACGCATGCTTTCACCTGTCTGTGTGCCGGAAGAAAGAAACTGCTGTTTTAAAAGGATGTCCTCTGACCTCACGTGCCTCTTTAAAGAGAGACTCCATGTGTAAATGTTACAGAAAGGTTTAATTTACTGCATGGAGACGAGCTCCTAAAGCACTTTAAAATCCTTTTACTGCTTTCCTGTGCAGTCAAGAGTGACCTGCCAACACCAGATTACCTCAGGTTCATGAGGTTACTTCTCTCAATGCAGGAGTCAAACACCACACGGATATAATAAAATGCAAATACTCTAGCAAATTTGATTTTATCTTCCTGGTTAAAAACATCTCCATTTTAAAAAGTGGGATAGTTTACCCTAATATGCAAATTCTGTTATCAATTTACTCTCCCTCATGTTGTTCCAAACCTTACGAGTTTGTTTCTTCTATGGAGTGAAGATGATATTTTAAAGAATCTGGTTTTTACCTACAGAATAAAAAAGTCAACAGTGTCCAACGTAGTTTGAACTAGGGGTGGGCGATATGACCAAAATCTTATATCAGGATACGAGTAATTTTAATCACGATAACGATATACAGGTACATCTCAATAAATTAGAATGTTGTGGAAAAGTTCATTTATTTCAGTAATTCAACTCAAATTGTGAAACTCGTGTATTAAATAAATTCAATGCACACAGACTGAAGTAGTTTAAGTCTTTGGTTCTTTTAATTGTGATGATTTTGGCTCATATTTAACAAAAACCTACCAATTCACTCTCTCAACAAATTAGAATACTTCATAAGACCAATAAAAAAAAAATAAAAAAAAAACATTTTTAGTGAATTGTTGGCCTTCTGGAAAGTATGTTCATTTACTGTATATGTACTCAATACTTGGTAGGGGCTCCTTTTGCTTTAATTACTGCCTCAATTCGGTGTGGCATGGAGGTGATCAGTTTGTGGCACTGCTGAGGTGGTATGGAAGCCCAGGTTTCCTTCAGGTGGCCTTCAGCTCATCTGCATTTTTTGGTCTCTTGTTTCTCATTTTCCTCTTGACAATACCCCATAGATTCTCTATGGGGTTCAGGTCTGGTGAGTTTGCTGGCCAGTCAAGCACACCAACACCATGGTCATTTTACCAACTTTTGGTGCTTTTGGCAGTGTGGGCAGGTGCCAAATCCTGCTGGAAAATGAAATCAGCATCTTTAAAAAGCTGGTCAGCAGAAGGAAGCATGAAGTGCTCTAAAATTTCTTGGTAAACGGGTGCAGTGACTTTGGTTTTCAAAAAACACAATGGATCAACACCAGCAGACGACATTGCACCCCAAATCATCACAGACTATGGAAACTTAACACTGGACTTCAAGCAACTTGGGCTATGAGCTTCTCCACCCTTCCTCCAGACTCTAGGACCTTGGTTTCCAAATGAAATACAAAACTTGCTCTCATCTGAAAAGAGGACTTTGGACCACTGGGCAACAGTCCAGTTCTTCTTCTCCTTAGCCAAGGTAAGACGCCTCTGACGTTGTCTGTGGTTCAGGAGTGGCTTAACAAGAGGAATACGACAACTGTAGCCAAACTCCTTGACACGTCTGTGTGTGGTGGCTCTTGATGCCTTGACCCCAGCCTCAGTCCATTCCTTGTGAAGTTCACCCAAATTCTTGAATCGATTTTGCTTGACAATCCTCATAAGGCTGCGGTTCTCTCAGCTGGTTGTACATCTTTTTCTTCCACACTTTTTCCCTTCCATTCAACTTTCTGTTAACATGCTTGGATACAGCACTCTGTGAACCGCCAGCTTCTTTGGCAATGAATGTTTGTGGCTTACCCTCCTTGTGAACGGTGTCAATGATTGTCTTCTGGACAACTGTCAGATCAGCAGTCTTCCCCATGATTGTGTAGCCTAGTGAACCAAACTGAGAGACCATTTTGAAGGCTCAGGAAACCTTTGCAGGTGTTTTGAGTTGATTAGCTGATTGGCATGTCACCATATTCTAATTTGTTGAAATAGTGAATTGGTGGGTTTTTGTTAAATGTGAGCCAAAATCATCACAATTAAAAGAACCAAAGACTTAAACTACTTCAGTCTGTGTGCACTAAATTTATTTAATACATGAGTTTCACAATTTGAGTTGAATTACTGAAATAAATGAACTTTTCCACGACATTTTAATTTATTGAGATGCACCTGTACTGTTGCATATGCATTTTCTTTTTCAGCTGTTTACTCTCTCTTAAGACCTAAATCACTGTATTTATGAGGATACTTGCAAAGACATGGATTATGACGCATATAAGTGTGTTTATGTAAGTTAATCATTCAAAGCCAATAAAGCATCAAAAATGCGCGCTCCTCTCACACAGAAACAGAGATGCCGCACGCATATAGCTCTGTTGTTTGTGTTTCAATGGCTTAAAATCGGTTGTTTTAAAACTGCAGTGCTTAAAAACGCGTGTCCATGCTACAGATGTAGTCCCTCGTTTAGGAACGAGCTTCTTGTTTTGTCCTGGCTGGTTGTTCTCCACCTGGTTCTGTCTCCCCTTCATGCCCCGTGGTGGCCTGTAAAGATCGCAGTCATCCAAATGATGATAAAGTATTACCGTAAACAATGTATTTTGCGACACCACAAAATAAACAATAGAGCATAATATGAAACGACAGACTTATTTCGTCCATCCGATATATATCGTCATATCGCACAGCCCTAGTTTGAACACAAACTTTTTTCAAAATATCTTCTTTTGTACTCCACAGAACAACAGTTTTCATTTTTGGGTGGACCATCTCTTAAAGATTCAAATCACAAATGCATGTGAAAAATCTGAAGAAAGATTTTACCACTAAGATTCATCACTGAATGGTGCCAGTCATCATGCAAGCAATGTCAATCAATTCAGATCAAGTGGTACAAACACTAGCTCCATTTTACTTCTGGAAAAAAAATAAAAAAAATCTGACGAATACAATGTCTGAGTGGGTGATATGGTTGATATTATTAATTGGGGATTGACTGGATTGGGAAAAGTGGAAGTTATTTACCAGAATGGTGGAGGAGTTGAAAAAGAAAAGTGCTTGGTAATCAGGAAAGCCTAAAAGGAAACAATTTCAGGAGAAGTAACAAGTTACATTTTGATTAAAAATAAATTGAATGGTGCCGAATTAGACCAGAAACGAATGAAGCGAATAGGATCATTTTCAGTAGTCTGCTAGGTGTCTTCAAGCTTCCAAGGGGAGGCAGGATGACTTCAAAGTATCTAAATTATTAACCCTCTTAGTAACAATTGTTATGGTGTCACACTTTATGTAGACATTCAGTTGACTATAAGTAACTTTGCAACCACATGTTAACTAAAGCTATCAGTAATAATAGACTTCCTGATTAATATCAGTAAACACTTTATTTTGATGGTGCACCAACAGACAGTCTACTCCGGTTTTTACTCCAGTTTTCATCATGTAATCTGTAATCAGTAACAGACTACAATTTGTATGTAATCTACTCAGCACTGGTTATAATCAACAATGTCAAAAGGGGAACATCAAAGTGCAACCACTGTTTTACTAAAGAACAAAGTCCTTGAAACTTCTGGAATAGCAAAATGAATCCTGGTTAATTAAATATATCAATACTCTCAGTTGACACACACACAGAGCAGAAATACAAAAATATCTTTGCCCATATGGGGTGATTCTCTGAATATTCTGCAAGACAAGTTCTGTTGGAAACAATGAGTCACAGTTAAACTTGCAGCCGACACCAGAGGCCCAATCAGACCTGAACTGAATCCAAGCTGAAGGTTTTCCTGACCTCAGGTACTCAAGAGTGTTAAGCCAGGATGCAGACTACATTATATAAAAGACACCTGCCTGAGTCTGCAGGTGTACTTAGCATGCAGTCGATGACAGAAACGCATTCACAGAATTGGGAAGGACTACAAGAAGGGAAGGAAGCAAATATAAAAGGATCACTGGAGATAGATGAACTGTGGTAAAAACGGTGTAGGTGTGAAAAGCAGAGGAGGACGAGCCAGATTTTATGGTTGCTATGTCTGTCACACAAACCCAGGGCAGTTAAAAATTAGTCCATGCTTTACTGCAGAACACACTTGCTTCCCTTCCCGCTCTCAACCCACGTCTCTGTATGACTCTGACGTCTGTGTCTTACTAGTAGTTTCTCAGTCATAAGCCTCACTGACAGACTAGTAGAAGAATCAGACGGAGACGCAGCTGCTCGTCTCAGCGGGTGAGCGTTAACAGCTCCAGCGGCTCAACTCCCTGCTGCGTTAGTTAATAGCCCTGCCGATTCACAACACAACTTCTGACTAGCCTGAAAGTAGTCTGGGTGGGCTCTTGAGGGCTCGGCAGAAACCAATGAGTTGTTTCTCACGCTGACGAACTCAATCTACTATCCTGCTTGGATCTGGTATTACAAGTTTCCCTCAGAAAACGGTGGTTGTTATACCGAGGGGTTTTCTGGGGTTCGCATACACTTGAAAGACTTACTTTTAAGTATGTATGCTTTCTAAAACCCATAGAGTGCTGAGGGGATGATTTTTGTGGGGCATCCCAAAAGTTCACATCACCCTGGTTCCCAGCATAAAAATCCAATAGGATTTTTCCATTGGTTTCTGGATTATAGCAGTATGACTCAAAGGGTTAGTTCACCCAAAAATGAAAATTCTGTTGTTAATTACTCACCCTCATGTTGTTCCAAACCCATGACCTTCATACATCTTTGGAACACAAATTAAGATATTTTTGATAAAATCTGAGAGGTCTCTGACACTCCATAGACACCAATGTAATTGCCATGTTCCCAGGTCCAGAAACGTAGCAAGGACATTGGTAAAATAGTCCATGTGACATCAGTGGTTCAACTGTAATTTTACGAAGCTACAAAAAGCTACTTTTTGTGCGCAAAGAAAACAATAACAATTTATTCAACATTTCTTCTCCCCGAGTTACCGTCTTCTGCCATTTTGGAGAGTACCCCAGAATGTAATCAGTGTTGTTTACATTCAGCATGTGCGCGCTGTCTACTGAATGTAAACAACACTGATTACCAATTTTTTTCTCCATTTCTGTCACAGATGGAGTTTTGGTTCCTTGCCACTGTCACTTTCTTAGTTGGGGACACTTAATTTCTGGCAATATTGTTGACTTGATTGCAGACTATTTGAATTTAACTGAGCTGGACGATGGCATCACTGAATCAATGATCAACTGACTTGAATTGGAAAATTGAGTGTTTACTATTGTCCTCTTGCACTATCGAAACACTATTTTCCTGTTTAATACTGTAAAGCTGCTTTGACACAATCTGTATTGTATAAATCGCTGTATAAATAAAGGTAAAAAACAAATCTTCACCAAAAAAAAAAAAACGGCTACCATGATTTTTGAAGCCTTAATACAATTTGCTGAAGTAAAAAGCTAAAGTACAACACAGTGTCATGACTTCAGTGTCACCACCACTACACTTCTGACAACTATAAAATCTTCAAGTTGGGAAGTTTTGAGTTAGCATAATTTGAATCCAAGAGTTAACAAAAGGCTGTAAAAACAGACAAGAAAGTAAATGGGTTTACCTGTTCACCATGATGATGTTTAATGTCCCCCCCAAAAAATAAAGTGCATTACTGATGTATTTGTGTCGTAGAATAAAATGTGAAAATATATCGAGCTTGTGTTCACCACAGACCTTATTTCAGGCATTTAACCAAAAACCCATTTAAAAAAACAAACAAACAAAAACACTGACTTCAGAATAAAACTGATAGTTTTGTTTTGTTTTTTTTTTTTGTTTTTTTTTTTTTAATGCAAACTTGTTCCCAGGCTTTAGGGACAAAAAAAAAAAGTTTGACTTTCTTCTGAAGAATACAAAAAATATATATATATTTTTAAGAATGTTTTCTGCCCATACAGTCAAAGTCAGCTGATGCTTTTGGACCCCAGAACATTCAATGAAGGAGATTAAATGACAAATGTGCACTTTTGAGTGAACTATCACTTTAACGTATTAAACAACTCCAAAAACTTCATCCTAATTCAGTCCACTTCAAATGTTTGTGTGGTAATCCTGCTCTGACTTCTTTAGGAACCAGAGAGAAACACCTAAGACAACCGTTTAGTCCATCACCTCCATTTCATTTTGAATCTGTGGGCATGACAGACCTCTAACAGATGAGGGCGAGATGTCAGAAAGAAGTCAGCAGGACATCCCCTACTAAAATTGAGTTGTTTCGAGTCAGCAAGTGGGATGCTGCCTTGAGTTCAAAGTAATTTAATAGAAGCACATTTTCCCTCTTTTCTATCTGGTTGGTGCAAAACAATCTCAGTCCATCACAACAATGAAACTACTCTTGTCAGTATACTGCTGTTTTTATTGGGGGGCTCTAGTGACCGGCTGCTCCTCTCTTGTCATTTGGGATTTACTGCTATGCTGTACACAGTTTACCAGTAGGAAGCCCATGTCTTGTGTACAAAGGGAGAAAAACCTTAATCTTAAATGGGAAAGTGGGATGTGGAGCCATGGACCATATAAGTCTCAGGCTCAAGCTCATATGGTGAATAGTACCTGTAAACGCTACCCTGATTAAAAACGGCTGTCTGTTCTCCTGCAGTCATCATGGGGATCACAAACAGATGTCGCTCTGAAATGAGATTAACCGGCAGGGGTGGAAAAACGACACGCGATGAACGGGAACACACCTACCTACTCTTTACGGACACATTAGAGGAGCAGCTTTCTGTCGCAAACACTGAGAAAATGCTGATCTTGTGACTGCGCTGAAACGGATGCAGGGTCTTCACGGAAACGGCAGACGGGATGGATTGCCAACAGGAAGAGATTTGATTTCAGTAAATAAACACTTTGAAGTGCCAACCAATTTAAATCATTCACTCCTGGATTTACAAGTTACAATCGCTCACACTTAGGTCTGAAATCCCAAACCCCAAATATTACACTTCAGACATGAATGACACCACAATTAATGTGGTTTTATGAATTCTAAGTGATCACATTTATGATTTTTCTACTTGAGAACAATGAAAGGAGGGACTCAGAAACCAGAATATTGTAGAAAATTGGAGGCAATGTCATCTGTCAGTAAGTAACCACCCAAAACACCTTACCAACCACAAATTAAAATCCTACTCAATATCCTAGCATTGTAGCAGATTTTCTTCAGAGACTATAAAAATCTAGTTTCCTTAAATGTTTAAGACTCTTGAGAGAGAAATTTGTAGATTTGTAGGCTAAAAATGGTTCGCAATGACCCCTAAAATGATGTGATTTCAATGTAAAACATAATTACTGCTACCCCCCAAAAATGAAAAGCCTTTTCAGATGGAGGTTGGGACCTAAAAAAAAAAACATTCTGGACTGCTAAATGGGTCTGAGATATCCCAAAATTCAAAAAAAGTGTGAAGATCTAGCTGTCCAAGAGTGCACCATTGATCAGCCATGCAGATCATTTTCAGGGCAGAGCTGTCAGCAGAGAGGAAGGTTAAAGAGAGTCAAACTGAGGGACCAGTGCACACAGTACAGTAATTACTGAGGAAGATCTGCCATTAAAAGCAGGACAAACGCAGGCTAGTGAAAGGGGAAACAGCATTTAAAGAGGCGAGAAGCAAGTGGGTGAAAGAATAGGTTTTCGATTACATTTCCACCAGTCTAACAGGGAAATTTAACAATAAAACTTACTTAAATGAACAGAAACTGCCTAAGGGCTGCATGACATGCAAACAGAGTGCGGCTTAAAAATGAATGCAGTTTTAAAATGAGCAGTAGAAACGGGATCCTTGAAGGTTGAAGGTAAATAAATTGTAGATATCAAACTGTTTTGGGCTGCAAGTATTTTTTCAGTGTTATGCATTCCTAATGGATCGAACGGTTCAATACGAGCATCATAAAATCATTAAGGGGAAAAATTGTTTTGTATACACATGGCTTCGGGAAAAGCTTGATCGACAACTTGGTGCCCTTAACACAAGGACAGCGTTTAAAAACAATAATGGCAATTCTAGCTATTTTTCTCATCTAGCTAATCTTTTTACTGTCTCTCCATGTTCTTTTCCAGTAAGAATACAATTGTATTCAGACTACATGGGAGTATACAATGTACTCACTGTAAACGTGACAGATTAGTGCAGTTGCATTTTCCCCTAAAACCTTTTTGGACTTGTTTCATCCTCCCAAGCTCTTAGGCTACGATAGCAGCAAAGCTGAATAAAATGGGCACACGTGTGGAAGTGCCATAACTCAAAGGTATTTGTCGCATTTCCACTGAAAGCCTCCCAAGTTGCCGCAATTTGTCCCATTGCAAACTAGAGAAATTCTGCAAAGAATACATAAACCACTGCCTAAGGACTACATGAAACGCAAAAAGCAATGATGCAAGTTAAAATGGACATTTTGTGAAAAAGACTTTTTTCCAAGTGCTTTTTCTTTAAATATTAGTTTGATGCACCAGCAATGCTTCGGTTTTCAGCAGCTCAGCACATCCTGATGAATTATTGTGTACACTGTAAAAATTATTTTTCAAAAGTAGTAAATAAAATTAATTTTGCAGATTATTAGAGTATTATAAACTCTAATTATAAACTATTTCAGTTTGTTCAAAATTTCACATTTAATTCAATGTGTTACTTGCCATTTCTTTGTAATTCTTTGTGAAATACACAAGCAATTTCTGAGTAAATTGTTTCACACTAATTAGTTCCTACACTAATTTTTTAAAAGGTTAATCAATCTTAAGAGGTCACTCGTACAAATCTTAAAGGTATAGTATCAAATAAAGCCTGTTTATTCGAAAGATGACAAAAAGGGTGGAAATTAATCTGGTACAACTAAATTATGGTTTTGCTACAAGAAGGTAAGAACATGCTACAAAAGTAAAAAATGAGGCAACTTTAACCTACTTTTCTTACCTTTTTATCTCAAGTTTAGCATAAGAATCAACCGTAGCCCTGGATTTGCAGGTAACAGACCAAGTATCAGAATTTGCCATCCAAAAATCCAAGGCAGCTCTGTCTGGTTCATTAGAAGCAGTGTAAATAATTCACACTGAGAAGAGGAGAGACTCTGCACTGTCAGGCTGAACTTAATGAACACTTTAAGTTTTAAAATTGTCATGGGGAAGATTTTTTCCTTTTCCGATGAATTTAGGAAAGTTTAATTGACAGACTTTTTCCTTCAGAAAGCCTCTGAAGTTAATTTATTACTTGCATAAACCCCCAAAACCCCACACACACCTGGATGGACGCAATGCAGGTCCACAGAATACAGACAATGTTATTGCCTGGAGAGGGTCATGAGACTGAAACACTGCTGACTGAATGAATATAGGACATTTCACAAGATACGGCAACGTGTGGGACTTCTATCATTTCTAGACCATAAAAAACTACAACAGATTAATAGTGAGAAGCACATAGTTATAGAGACTAGGACTGGTCTGAATACCATTTTTTGAGCTTCGAAGCTTCGGTAGTAATCAACACTGAATATTCAAAGCTTTGGAGGGAGGGGGCTGAACATATTCTTCTCTCTAATAAAGGCAGGAATCTTTGTGCGTCTGTCTGTCTGTTTGCATTTTTATTATGTCGAGAACCATTCATCCAATCGACTTCTCACGTGGCGGGTGTTTTGCTTCGGACCCAAGGGAGTGCAGTGTCGCATTTTGGTGCAATATGGACACGCGACATGTTCAGAATTAATAAACTTAAACTATAGAACAGCGCGAGCCGGAAGCAGTGCGCCTTACATGGGCAGGGCTTATATGCTCCGAGAACGGACACTGCACTAGTGATACAAAACACAAAGGTCTGTCAAGAGTAATACTTTTAATAAGGCAGCCTAACATTTTTCTAACAAACAAATCACTCCCAAATCAGAAATTAGCAGCACATGTAATTACTGACACCAAAGGGTAGGCTATTTTAAATAAAAGAAGGACAAAAAATAAAAGAACGAAGTTCAACGAACTGTAACATATAAAGGACATGGTAGGATACTTTCAATAACAGCATCACACATTTTAATTAACAAACAGTTTAAATAAAATTAAAATTATTCCCTTATATAGAATAAAACAAACTGTAATAGGCTAAATAGAACAAGGTAACGTTAGGCTAGCTAGACAGCTCACATTTCAATAAACTATTTCTTTACAAAGTCAAACTTTCAAATAAATCACAATCAGGTTGCAAGCTAGTGAAACTACCTACTTAGTCTACCTACACTCTTTTCATGTTGTGTGCATCTCCCACACAGCTGAGGTCTTCGGCATTTTTGTCTTCTCTTCCAGACGAACTAAATCATGATGTTCATGGCTTTCACTCATGGGCAGTTAACATTCAAGCGCGAATGAGAACCGTTTCGCAGGGGATGCCAGGTGTTTGAGAAAAAAGAAAAAGAAAAAAAGAATATTCGAATCTCAAAATTGAAAATTGAATGCCACCCCACCGAACGAATATTCGAATATTCTGTTCCAGCCCTAATAGAGACTGCTCACTACGCTAAAGCTGGAAAAAATGCTCCCAACAGACCTTGGCCTTCAAATGTTTTGTTAAAAAAGACAAAAAGATTTTTCTCCAGACTGTCCAAGTAATTCTGCCTATAGCCTTATATGAAATGCATTACGTTCCATAAACAGAAAAGGACTTACTGCACAATTGACCAAATATGGGCCAGAAATCCCAGGAGAAAGCGCAGAGGAGGTAAATAACGCATTAAAAAGTCAAATCCTTTGTGCATTATCTTACTTGAGCAAACACCTCGGATAAAACCGGCAAACGTTTGGATGGAGCAAATGGCCTCAAAAAGGTGTCAGGTGCTGATATGGTAATACTTAAAACAGATTAGCATTAAAATGTACTGTGAGCTATGTTCTCAATTTAATGAGTTTTAATTTATTCAAATGAGTTTGAAGGATTCCGCCTTTGCATTGAATACAAATAGAACAGTTCAACTTCAGAGAATTCTCGACTTCAGATTATTAAACTTTAAACTCACATCCATAATGGAGAGTGTCAATTGTTAGTAGGTAATAAGCATAACTACTGCCTAAGCTGCAGATCCCAAACCTGAAATATTAAACTTCATCATGTAACTCGCACTGCAACGTTTTTTGCTATAGACATTAATGGCTTCTTGTTGGTGCGCTATTTCTCCAAGCGATTCGAATAATGACATTTCCAATTGCATTTCTCCAAAACATGATGTTTGACGTTCCATACGATAGCATTGGAGAACTTAAAACAATTTTCAAAAAGGCCATGTTTATATATTCATATTTTACTGGCTTCCTACTGCAGCAGCACGCAAGGTCCTCGGACTGTTGTTTCTGGCATTCATCTAATATTAAAACTAATTTCACAATCCAATGAATTTTAGATTACTTTGTCAACTCTGAAATACAGTTCAGTATGATTATGATCTTTGCATCACCAAATAAACACGACATTAACGTTCAGCAAAGTTTGCACATCCTCTGGAACCTACAGAGAATGCCGTCACTTACTACTGTTGTGCTAGCAAACGTACGAGAGGCTCAGAGTTAATTTACCCTGCCATATGAGTACTTCAACACTCGGTACGTCACCAGATCAATTTCAGGGTAGAGCTGTCAGCACAGTGGAAGGTTAAAGCGAGTCAAACTGAAGGGCTACTGCACACAGTACAGTAATTACACAGGAAGTCCTGCAAGTGCCGCCATTAAAGAGCGTAAACACAGGAGGAAATGTCATTTAAGGATAAAAATATAATACAAGCACGTATATACATGCAAAAATTTCAAGCTATGCAAGCACTTTAGCCCACCATTGCATCCGAAATTTTGCATTTGCTTTGACTATATTCCTGGACAAAGAGTCACCGAGAAAAGGCAGATTCTCAATTACAGTTAAACTCATTCATATTGGGACTCATGTTCAAGCTGTTGCTTAGGGTTTGGATGAAAACTCTAAAGGAGCAGCACTTAGTACCCTTGGAAAATCATTAATATATGAATAATTAATATTTTCAATTAGTTTTTATTTTCAGATGTACCGTTTTCATTTTTATTTTGGTTATTTTTTAAGTTTTAGTCATTTTGTTGTCATCTTTATTAGTTTATGTCTATAAAGTTTACATATTTCTATATAGCTAGTTTTTGTTTCAGTTTTAGTTATTTTAGTACTTCAGGTTACACTAAGTGAAAATGAGAAATGTTACCTTGACAACTAACTAAAATAAAAAGTTAAGTGACTTTTTATGGTTTTCAGTTTTAGTTAACTAGAATAACTCCGTAAAAGAAAAACTGCAAAGAGTGCATCCCAAAACTAAAACACTACTTTCGGTTTCAACATTATACAGCATTTACAGTAGAAACAGGAACCTACTAACTAAGACTCATACTCTATAAATAATTGATTATTGCTACGAAGCAGTATTTGAGCTTCCTTATGGCCATAATAAAAATGCTTTATTTCCTAATGGTTTTCTGGAAAGTTTGATTGACAAACTAGCACCAGTAACCACAGGACATCCATTAAAAACTGAAGGAAAAACAGCTACAGTTCATCAGAACAGAAGTAGCTTCTGGTCTGATGAAGCTATTTTTGAAGTAATACTAGTGAACTTCCATATTGACTTCTTAATAGACTGCTCTGCACGTCACACAAACAGCAATTCTCACACAAAGCGCACAAGAGACAGGACTCACAATTGATTTCAATAGACAATGGAGTTAGGATGTTGGTAATAATGCAATGCAATTAAAATAAAAAACATACAAACACAGCACATAAAAATACTGAAGCAAAACAGGTCATTTTCAACTAAGCATTGCATAAATAATACTTAAGATTATTTCTTGGCGCACACCATCTTAAATTCATTTTTTCCACTGAGCATAACATATTGACTTCTACATGAAAATAAATACAATGCTTCAGTAAAATTTTGCCAAAACAAGTATGCATACGTGCCTTAAAATCCTGCCTGCAGAGCAACCAAACAAACCATTTATATTTTGTATTCAACCAGCCTCCATTGCTCATTAGACAACATAACCACTGCCAGATGTGCGAACAAATGATCATGTTCTTACTTCAAAAATAATTACAGACATTTACACTCTCCAGTGTAAACATCTCCCGTTATATATTATTAAAGACAAGGCACTTTATGGAATTGTCTTCAATCTGCCAGAAACACAACTTTCTAATGAGTTTGTTAAAGGATCTTAACCGGTTATAAATCATTAGTCTCTAAAGACATTTTGTCTTGGATTGCCTCTGGAAGACAACATAAGCTATTCTGTTTGGTCAGGAGAAAGTCCAATGGCTAAAATACCATCCATGGACCAAAACATGAGGTCAGTTGTTGTTCAAACTGATTAACTGATCAGTTTAGCCAAAGGTACAATCAAAGGTTTTCTTGGTTCAATGTAGTGAGATAATACTCATGCGTATCATGTGGTGCCTGCCTGCAGTCCTCAACTACTTCTCATTATTAAAGAGCTGAATCAGCATGAAGAACCAGCAGATACCCAGAATGACCATTCAGTATACAGGCTGTGATCACACTCAAGCCCACACGGAAACTGTGCCCACAGCATTCTGCCGAAATTTCAGCAGAAACTCTGATACGGATTTTTCAGCAGAAAGAACTTCTGACAAGTTCTAAACATTAAATATTTTAGCTAAATTGATTATGCTTTACATCACCAACAAGCTCCATTTAATAAAAAATATATATTTAAATTCTTGTCATAGAATTCCGCAGATTTTCTCCCAAATCCGACAGAAAAAGCAGAATAAAAAGTCAGAGCCTATTGCCAAACTCTGGGCCTATTGCACCTTTTCCACCAATATGGAGCCAGACTGTTATCATCCAACCAACAAATATTTCATTCCTATACATCTCAAATTGTGCAAAGCCCCAGATGCTTCATTTTCAGACCAAATAGGCTGATTGACCAAAATGATTAACCAAATCGGTTATCTTCCCACTTTCCCCAAATTCTATTGATTAGCTTCAACAAGTCATTGAATAATTTGTATTTATTCATTTTTTTCTATGTGAATATTAAGTAAATGTTTTGCAAAATGCACATTCACTTTAACAGGGTTGTTTACAACTAATTTGTAATCATTAAATTGATTCACATTGGCATTTTATCAGCCACCCTGCTTTAGATATCAATATCAGCACCTGCCAGAGAAAAACACAAATTAGTCAAACTCTAACTTTAAAACAAAACAAGTTATTAAAACTTTTAGGACTGACAGTCAGTGATGTGACATGGTTATGAAACAACTTATTTGGTTATGTCACCACTCAGTTCAAGTGGGCTGGTACAAAGAGGCTTCAAAAGTATTTAAACCAGCAGGATACTAAATAATATAACAGAACCAATAACAGAGATCAACCAATACCAATAATAATGTCAAGTTGGAGCATCCAAAAGCTGATATGCAGCTTTGTTTATTATTTTTTGGCATACTACTATTTAAAATGTGTATATTTTACAAGTAGCCTAATAACAACAACAACGCATAATCTGTTTAGATGCAATAATAATTGATAGCCCTGCTTTTGCTTCTAAATATCAGTTTGTAGATTTCAGTCAAACTAATTACCAGTTTATCTCTTGAAAAGAAAACCTAATATGTGGCCCTGGACAACAAAACCAATCATAAGTAGCACGGGTATATTTATAGCAATAGCCAACAATACATTGTGGGTCAATTTTTTTTCTCTCTCTCTTTTATGCCAAAAATCATTAGGATATTAAGTAAAGATCATGTTCCATGAAGATTTTGTAAATTTCCTAGCATAAATATCAAAACTTCATTTTTGATTAGTAATATGCATTGCTAAGAACTCCATTTAGACAATGATTTTCTCAATATTTCGATTTTTTTGCACCCTCAGATTCCAGATTTTGAAGTAGTTGTATCTCGACCAGATATATTGTCCTATCCTAACAAACCAATGGAAAGCTTATTTATGCAGCTTTCAGATGATGTAAAATTGACCCTTATGACTGGTTTTGTGGTCCAGGGCCACATATAATGAAATAGGATGCATGCATCCATGCATTTATAAGGAAAACAGTAGTGCTGGAATACACACGCATGGAAACACCACTGGGACTGGCGCTCAAACACAGAAGCACCTGCTCAGAAACACTCACTTGTTCCTCAGCACCTGCCAGGCCGCTTCGATATCAGCGTATAGGTTCTTCTCGGACGGTTTCCCGGTGCTGACCCCGTAACCTGAGTAATCATAGGAGAACACGTTGCAGTTGATCCTGGAGCCGAGGCCGATGTAGAAGCTGCACATCTGGCCCAGATCCACGGCGTTCCCGTGAGAGAACAGCAGCGTGTAGCGGCTAGCGGGCGCGCAGCGGACGAACATGCAGCCGACCCGGTTCCCGCGGCTAGTTCGGGTCACCAGCACCTCCACGGCGTCCAGCTCGCGTTGCGAGTACTGCCAGTCGGCGCGCTCGGTGAGATGCAGGCTGGTCGCGCCGCTCGCGTCGGTGTGAACGGAGTAGGTGGGCTCTGGAGGCAGGAACGCCAGCTTAGCCGCGATGCGACTCGGACAGGGCGGGCAGCAGAAGAGCCAGCACAACTCGCCGAGGGAGAAGCTGTTCATCCTCGGGCCTTGCTCGGGCATGGAGAGCGGCTGATACCGGGTGAGAGTCGGGGGAGTTGCGAATAGCGAGAAAATACGCGAACGGTGTCGAGGATGCTAGCGCAGTGCTAAGTGGTTTCGGTTTGGTGGTGGTTTGACGGAGCGGTCGCTAGCACTTGGTTTTTGACATTTTCAAAAATATATACGTTCCAATCCGTCTCGATCATGGGTTGGAAATGTCTAAAAATCGATCATTTACACTACACAATCAGCGTCAAGCTAGCCGTTCGCATACAATGTAAGCTGCCATTGCTGCTGCTAAGAATGCCCAAATATGGGATTTTTCCGGTCGTGGCGGATATCCGGCTCCTGCTGCTGGATGAGCTGCAGGATATAATAAAGGAATGGCAGTGTAATCGGGATAGGGAAGTAACAGGAATCCATGCAGGAAAAAGTAGGAAGTTGAAGGGTATGTAAAGGAAATTACAAAATAAAAGGTATAATTGCACGGTTGAGAATGGGACACAGTGGATTAAATAAAACATTACATCTAATAGGGAAACATCCAACTGGTTTGTGTGATCATGTCAGTGGAGCACATAGGCTACTGGGTCACTGCCAAAAGTGCATCACAGAAAGAGAAACATTAAAGAAAGAAATTGGGAAACAAAGTTCTATAGAAGTTAGCATATGTGCATATATAAATGCATCATTCATTCATTAAAGATATACTTCATGGTCATAATAATGAAAGTTTAATTAACTACCAGGGAAGAACTGGCTTAACTAACATAATTTAAGAATTTATTATTATTATTATTATTATCTGGGAGGTAGTTGACTCAGGCCCACACTCTAGTAGGTGGCGGCAATGCACCTTATCGTTGGTGACCAACCGCCATTGAACAAAGAAGAAGAATAGATGCAGGATGGTGCGTATTGTAAAGTCATCAAAACTGTAAAGTAAAAAATATGTAAATATCAAAATATTAAACAAATAAAAACTTTTTCAGATGCTTCTTTGTTTATTCCAGCACTGCACATTCTGGATGTTCACTTAATCAACTTCATTAGGTGCATGCTTAAATGTTTTAACAGTATGCATGTATGCTGGGAACTAATTTCAGGCATTTAAGCAGAAGCCTTTAAATCAAAGGGTTTTTAAGAGCACAAGAAACATATAGGGGTTGGACAAAACAATGTGAACACCTGGGAAATAGGCAATATTTATTGATTTATTAAGGTGTTTACCACCATTTGCTTTAAGCGTCCAACTTCAAAATAGATTAATAGATTCAAACAGCATTTGAATAGGCTCAAGCTGAATGCTGCTTTAGAGATGTTTGAGGTCTCACTCTTCTCTCCAGAACTTCCTACAGTGGTGTGATAACGTTCAGCTCAAGTGATTTGTCTGGACAGGGCAGATGTTGTCCAGATTTTATGGCCATGACACCATCTTTTTCACATTGTTTTAGCATTGGTATCTATGCTTAAATTTTTAGCAGTTGCAGCTCTTTCATACTTGTTGACTTTTGTTTTTGTGGAAACAAAGCCTTTAAGGTGAATACTGAGGTTTGCTGTCCCTGTGTTGTCTGGACACAATTCTGCTTAGTGTTCATCGGTTTTTGTCATTCACTTTCAGTTTTTATTGTTGCTTGCAATGAAGTCTTGCCATGCTTTCTGTACACAGTTATAATCATAAAGACAGTTTGTTCTTAAAACACCAAACAATTGGACTGTTAAGGTTACAGACACTCCTGCTAAACGTGCCTGGGCTCCCGATTTGCTCTTTTTGGAAGTCTGACAAGTCATTCACCGAGTGCTTGTTCTAAACTGAACACAACTTATACTACATTGATACAACCTAGAGAATATAGAAAATAAAAACATAAATTAAAAAAAAAAAAAAATCCAGCCTTTTCTTTTTTGTCCCCATTTTTATTTTGCCAAACCCCTAAATTAATTGTGATGATACAGTTGACTTTTCGTCAACATGCCCCAGTGAAACACAAGTCATACAAAAATATCTACTATCTAAAAACAAAAGTAAATCCATTGTTTTATCCAACAAATTTTAATTTGTGTGTATCTATCTATCTATCTATCTATCTATCTATCTATCTATCTATCTATCTATATGTATATGTATGTATACACAGACATAATCATTTTTATAAAATAATATAATAATTGTTTCAATATATACGAAAAATAAACATTTTAGGCTTTCTGTTAAAATCTTACTTCATCGTTTACTTGGTAACACTTTAGATTAGACAACACATATTTTGCTTATTAACATGCATATTACTAGCATATTGGCTGTACTTACAAAGCACATATTAATGCCTTATTCTGCATGACCATATTCTAGATCCTTTAATCCTACCCAATAGGGTTATAACATCTAACTTATGTACTATCAATAAGAAGTAATTACAAGTTTATTGAGGGAAAACTTCTAATAGTGAATATGTGTTCCTATCTAAAGTGTTACCATACTGAATCCATCTTCAAGAAACGTCTAAAAACACATCTCTTTATTTGACCCTCTAACTCTATCACTCTCTATTCTAATTCTATTTTATCTATCTGTCTTCTTTTTATAAAAAAAAACACACACACACCCTTGAGCCTCTATCAATTGCATATTTATTCTCTAACTGCTACTTTTTCTTTAAAAACTAACACTAGCTTTCTTTTTTCTATCTACTTTTTTTTCCTTAAAAAAACAAACAAACAAAAAAAACATTAGGTTTCTTTTTTTTCCTATATCCTAGTTACTTATTTTCTTTAGAAAAAAAAAAAAAACGTGCTATGTGTACTGCGTTAGGCTAACCAATACTTGTCATATCGCTTGCATGTTGTTGCTGTTTTGTTGGTTTTGATTGCTTCTATTGTCCTCTTTTGTAAGTCGCTTTTGATAAAAGCATCTGCTAAATAACTAAATGTAAATTAATGCCATTGTGGTTATCGAAATAAAGTCCTTGTGCTAATAATGTTCTCACACATTTGAAACATACATTTTGTTGAGTTTACATAAGAATGAAAGAAATAGGACACCAAACCCAGAGGTTTCAGCATTTATCTTTGCTGTGAGTGTTTCACATTTCCTGTGATATTTCTAAACTTGCAGTTTTTCTTTAATCAGATTTCAGTGGGAAAATTCAGTCATAATGTGACAGAAATTTATAACTACGACAGTTTGAAGTCATTTTAGGCCCATGAACATCAGAATATTACTCTTGGGAATGTCCTGAATGGAATGGGGAAAAGAAAGAGAGGGAGGCTGGCTTAACATTCCTCATATTCTCACCTAATCAGTAAAAAGCATATGGAGTCCAGGGTGGAATGGATTTATCACACCCTAGAGGATGAAGCACATTTCCTAGATAGTAATAATGTGCTCGTTGGATGTAGAAATGCTCTGTGGGACCTGCTCAGAAGAAGTGTGGATGCATGGGAAATGCACTGGGTGCTGATTGCTCTGGCTCCATCTGCGTTTTATATTTTCGAGGAGATATGGTGCACCCATTTTTCCTGTGCATGACTTTCACTATTTATGGAAAAAGCAGACCTGTGGTCAAAAGAGCAAGTCTCACTGTGTGCTTCGTTCAGCGTGGCTTCACCCACATGCTGTATCTCCATCACCATATGCACCACGCCGTGTTATCAAGGCAATGAAGATTATGTTTTCTGGAATTCGGGGGTCTTTAAATAAGTGGTTTAAGCACAGCAATTTAACTGCTTAAAACCTGTTAGTTTATTATTTAAAATGATGTAATTAAAGGAATCACCAAAAATGAACATTTGGTGAAAATATACTCACCGTCAGCCCATCCAAGAAGTAAACGAGTTTCTTTCTTCATCAGAACAGAACAGTTTCAATTTAAGATGTCCTAATGATGGATTTGTTTATCACAAACACACAGCTTTTCACTTCACAAGATGCTTATTGATGGACTGGAGTGGTGCGGATTACTTGTGGATTATCGTAATGTTTTTATCAGCTGTTTGGACTCTCATTCTGACGGCACCCATTCACTGCAGAGGATCCATTGGTGAGCAGGTGATGTAATGCTACATTTATCCAAATCTGATGAAGAAACAAACTCATCTACATCTTGGATGGTCTGACCGTGAGTATATTTTCAACAAATTTTCTGTTTTGGGTAAACTTTTTCTTCAAAAGAATCAGAATGGTGTGAAATCAGTTATCAGTTTTCTCACGGTACATTGATAAAATTGGCCTGTTGGTTGGCATGCCATCACAAAATACACAATGTGCATTCAGTAGCTGTCCTCTATGAACTTTGTAATAAATTTCAAAAGCATGCAAAGCAATTTCCTCAAATAGCTGCGATACCAGACATTTTCTGTAAGTCCTTCCAAACACATAGTTGGTAAAACACCAAAGTCTGCTCACTTTTCAGCTGTTGGTTGTGAAATTGTGTTTTGTGTCTCCAGGGCTGTACATGTGTCTAAATGAAAGAGCAGACAGCTGGATTCTGGGCATTGACTCCTCTGATCTCAGGAGACCTAAGCACATCACACTCAGGTTTTGAACCAATATTATCAGGATCATGTGAACCTCACAGGATTGGGTTTTAATGCGCCAGACAGCAACATTGTGAGAGCTGGAAACTTGCAGATCAAAAACAGGAAAAACAAATATATTACACTTCAGTCATAACATGCATTTTCCTGCAACAATCACTTCAGGTAATTTCATTCACTGCCACACTCAAATATCTCATTATATGAAAATTGGGCCCATAATGTCGGAAAATAGGGAACATGAAAAAATATAACCACTCAGATCCTGCAAAAAAAAAAAAAAAACACAAAACAAACAAAAAAACAATGAGAACAATATTGAAGTCAAAACAGGTCATGTTTTCCCTTCATTTAACATTGTTTATATGGATATGGATGGTGAGTATATCTATAAGTAAATAAATACATATATAATACATATAAATAAGCATAATATATATATATATATATATATATATATATATATATATATATAAAAGCATAATAAAAGTTGTTGTTTTTCTAATTATTGCAATGCAATCTATTCTCATTACGGCCATGTGGGAGAAATGCTATATTATTTACATTTTATTTATGTGGCCCTGGACCACAAACCCAGTCATAAGTAGCACTGGTATATTTGTAGCAATAGCCAACAATGCATTGTATGGGTCAAAATTATCGATTTTTCTTTTATGCCAAACATCATTAGAATATTAAGTAAAGGTCATGTTCCATGAAGATATTTTGTAAATTTCCTACCGTAAATATATCAAAACTTAATTTTTGATTAGTAATATGTGTTGCTAAGGACTTAATTTGGACAACTTTAAAAGCGATTTTTTTTTTTTTTTTTGCACCCTCAGATTCTAGATTTTCAAATAGTTGTATCTCAGCCAAATATTGTCCTATCTTAACAAACCATACATCAATGGAAAGCTTATGTATTCATGATGTATAAATCTTGACCCTTTTGACTGGTTTTGTGGTCCATGGTCACACACACACACACACACACACGCACGCATAAGTTCTTATATATCAAGCAACTGCAGTTAAAAATTTACATTAAAATACATTATAGAAATTAAGTAAATATGTAAGTATATGATGGGGGTAACAAATAAACTAAAACAAAAACATTATTCTTACAAAATATTCTTACAATGCAATAAATCAGCATAATTTTCTTTAGGCAAAAGAAAATGTTTGTGAGATTCACCCAAATGAATGTTGTCTTTATATGATGCATTGTCTGCTCTAGCTGAATTTACGTGTGAAAATCATCATGAGATATTACGGCTGTGGATTTAGATAAACAAGTTAATGTTGCTTAATGTCTGGACCGTGAGAAAAACTTTTAAATAAATGTCACACAATGAAAATAAAAACAAATCAGGATGAAAATCTTCCCCCGCTTCTGCAGCACTCAAATGACATTACGAAACACTGATGGTGTTTGGCATCGGTGACGTCAAACCTTGAGCAACGTGTCTAACTCCTACCTCGATTTGTGCGCTTTACAAGACACGAGGGTGAGTAGATAATGACAGAATTATTCCGGTAAACTGCCATTGTTTGTCTAAGTCATAACATCAGCATACATGGGATAATGCAGACAATGGATATTTAATCAGAAGCCAATGACACACCAATGCGCTGGAGAATAACATTTAGGGGAAATAAACACAGTGATGTCACAGGACTGTTTTTCCTGTTACTTTCCCACCAGGCATCAGCCCTCTGCCTCATCGCTCCTGCCTGGGCATTCCCACAGTATCCCAGCAGGATCTAAAGTTTTGGCTCCAAACTCTACAACAATATCCGGATCACTCATCGCAGTACATCGGGAATGTTCTCTGCGCTCACTATATGCTCTCCTTTATACGCTAATAGAACGAGACAGTGGCGAAATTCTCCAGATGGTGCAGTAAAAAAGGATTTACTCAAATGGACAGTAACTGACTGGAAGCTTATGTTAGCAACGTCTGGAATGCTCCAGCTTTTGTTTTCTGTAACTGTTACGGCTGGTTTTTACCAGGTTAAGTCGGCTAGAGAACTGGCCAATCATGTCATGCCCTGAACCGATGAGTTGTGTCTGGAAACAGCTTTTAGCTGATACGGTCATGGAAGAACCATTAGATGGCTTTGGAAAGCTGTCTGAACACAATAACAATATTTATATAAGAAGTGAGCAATCCCTCACCCAGGATTGGGTTGTTTGAAAGCACCGTGGGCTGCGGTTTGGGGGAATTGAAAGCAGACATGTTTGCAAACTGTGACTTGGTGTGCTAATGTTTAGGGTTTGCATACACTTGCAGTCACTGGGATGGTGTGAAAACTAACAATATTTGTAGTTTTCAGCAAATATGTAGGTTTTGAAAGGAGTAGTGTTTCCAAAAATGACTTTAGATTAGAGTAACACATTGTAATTGTAAAAACGACAAATGAATCAAATGCTTGAATTCAACTGTTATAAATCAGATGTGCCAATGTGACTGTCATGTAAACAGGCAGATCTGATTTTCTGAGGCATTGTGTTCTGTACATCATTAAAACTGCGACAATTGGTACTTCTCCATGGTTTAAAGATGTCAAATTATTCTCAGGAGGAAGCACGTGTGGAGGCGGTAAATGACAACAATGCAGGAGAACTTCGCATAAATAGCAGAGCTAGCATCAAGCATATTTTGCGTTCGTCCATCTTGGCTAGTGGTGCCAAGAACCGTGGTGGTGCTTTAAGCATGCGCAATGTTTCAGATGGTATGGTAAACACTTGAATCAGACATGGGTCAAGTGTAAACACATAAATCCGATATGGGTCACAATTGAAAGAATGTGTAAACGGACGGTCAAAAAAAAAAAAAAACTAATATATGCAACAAATCAAAATGCATCAAGACCTGCAGTGTACACAAGGCCAAAGTGTAGGGTTCATATAAAGTGAACTTTAAAAGTAATTGAATTATATTAATTTGGATTGACGAAAATTAGTGCATGTAAACATAGCCTACATAATGTTAGGCTATCTACGGTTCTAAAACTAGGAACATTTCATCATTCAATGGTCAAAATATCATTAAAAACTCACTTGTTATTGTCTATGTGTTTTATTTTTTAAGAACTGTACAGCGCCATCAGCGAACAACAAACAAATAACCCTGATGGCTTTTTCATCATAGCCGGTGACTTCAACCACGCAAACTTAAAGACAGTTTTGCCAAAGTTCTACCAACATGTGAACTTTGCAACAAGGGGAAACAACACACTGAACTTTGTTTACACAACAGAGAAAAACGCATACAAATCTGAACCCCGCCCCCACCTCGGGTACTCGGACCACATCTCTGTTATGCTAATCCCAGCATACAGACCACTTCTCAAACTTGCCAAATCGGTTCAAAAGCAGATCACGGTATGGCCAGACAATGCCACCTCAGCACTGCAGGACTGCTTCCAGGACACAGACTGGAACATGTTTAAAGAGGCGGCCACCTACAACAACCACACAGACCTGCAGGAGTACACTGAAACTGTGACTGCTTACGTCAAAAAGTGCATTGATGATGTGACAGTCAACAAGACCATCACCACACGTGCCAACCAGAAGCCATGGATGACAGCAGAGGTTCGTGAGCTGCTAAAGACCAGAGATGAAGCATTCAGATCAGGAGATAAAGCAAACCTCAAAACAGCAAGAACCAATCTGTCTCATGGCATCAAGAAGGCAAAACATCAGTATGCTAAAAAAATTAACAACAACTTCAGTGACAGTAAAGACACTCGGACCCTGAACCAAGCCATTCAGACCAGGCCAGTGACGATGACACATCCCTACCAGAGGCACTCAACCACTTCTACTCATGATTTGAGATACAGAACGGCACACCTGCACAGAAACTACCCACATCTCCAAACGACCAGGTACTCTGTCTCTCCCCAGCCGATGTAAGGAAGACCCTATCCAGGATTAACCCACGAAAGGCTGCGGGCCCTGACAACATACCTGGACGTGTACTGAGAGACTGTGCTGCACAGCTGACGGATGTCCTAACAGACATCTTCAACACCTCACTGAGCCAGGCAGTTGTCCTCACGTGTCTCAAATCCACCTCCATAATCCCAGTACCAAAGAAGTCACATGTGTCCTGTCTGAATGATTATCGTCCCATAGCACTGACCCCAATCATGATGAAGTGCTTTGAGAGGTTAGTCATGCATCACATCAAGTCCAGTCTCCCAAACACGCTGGACCCATTCCAGTTTGCATACCGTCCAAACCGTTCCACGGACGATGCAATATCCACCACTCTCCACCTAGCTCTTACTCACCTGGAACAGAAAGACACTTATGTAAGAATGCTGTTCATCGACTTCAGCTCAGCATTCAACACAATAATCCCACAACAGCTCATCCACAAACTAAACCTGCTGGGCCTTAACACCTCACTCTGTAATTGGATCCTGGACTTTTTAACTGCAAGACCTCAGTCAGTCCGTGTCGGCCGCAATACCTCCAGCACTACCACACTGAGCACAGGTGCCCCACAAGGCTGTGTGCTCAGCCCGCTGCTCTTCACACTGCTGACCTATGACTGCACTGCCAAGTCCAGCTCCAACCACATCATCAAGTTTGCTGATGACACAACTGTGGTAGTCCTCATCAGCAACAACGATGAAATGCACTACAGAGAGGAAGTGGCACAGCTGGCTGAATGGTGTGGTGCTAACAACCTGTCCCTCAATGTGGGTAAGACAAAAGAGGTTGTGATGGACTTCAGGAGAAACTCTGTTGACCACCCCCCACTGACCATCAACGGCTCAACCGTGGAGAGAGTCGGCAGCACTAAATTCCTGGGAGTGCACATCACAGAGGATCTCACCTGGACCACCAACATCACGTCACTCAACAAGAAGGGACAACAGCGCCTCCACTTTCTCCGCCGGCTGAAAAGGGCAAGTCTCCCTCCACCCATCCTCACCACTTTCTACAGGGGCACCATTGAGAGCGTGCTGACCACCTGCATCACTGTCTGGTATGGGAACTGCAGTGCTGCTGACCGCAAGACCCTACAAAGGACAGTGAACACTGCCGCAAAGATCATCGGTGCTCCTCTCCCCTCCATCCTGGACATTTTCCTTGCACGATGCTCCAGCAAGGCCTCCAGCATCGTGAAGGACCCCACCCACCCCTCCAACAACCTCTTCCAGCTCCTGCCATCAGGTAAAAGGTACCGGAGTATCAAAGCTCGTTCAGTCAGATTGCTCAACAGCTTTTTTCCCCAGGCTGTGAGAGCTCTTAACTCCAATCTCCCTGTCCCCCTCTGAAACCATGAACACCTCAGCCCCCCAACTCATAAATAACTATTGACAATTTTCCTAAGTGCAATTCTGAGTGTGCTACACACAGGTGAGTGGGCTATACAAACCACCTGTAGTAACGCACTCGTCCCACTATATGCACACTAGACACTTTCTATAAACACTCCCTGCTATGAAGACTCAATAAGATAATATATGTTTACTTGAACACTGCACTACAAAATAATGTTTACTTGAGCATTGCACTACTAAATCTTTTTGCACTATGCGCTGCTTCCCACAAAACCCCTCTTCTGAACAATTTAATGTACAAAATATATATTTTTCTGCACATTTTCATGTACAGTATTTATGTAAAGTTCTTGTACAGTCTCAGTTTGTGTATGTGTAGTCAACTAGGTATAGTAGTTATAGTATTTATAGTATATGTATAGTCAGATGGTTAAACTGTTGTATAGCGCTATTGTTTTTCCTATACTTGCATTGTTGTATGTTTATCTTAGGTTTAACTAGTATGTAGCACCGTGGTCCTGCGAGACACAACATTTCGTTCCACTATATGTCCACACATGTAGCAGAATGACAATAAAGCTCAACTTGACTTGACCTGACTTGATTTTTAATTGTTTTAATTGGATTCAGATTGATGAAAATCAGTGCATGTAAACATACCCAATTATTCAATGACACATGCAAAAACATGTATTAAAGATATTCTTATTCTTCTTGGTACCAAACAAACATCAGTTCATCCTCAGTTTATACAGAAGCTAATGATAAAAGATCACCTGTCGATCTTTTATTGAACTCGTTTTCGGATTCAAACACTGCAAGTGACGCATAGAAAAGCCTGACAGTATTTACATAATAGTACCTTGAGTTCTTTTTTAAATTTTCTTGTACGATCACATAAACCCACAAACGTGGGCAGAAAAACAAACAACCAAAATAATAGAAAAGAAGACCAATTACAAATGTGTCAAAACTTCAATTTTCTTGTCTAACGTTCAGAGAAAAAAGGAATGGATTTATTGTTTGGTACACCATCACACCGCATTCAAAGTAAAGAAACATTTTCAGGGGCCAGCTGCCCTCTCTTTGAAAGATTTGAAGGCGGAGGAGGTTGTCAAAATATCTTCATCGATGTGTCCATCACAGCTTCGCCTCAGGTCCTCCGAGTAATTGATGTCTTCTTAAGAGTTTTAGCTGTAAACATTGTGGAGGAACCTCAAGGAAGTTTCGCCCAAGGGAGCTTCTCGTCGCTAATGATCACCAACACCACAGTTTCACTTTGGAAGGTAAAGAACCTACATTCAAGAGGAACCAGAAACCATCTCACATTACACGTGTGGAGGTTACACGTAACTTAATTGAGGTCCTGGGGAGATTCTGGGAATATTATCAGAACCAAGATTGAGCTTGTTCCCCTCCAATGAAGTTGGCAGTTTCTGACTTCCCAAAGCACTGGAGAACTAATGATAGGATTAAGTGTGTTTGATTTTTCATGGGCCTCCATGATGGGGAGAAAAGAATGTGTAGAATCTCTTAAGAATCGCTTAAGAATTTGCCCAAAAGAAGAAGGCAGTGTACTTTAATAATGAGTTGAATGCTAGGTTTTGGAACAGAGACACTAAAAAAGTGAATGTTTCTGTACTTAACTGAAGATACTCAAACTGAGGGTAAGTACCGCGCAGCGGGATGGGTTGTTGTTTTAGGGGCCTCGGAAATTTCTGAGAAATCAGAAAGAAAAGAAACATCTCTGAACATATGTCATGTATCAGGACAGAAACAGCTGTTTTAAGGGCAATACTTTTTGACACAAAAATGTTTAAAGAGATGTGTACAGCATTTTATTTATTTATTTTTTTTTTTACAGATGATTGAAGTTTAAAAATGGGAGAAAAAAAACTTAGAATCACTGAATTTGAGGCATTTTCCCCATTTTTATACCGTTTTGGCAAGAAAATCCACAAAATTCTGTGGTAAAGATTTAAACATGAACTCAAAAAATATTTAGGCCTAAATTTAAGATTCATGTATTTGAAATGCATATAAAAATTTTCATCCATTTGGATTAAACCATTTTAACAAACTGATAAACTTAATGTGATGCATATTTGTCATACATAATTGAAAGATGATAACTACTAATAGTAAAAATAGTAATAGTTATATTATCAATACATCTAAAAATATATACATACATTTTAACTAATTGAAACTTGCTTGTTCTACAGATAGCCATATTTTAACCAAGTTTATACTTTTTAACTGAAGAAATTTAATTGTTTTCACAACAATTTATGATGATTCTAAGCTATATGAATAAATGCATTCTGAAAAAGTAAAATCAAATAAATGCAAATAGTTAATAATAAACTGTAAATCTTACCTGTTTCTTGGTGGTTTCAGTTAAGATTGACATATATGCATCACATTAAGTTTATTAGTTTATGTTAAAACTATGTCATCTAAACGAATGGAAATATGATATGCAATTCAAATACATAAATCTTAAATTTAAGCTTCAGCATTTTTTGAGTGGCAAAATATATTAAACAAAGTTGAAACTACAACACTGATAGTATCTTAAATCATAATCAAATAGCTGGAATGTTAAATAAATGAACACACAAAGGACAGATATAAGCATTAACAGCTTGAAATGGGCTGATCTTTCTCTGTGTCTGCTGTCTCTGCCGTCACAGCTCAGGATTGTCACTAGTGAAGGCTTTGGGAATGTGTGCTCTCTTGTGGTGCCATTAGTAGTCAGTGCTGCTGTCATGACGTCAGTTTTCCAGTGTGCTCAGACAGCAGGAGCATCCTGCATCCAGCAGCACCAGCAGAGAAACTCCCATTGAGATGAATGGGAAATCTGACAGACACTCAAAGTTAACTGTCTAAAGCCGAAGGCTGGAATGATGCTTACCTGTTAATCTGACAGAGCAATCCATACCATCTTCTTTTCCACATCATATGAAGCAATTCAACTGAAAACACACCTGAAAACAGCAGGGCAGAAAGTCACGTTTTTATTTGTCACTCAAAACCTGTTAATGGTTTTATTGCAAAACCCAACAGGGCCTGACCTGATCCTGTCAGATATGGCAGTGTATAGTGCACGCAACATTAAATAAACGCACTGGTAGCATTCCAAAACAAAAACAGGGTTTGATTGCATAGCTGCAGGCCTGTGAGATGGGGAATAAAACTTTTACTGTCAAAAGTGTTTACAATTATTCAGAACTATTTAACAAAGGATGACAACCCTTTGCATTACTTTTTTTTTTTTTTTTTTTTTAGTTGAATTCGTTTCCTTCATTATTCCAAATAAATGCATTCACTGAACTTTAGATTTCAGTCTAAGAAGATCTTAAATTGTGTCAAATTAAATAGTTCACCCAAAAAATGAAAATTTGCTGAAAATGTACTCACCCTCAACCCTCAAGATGTAGATGAGTTTGTTTCTTCATCAGAACAGATTTGGAGACATGTAGCATTCCATCACTTGCTCACCAATGGATCCTCTGCAGTGAATGGGTGCCGTCAGAATGAGAGTCCAAACAGCTGATAAAAACATCACACTAATCCACAAGTAATCCACACCACTCCAGTCCATCAGTTAATGCCTTGTGAAAAGAAAAGCTGTGTTTGTAAGAAACAAATACATAATTAAGATGTTTTTAGCTGTTCTAAACAAATATGATTTTGATGTGAGACGACAACAGGAGATGGACGTCTTCACTGAAGAAAGCATTATTACAGATTATGGACTCAAATTTTGGTCTGAAGCGATGGTTTAATGTTAAAATGCCTTAATGATGGATTTGTTTCTTTCTAACATGGTTTTCAGGTAAATCTTCAGTTATCTTCATCATTATTTACAAGACCTACTTGACTGTTGACAGTGAATTCCATTAGTTCAAGAGAACTTATCATGCTGTTACGAAACATCAATGAAAACATGCAGGAATGACAGTGAATGTAGCCAGACTTGACCTCTGCAAAACATCTCAAGTTTCTCTACTAAATATCTGAGCTGTCGTGCGAGCGTTTAGACAGTCTAATCAAAGAGCATGAAGATCCTGTGGAATGCTGAAGACATCTGAAAAGAACTTCTGCATTAAACTGAGAGGCACGCAATGAACGTGATTTAACGGATCTGATGTTTACGCTTCTAGCCAGTCAAGTCATGTCATGCTTCACCCAGAAGGAACTTAACGTGAACTTTTTTGACAGCGTACAGAAATGCAATTATATGACAAGCTGATATGGTCTCTTGGTGCGCTCACATGCACGTAGAAGAAAACCTGCCTTGCTATTTTCAGGTCATGTCAGAACGGTCATATACAAGATGAGCGTGTGTGAATGTTACCACATGGGTTATAACATACCATATTACATAACTGGAAATTGCGATTTTCTTTAAGGAATTGTTCGTCCAAAAATGACAATTTGTTGAAAATTTACTCACCCTCAGGCCATTTTAGACAAGTTTGTTTCTACATCAGAACAGATTTGGAGACATGTAGCATTACATCACTTGCTCACCAATGGATCCTCTGCAGTGAATGGGTGCCGTCAGAATGAGAGTCCAAACAGCTGATAAAAACTTCACAATAATCCACAAGTAATCCACACCACTCCAGTTCATCGATTAACATGTTGGGAAGCGAAAAACTGTGTATGTAAGAAAAAAAAATCCATATTTAGATGTTTTTAACTTCAAATCATTGCTTCAGCTAAAAATGTGCAATATTGTTTTCTCCAGTGTTAATTATTTAACTTAAAACTAAAACTATTAAACGTTGTTAATTTAATTAAAGTTTAAAAATGTAAAATATAAATATTTGATGAAAGAAAAACTAACATAAATGTAAATAATTGAAATAAGTTTTGGTCAAAAGTTCTAAAGTTAAAAACAAACAGAAAAAAAACTAATAATGAAAAAACACATAACAAAATGACTAAAATATTAAAAATTAACTAACACAGATTATGAATAAATACCAGCAAAAAAAAACAACAACAACAAAAAAAAAACGGGAAATTGCTCCACATAAATCAAAATCATTTATGCACATATTTTCATTACAACAAAAAGTCGTAAGGAGTAAGTTCCCAGGATGACCTGAAGGCAATAATAGCTTCTAAGTTCACCATTTGAAGCAAAAATCTCCATAAAAACAATAAGGACAGAGTTTAAGAAATACTACGGCCCACTGTATAAATGAGGTCAGAGCAGGTCCTCATAAACCGACCACAGAATCAAAGGCCTTCACTCTTCTTCTGTGCAGTTTGAACGTCCAAATGAATTCAGAAAGCATATTTAGTGTCTGCTGGTGTTTATGAGTAATCCCTGCGGTCAAATCCCTTCCTGTTCCCTGACCAACAACCTAAACAAGAGGGATAAGGAAGCATAAATCAACCGGCAGCAAGTCTCAATCTGTCCATTGATGTTTCTTGGAGCAGCAATAAATTTTATGTATACAGACCATATAATATGGTGCATGCAGTTTTCCATTATAGGTAAAATGAGAATTAACTTGAATTTTTTGAAAGTAGTCGACATGAAATCAAAATGGATAACAGCCTTTCCAAAACACATTTACTGTATGTGTTGAAACGTTTCATGCATATTCAAGACCCTAAATGAAAAATATTCATCAAAATTCGTGAAATTCCCTGTAGTGAAAAATAAATATACTAAAATGTATTTGAAATACTTTCATGTTATGCTAAGTATACTACAAATACATTTACATATTTATGTGCTTTATAAAAATTCCCCGCAATTGGACTTTAAGTAAACTAAACTAGTATACTTAAAGTCTGCTAAATTGGAACAGCTAATTTTGTACTTAATGCACTTTAATTGTGAGGAAGTAGTGGTGAAGCCCAACTAAAGATACACTTTAGTATATTTGATTGTGCTAAAGTGGAACCATTGCAAGTATACTTCAGGTACACTTTAAATATTTTGCATTTAAAAACCAATATTATTCAAAGATCACACAGTCCTCATCAATAGTGACATCAAAACACAATTTAGGCTTAATATTAAGAAATGTGCATTGTACACAAGAGATACTCCAAATAAAGTTTAATTATAATTTTTATCTCAGTAAGTCTCAAGCGATATGTCAGTAAATATGTTAATAGATTTGAACTATACTTCGTATGAAATGTATTTTACATATATTATATTTTACTAGGGTTATTATTACTGTGTAATATTAACAGGTTAATGTGTTGATTTAGCAGCACAATGAATGCAGCACACTCAGTTTGATTGAAATCCACATATTCAATGAGAATTTATTGTCACAAGCACAATTTCTCTTCATAAAGTTACACAAAAATAACGGAACACATTTACACAATTTATACAGTACAACCCTAAACTCATTGTACAATGGACAGGCTAACTAAGTACCGAGAGTTAAATATGTACTCACATTGCACACAATGATATTAAACCTACACAAGTATATATAGCTGTATGTGAAATAAACCATGGTCCGACATAAAAATCACATTATTTACATTAAACATCCATTTGATTTCCAAAAAGGTTTCATGTCAAGGTCTTTCCATCAGTCCAGAGTTGTGGCATGATCGAGTTTCCACATTATTAGTCCAAAAGTTAATAGTAAGAATCGCAGCTGCCACAAAGATTACAATGAACACCGCTTGATATTTACGCTGCATCTGCTCATATGAGGCTGGTGTCGATTACTTCACAAAGTGACACTGTTGCTAGTGTTTTCGTAAGAAAAGTAAAAAAAAAAAATAATGCAAATGAAAAATTTCAATTCAGATCAAATACTGTTTTTGTCTTTACATCCGTCTACATTTATTATTAGTTAAGCTAGGTTATAGACATCACTACACAGACTACATTTTACACGGTAAGCGTAAAAATATCTCAGCGTTGTTTGTCAGCGAGATGCTGTTTGGCAACGAAAAATGAGGTGCAACACGTGAAGAAAACAATCCTTCACTTCTCGAAAGATCGTGAAAATACTTCTGTACGATAAAAACGTCAAAAAAAGGAAATCTCTTCATTATATTTATGTATGTGTGTGTGTGTGTGTGTGTGAAAACAGTCTTGACTTGAGGTTGCTGGCTGAATCCTAACTTTAACATACAGTAATTTGACGCAAAATCCTGCGTCAAATTCACATTTCACCCAAGCCAGACATTATTTTGCCTGCTTTCTATGTAAATTAGGCTTATTATTGATGCTGCTTTATTACAAGTAAATTATGCCTTGGCATAAATAATCTTGCACTTTTACTCCTCACAAAAGTGACTGTAAATGCAAATTTATTTAAAAAATGATTTTTTTCATACATTTTTTTAGTGATAATGGCAGCAGTTAATCATCACATGATGGTTAAATGAAGAAGAAGAGCATCAGACTGGGAATATATTTATTTTGCTCTTTTGTTTGTGTATGAGCGATCAAGCCAAGTGTGTGTGTGTGTGTGTGTGAATGCAGAAATGTGTTTCAGCAGCGTCATGTGCGTCACATGTGAGATGAAGATACTGCAGTACGAACCAAAACAAACAAACAAAGAATCAAACAAGAGTCTCCGATTACTCAGAGAATGGTGGGAACATGCCGAGGTCGGCAAAGTCTTCGATGTTGTAATTGGTTGTTCCTTGGGTAGGATCTCCTGGCATCGGCAGCATGTCCTGCGGGACAGAAACAGAGCGTGATGTTGAATCAGAAGCTCAGTAGTGTCTGTGAATGTAACTATAATAGCCGATTCACATCAAGAGATGCTACAAAATGAATTTGCACGACTAAGAGAAGGTATTAGAATCAAATAATGCAAACAAAATCTGGGAGAAATTAAAATATTTCTTTCTCAAATGGTTTTTATCACAGATCAGCAATAATGCACGATATTTGCAAATGAGATTTAGGAGCTACAACTAAAGAGATGATTTTCACCCAAAAATGATTTAAATTTCTGTCTCTAAAACAAACCAATCATATGATTTCAGAGGAATTTTTGATATTGTTAACTAAAACTTAAAATAAGACACAGATGCTTTTATCCAAAGTGACTTCCATTTAAGGTACAATACATTTAATCAATTCTAGTGAGAAAATAAATATAAATACAATATAAATATTATATTAAATATTCAATTAATAAATATTAGTAAATATTAAAAAACAAATGAAAATTAGAAACACTGCCTAGACAACTAACTGACATAAAATATATGTACTAAAATATAAACTATATGTAAGTACTAAAATTAATAAAAATCAAAGTAGAAATATAAATAATAATAATAATAAAAATAAGAACACATAGCAAAATGACAAAAACTTCAAAATACTAAAACCAAAATTAAAACTGTAAATATAAAAAATAATAGGCAAACCAAAATATGAATAAATTCTAGAAAATTCTATAATAATATTCTATTAAAATAACTCTCTAATAATAAATACTTAATAAAAAAATATTTATAATAATAAAAAAAAATAAACCAGAGAATGAATAAATAAATGAATGAATTAATTAATTAATTAAAAGAAATGAAAGTACATAAATGAAAGTGTATAAAAGTAAAAGTTAATTTGAACTATTACTTTGAATCCTTAGTTCTTATTCTTTAGTTTTGTTAACTGAAGCTTGTGCTTTTGCAGGTCAAATCAATGACCTTCAAATGTTCAATTTCCCCTCAACAGCCCTCTACACCAGGGGTGTCAAACTCAGTTCCTGGAGGGCCGCAGCCCTGCAGAGTTTTGTTCCAACCCTGCTCCAACACACAAACCATGTAGTTTTCAAATAAGCCTGAAGGACTTGATTAGCTGGATCAGGTGTGTTTAATTAGGGTTGCATCTAAACTATGCAGGGCTCCGGCCCTCCAGGAACTGAGTTTGACACCCGTGCTCTACACTGTACTGCAGACAGGTGGATAGTGATGTGCTGTGTATGACAGTGCGCTCACCTGGAAGACCTCGGTCTGGCTGGACTGAGGATGAGGATGCGGGTCTCCTCCCTGCTGGCTGTGGTGTTGACTCTGCCACTGAGACCAGACCTCAGACGGCCGGCCCTGGAACTGTCCTCCGCTCTGGCTGCTCTCACCCGACACATCTGCACAAACCAACACAGACACGTTCACAACGGCTACGAACAGACACTTCTTGAGCTTAAAGATCAATGGACATTATGCCGAAGACACTTTTATGGTGTTTTGGTTCTTTTTGCAATCCCAGTGAACGGTTCTTGTTTGCAAAAGAGCTGTGAAGTGTTATTATTGTTAAATAAAACTTAAAAATCATTTGTTGATTGAAAGTCGAAATAAAATACAATATAAATATTACATTAAAAACTTAAACCTAAAAAATTAAACAAAAATTATAAACTGAATAAAATAAAAAGTTATTATTGTCACCATTTGTTGAAATAAAATCGCTGAAATATAATAAAATAAAATAAATATTAGATGGAAACAAACTTAAAAACTCTAAAAATGATAAAACTGAAATAAAAATAAGTGTTATTACTGTCAGTGTCAAATATTAAAAACATTTGTTAATTAAAATGAAGTTTAAATAAAACATCAATATTAAAAGAAAAACACACTAGCTTCTCTATTCTTTTTCTATTCCATCTATTCCTTTTCTTTTTATTTATTATACAATTAACAAAAGCAAAAAGGCCTCTAATACTAGCTTGCTCTATTCTTTTTCTATTCTATCAGTTTTCTTTTTATTTATTATATAATTTAAAAAGCCCTTGCTACGTGTACTGCATTAAGCGAACTGAGATTTGTTATAGCACTTGCATATCATTGCTCTTTTGTTGATTTCGATTGCTTCCATTGTCCTCATTTGTAAAGCGTCTGTTAAATGACTAAATGTAAATGTAATACCACTAGTAGTAATAGTGGTAATAAACTACTAGTACTAGTGATGGTAATAGAAATTATGATAGAAATAATACTAGTATAACTGCAAAAAAAATCCTTCTGTATTCTACAGAAAAAAAAATCGGGGTGAATAAATGATGACAGAATATTGTGCTACGGATCCCTCGCCGCTTCTCAACAAACATGTTTAGACTTTACGGTATCAACTTTCACATTAACTTCAGCACATCTACTTCTGCAGCATCTCAATTGAGCGTGCGTGTAAAACACTTGAAGCGTACAACCTCCATTTCGCTCAATTTGTCGCACGGGGGGAGAGACATTTACTACAGGCTGACAGAATCATTTAAACGCATGCATCCAGTGTGTCTTCACCCGCAGGGCGCGAGTCTTTGCTTAGGAAAGAGCGAGTGAAGCAGACTAATGCGCGGCGTGGGTGGCTGTTTCACAGGATGGCACAGCGGCGCCCTCGGGCTGTTTCTCATATTCTCTATGTTGATGAGGCAGTGATGTAAGGTCAAACTTCTCATTTCCCTACTGTGTTAGCGCTTGCTGAGAGCGGCCCTCCTCTGGCTCCGTTTCTGCCCGTCTTTCCCTCAAGGTTCGGCCGTTTGACGCGCCTCGTAAATCTCTCTATCAATTTTTCTATTCGTCTTTGGTCGCGTTTCTCTCCCCTAGCCATCTTTCTCCGTCCCCATCAATCTGAAATCCACGTACTTCGTGTTCTCCCTCGGTGTCTGTAGCGCGTATCCTCCGGTCGCTCCATCAAACGTGATTCTCAAAGATGTAACGCTACAAAAAGCAGGTGTGACAAAAGCAAACTGTGCTCAAAGAAAGAGCCAGGCTTTGCTGTTGTTCCCAAGCGCTCTTCAATCAATACGAGGACTGAAAGCACGTACTCTTGCTTTAATAACGATAAATGCAGCTTTTGAAAATGTGCTGGATTTCACGTACACATATAAAGACTGCAATTAAGGCACAATGTAACATTATCTCAGCATGAAACGTTTGAATAAAGGCGGTGTGATTATTGTTTATGCATTGCATTAGCTGGGAAAGTAAGACTACATTGTACGAACTATGAAGCACAAATCCTAAAGTCTAAAAGGAGCTGGTTTATCTGCAAATATAGAACTGTATTGACTGTATTGAACAGTCACAAGGCAATTCTCGTATTCTTACTCTGTGGATTTTAATTATTATTTTATTTATTTATTTTTGTGGGGACTGAAAACTTGTGAAAAAAAAAAGACTTGCAAAAACTGTAAAAACATTGATCATGTCTTGGAATCAATAACTAGCAGTCAATTAACTTTGAGCATATACAAATAAAGAGAAATTTGATTTTCTGAAGTCCGTAGCATTTGATGACACCTAATAAATCTGCCCTCAGATCATGATGTGAAAATGTTCAAATTAATGACTTTTCTGATCTTCAAACCGCTGCTCCCCTGTCACTTCTCATTTCCATCAGAACTGAATATGAAAATATGGTTTTTAAAGTTCTTTGGGAAAAGTGCAAAGCACGACTTTCCTCATTTTAACGCTTTATGAATTTATCATAGAGAGAAAGTTATTAAGTATGAATCGGAAACAAGCCCAGGTACATTTCAGACAAATTTTGCATTTAACACTTTGGGAAGAGTAATCAAGATTATTAAAAAAAACAAAAAAACAAAAAGGTCTAATTATATTTATGCTGTATCAAAATATTGCTTATCTTAAATATTTTTATACAGCATAACATATTTATTTAGCAAGGATGTATTAAATTGACAAAACAAGACTTTTGCATTGTTACAAATAAACTATTTCAAATAAATGCTGTTAATTTGAATTTTCTATTATCAAAGAATCACATTTTCCACAAAAATATGAAGCAGCACAACTGTTTTCAACATTGACAATAATGATAAATGTTTCTTGAGCAGCAAATCAGCATATTAGAATGATTTCTGAAGGATCATGTGAGACTGATGAGTGGAGTAATGATGCTGAAAATTCAGCTTTGCATCACAGGAATGAATTATATTTTAAAATATATTCAAATAGAAAACAGTTATCTTAATTTTTAATAATTTTTCACAATATTACTATTTTTACTGTATTTTTGATCAAAGAAATGAAGCCTTAGTGAGCAAAAGAGGCTTAAAGTACTTTTATTTGCAACTTTCAACTAGGTCAGTTTTTAGGTCAGTTTTTGTTTCTCTTTGGTCACAAATTGTGACCGTGAATAAAGCACATACTTATACTAACTAAAAATTAAAATACATGCGCTCAGTTTGCTGAAAACCGGGATAAAATGATTTGATTCCAAATACAGAGAAAGGCATTGTGTCTTCCTGCAGTCTCAAAGTCCTTCATCCCATTGCGTGTTTAAGTGATGTCCACGTGAGGAGGCGAAGATAAATGTTCCATTTTCTTTAATGACAGCATATTAAAAAAGAATTATCTGGACACGGCTTCATTTTCAAGCGGCTGGCGGAAGCCTTCAGGGCTCAGAAAGCCATTCGGAGCCTGCTACACTTGAAATGGAAGTGGGTTTTTAATGTCACATGTTTAACATAAATTACTTATTAAATGGACACACTAATCACAGGTTGAAGGTGGAGAGTTTCCCTCGAGGGACACAACAATGGGAAAAAATGTCATCCTGTAAAAGTCTCCGTACGCACGCCCTGCTTCAAATTAAATTCGGTTCGTAGACCTGAATGTGATGGAGAAATCCGAGGCGGCTTTAAACGGATGTAATGCAATAACAACGATTCTACAGTTTCTCGCTTTAAGCCGTTCAGCATGTTCTGCCTTCGGTCGAGGAATGTGAGAAGTTGCACAATTGTGTTTGTGTATCTGTGCCCTTCGTGTCACGCTGGTCAAATTCCTCACTTTAAAGTGTCAGGATACAGAAACCAGATCTCTCTTGCATGAGTTTAAAAGGTGCAATGCATGACAGATTAATTAAACCCACTGCAGGCTGTTTAAAGTCCTGACAAAAGAAGCGCAAGTCAAGAACAAGAGTTTGACTGATGTTACATCAACGTCATCTCCAGGATGGGACAGGAGTGGGCCATGGCTCATGTCATGGTATGAGGAATTTTATATTGTGAAAAAAGTGAATGCATTAATAATAATAAAAATACTTAATAAACATGCAATATTTAATATATATTTTTCCTGTAATATAAATAGTAATATATTATTTATAATAAAATAATGTATTATATTAATTTTCTTAATAATTATAAAAAATACATTTATATTTAAAAATAATATTTAAAAAATAAACATGCAATGTTTAATTAATCTGGATTTTTGTTTATATGTATGCATATATATATATATATATATATATATATATATATATATATATATATATATATATTCTGTAATATAAATAATATTAAATATTTGATCTAATATTTTATATTATAGTTATTTTATTATATTACTTTTATCAATAATTATAAAATATATATTTATAATATTATAAAATATATTTATAATAGTATATATATATATATATATATATATATATATATATATATATATATAATATTAACAATATATGCTAGAAAAATAAAAATAGTAAATTATAAAAATATACTGTAAAACTATTTACTGAAAAAATATACTGAATATAATTAATTATGATCATCATTACTAATAAATTTAATTATTCATTAACTCTTTACTCTTTACCATAGTAAAACACTGTAATTCATGGCCTCACTTGGCCTATTGTTGTATTATATAATTGCTCTCTATCATTTTAAGCGACAGCATCTTTCTTTGTTACATTTAGATGATAACTTCATTAAAAAGTAATTTTCCAAACTCATTGAATAAGTTATGCACATTGTCTAACACTTTCATGATTAATAGTCACTGTTGAGAAGTAATTTTGAAGAGTTTGAAAAACTACGAACAGAAACATCTAATTGCCTGCTGTCCAACAACTGTGATCATTCAAACCACAGAAATCTGTTTTTCATATGGTCTGTAATAGAGATTAAGGGACCAAAACAAAGAAACCAGAACAACAAAACCGTTTGTCTCACTATGGACGCCATACAGTCCTCACACTGTCTGCTGTTCATGACACATCTTTCTGTTGAAGACAAACGACTGTTTCAGTCATTGTCCGTTACTGTCTGTGTTTTATATGGAAATCTATAAATCGTTGTAGATGTAAAAGACGGTTTATACAGGCATCTGAACGGGCTCATGGGAGGACTGGTTTCCCAGAGGTGCTGTAATGTGGCCTCCATATGAAGGTGTGTTAATCTCAGACTGACGTCAGGCTGGATCAGATCACGGCGGATCTTTTGTCAATCACACGGTGAGATCATTCAACCGATTCAGGTACAAACAGAGCTGCAGGAGTCTGAGGTTGTCACGATGATCAAATTTCACTAGCGGATATCAATATTTTTAGATTAGCAATAGCAGTTGATAAAAGATGAGGAAAATGAGCGCAATCAGAACCAATATTTTGGAACCAACAAAACCAATGTTTCCATAAATGAACAACAATGTAAAAAAGATTTAGTTGAAAGTTGTAAAAAAAAAAAAAAAAAAATTTCAATGTGTTACTTGCTGTTTCTTTGTAATACCTTGTGAAATTTATTAAAAATTTCTGAGTGAAAAATGTTTCAAAGTAAATCCTACACAATTTGTTTGTGTAAATATTACATATCAGTATATTATATATTTGCTATTAATAAAAACAATAAATATACCAGCAAATGTACCAATGAATGTACCACAAGGAGTTGCAGAAGTACCAAAACGTTTGACATGAAAGAATGAATACATGCAGCAAAGCTAGCACAGTAAACAATATATGCACCAAAATGATGCAATTTAAGGCACATTAACATCAAGAACGATAACTGTAACTACATCTGTGTCCAACCAATGCATGATAATGTTCTCTTTATTATAAGCATGTGCTGCAGTTTTGTCATCTGCCACTTTAAAGAGTTAGTTGACACAAAAATGAAAATTCTGTCATTAATTATTCACCCTCATGTCGTTCCAAAACCGTAAGATCTTCGTTCATCTTCAGAACACAAATTAAGATATTTTTTATGAAATCCGAGAGCTTTCTGAGCAATGCAACTGACACTTTTAAGGCCCAGAAAGGTAGTAAGGACATCGTTAAAATAGTCCATGTGACATTGTGGTTCAACTGTTATGAAGCTACAAAAATAATTATTCAACAATTTGATGTCACATGGACTATTTTAACGATGTCCTTACTACCTTTCTGGGCCTTAAAAGTGTCAGTTGCACTGCTGTCAATGGAGGGTCAGAAAGCTCTCGGATTTCATAAAAAATATCTTAATGACAGAATTTTCATTTTTGGAAATGCTCGCGCTCTTTAAAGCAGGGCAGAATCTGATTGGCTGTCAACGTTTTTAGCATTCATCAGCTGGAAGACAAATGTTCCTCTGTGCTGTTATCAGTATAGACGTGTTGCTATTCTTTTAAACTTAGAACGCTTTTTAGAACTATATCTTTATTTTTATTGTTATACAACCCGAATTCCGGAAATGTTAGGACTTTTTTTGGATAAAATGAACTTTCAAATCACATAAGCCTATATTTTATTCACAATAGAACATAGATAACATAACAAATGTTTAAACTGAGAAATTTTACACTTTTATCCACTAAATGAGCTCATTTCAAATTTGATGTCTGCTACAGGTCTCAAAAAAGTTGGCACAGGGGCAACAAAGGGCTGAAAAAGCAAGAAATTTTGAAAATATTCAGCTGGGAGCACATCTAGCAACTAATTAAGTTAATTGACATCAGGTCTGTAACATGATTAGCAATAAAAGGGATGTCTTAGCGAGGCAGAGTCTCTCAGAAGTAAAGATGGGCAGAGGCTCTCCAATGTGTGAAAGATACGTAAAAAGATTGTGGAATACTTTAAAAACAACGTTCCTCAACGTCAAATTGCAAAGGCTTTGCAAATCTCATCATCTACAGTGCATAACATCATCAAAAGATTCAGAGAAACTGGAGAAATCTCTGTGCGTAAGGGACAAGGCTGAAGACCTTTGTTGGATGCCCGTGGTCTTCGGGCCCTCAGACGACACTGCATCACTCATTGGCATGATTCTGTCATTGACATCACTAAATGGGCCCAGGAATACTTCCAGAAACCACTGTCGGTAAACACAATCCGTCGTGCCATCTGCAGATGCCAACTAAAGCTCTATCATGCAAAAAGGAAGCCATATGTGAACATGGTCCAGAAGCGTCATCGTGTGCTGTGGGCCAAGGCTCATTTAAAATGGACTGTTTCAAAGTGGAAAGTGTTCTATGGTCAGACGAGTCCAAATTTGACATTCTTGTTGGAAATCACGGATGCCGTGTCCTCCGGGGCTAAAGAGGAAGGAGACCTTCCAGCGTGTTATCAGCGTTCGGTTCAAAAGCCAGCATCTCTGATGGTATGGGGGTGCATGTTTTGGAAGGCAATATGAATGCTGAAAGGTATATAAAAGTTTTAGAACATTTGGTGCATCATTAAACGAAAAATACGTTAAAGACAACCACGAACTCTTCAGCAGCTGGAAACCTATATCAGGCAAGAATGGGACCAAATTCCAACACCAGAACTCCAGAAACTCATAACCTCGATGCACAGACGTCTTCAAACTGTTTTGAAAAGAAGAAGAGATGCTACACCATGGTAAACATGCCCCCGTCCCAACTATTTTGAGACCTGTAGCAGGTATCAAATTTGAAATGAGCTCATTTTGTGCATAAAATTGTAAAATTTCCCAGTTTAAACATTTATGTTATCTACGTTCTATTGTGAATAAAATATTGGCTCATGTGATTTGAAAGTCTTTTAGTTTTCATTTTATTCAAATTTAAAAAACCTCCCAACATTTCCGGAATTCGGGTTGTAGTTATTGTCCTTGGTGCAAACAAGCCTTTATTGTCATAAGCAGGTCTTACCAAAAGCAGTGCTGCGGTTGGCCAAATTGGAGTAGGCGTTTCCAGAGGGTGAGGAGGTAGCGGGGCTGGACAGAGGGCTGTAAGAGGACGGGTCGGCCTGGTAGCTGTGACTGGAGCCGATGCCAAACGGTGACGACTGGGCCTTATTGGACTGAGCGGGAATCTGCTGCTGTGGTGAAGAGACAGGAGACGATGATGTTAATATACAGGTGCTGCTTCACAGGCCGCAGTGCAGTCTCATTGGTCCAATTGCTGTATATACAAGTTAATGCAAAAGGTCTTTTTAAGTAATTAATTCCTTTATTCAGCAAGGACTCATTGATCAAGACAATCATAATATTACAAAAGATTTCAATTTTAAACAAATGCGGTTTTCTTAACTTTCTATTCATCAAAGAATCCTGAAAAAATGTATGACAGCTTTCACAAAAATATTAAGCAGCAACTTTTTTGAACATTGATAATACTAAGAAATGTTACTTGAGCAGCAAATCAGTATATTAGACTGATTTCTGAAGGATCGTGTGACACTGAAGACTGGAGTAATGATGCTGAAAATACAGCTTAGCATCAAAAAAAAAAAAAAGATTACATTTTAACATATTCAGATAAAAAACAGTTATTTGAAATTGTAATAATCTTTCACAATATTTTTGTTTTTACTATATTTTTAATTAAAAAAGACAAATGAGATCATAGAAGAAATGTTTCAAAAACATTTAAAAAAAATCTCACAATATAGTTACAATCTAACAATACAGTTATTTTAGCTGCAAATTAAATGCAGAAATGTTGTATTTTTGTTATTTAAAACTCATTTTCGGATAATCCAGTAAAATATACTTCATCCCACTTCATTATTTTACAGTTCTGCAAAGTGTCTAGCTCTCTCTCTACTTCAGTTTTCCCTGGAAACTCTGTTAGGACCAAGTGTCTGTATATGCTTAACAACAAATAGGACTTTAACTCAAAATTAAAAGTAAATCAGATCTTACAATCAGGCTAAAAGTCTTAACGAAGCTGAGCAGAAGGAAGAGCAGTGTAATCACAATTACAGCTGCAGACAACAGGCTTTGCTTTTAATCAATGGAGAACCGCGGAGATACTTGTGGACCACCGTTTGCATAACAAACGGCTTTACATATGTTATTATTTAGGATATTATAAATGTGACATGACTGGTGGAAAAAATTTAAATGATATACATGCATTTTTTTGCTTACCAAAGAAATACAGATGACAGACCATAAACCACACACACACACACACACACACACACACACACACACACACACACACACACACACACACACACACAGACAGACAGACAGACAGACAGACAGAACTGATCAAAAACACATGCTATCATGAATGCCACACACAAGGTTCTTGATGACCCCGGTAACACTTTCAAATTTATGCATAAAGCACAGCCTGATGGCCTAAAAGATAATATAAAAGCAAACACGTCCCAGATTTTTCCCTCTCTTATACTGGTTCATATTACTTTAATTGGACATTATGTTGCACTCACAATTTGTACAGTTTCCATTCATACAGCTATCCAGTTTTCAAACTTTTTTTGCATATGGAATAAAATAATACATTATTTTTAGTCATTTGAGTTTTTTTTATTATTATTTAAATATTATTTATTATTTTATTATTAAGTATATATGGTTTCCTGCCACATATAAAAATGTTGCAAAATATATTAATATTTATATTTTTATACTAATATTGTATATATGTATAAATGTAATGTTTTTACAATTATGTAATATGTACTAATTTTACAATTATTTTTATAGAAATTATCCTTGATTGTTATTCTTGTTATTAATAAATATTATATGTTATATATATAAATATTATATACATTTTATATATTATATACAAAATTTTTGGACAAATTCTTTTATTTCAAAAGTTTTGGAGAAAATTGTGCTGAATCAACTTCAACGTTTTCTGACAAGTAATTGTATTTACGAGGTTTTTCAATCTGGTTTTAAGTCTGCTTACAGCACTGAGTCGGCCCATTTGAGAGTGTTAAATGATATTTACCTCTCTACTGATTCCAGAGACTGTGGTTCTTATTCTTTTAGATTTATCGGCTGCTTTTGATACCATAGACCACTCCTCACAATGATCTAGATTAGAGTCTTGGGTAGGTCTAAAAGCAAACGTTCTGAAATGGTTTCAGTCATACCTGTCTTTAGTGAAGTTTTTAGTGAAATTGGGTAATTTTACCTCTTCCCCTGCACCTCTGACCTGTGGCCTTCCGCAAGGCTCTATACATGCTACCTCTGGGCTCTATTCTACAAAAACATGGCGTCTTTTAATTTCTAAGCAGATGATACTCTATTTACCAATCTATAAATCTATCTACCAATCAAAAGAAACAATTCCACTGCGATTACTTCTCTTCTGCAATGTTTAGAGGAGGTTAAATCATGGCTAGCCCAAAATTTCCTCTTCCTAAATGAAGAAATGACCGAGGTAATTGTTTTCGGTCCAAATGAGAACTCTCAGTGTATAAGCTCTGAGTTAGAAAGTAGAGATGCACGATATTATCAGACTTGGTGTTGTTTCCAAACAAAAGGAAATATATCAGTATCGGCATCGGCCAAAATGAGCTGAAAAATATCAGCATATCAAATATCGGCAAAAATCCAATATCGTGCATCCCTATTAGAAAGTTTATCCGTTTTTAGATCCTCATGGGTGCAGAACCTAGGTGTTCTTGTTGACCAGCATTTAAAATTTGATAAACATATCTCTTTTGTTATCGGATCCAGTTTCTATCAGTTTTGTTTACTGTCCAAAATTAAAAACTTTCTCACTCCTAAAACTCTAGAAATGACTGTTCATGCATTTGTTACGTCTCGTCTAAATTACTGCAATTCTTTATATTGCAGTATATCTAAGTCTCAAATTACGCGTCTTCAGCTTGTTCAAAACTCTGCGGCCAGACTTCTTTTAAAGTGTCGTAAACATGAACACATCACTCCAGTTCTTAGATCTTTACACTGGCTGCCGGTTTATCAGAGAATAGACTTTAAAATTCTCCTCTTTGTGCATAAATCCCTACATAAACTAGCTCCTGTCTACCTCTCTGAACTTCATCTCTACACTTCATCTAGAAGCCTACGATCCTGTGTCCAGGCTTTGTTGGTAGTCCCTCACGTTAGGCTTAAGCGTAAAGGGGAGCGTGCATTTGCAGTGACAGGGCCACGACTTTGGAATACCCTGCCTTTAGAGATTAGAATGGCCCCTTCTCTGTCTGTTTTTAAGTCCTTGCTAAAAACTTATTTGTTGTCCTTAGTGTATTGACTACCGTGATATGGTCATTTTTAATTTTTTAATGGGTTGTATTAAATTTTTGTCTGGTCTGTTTTCTCTGTATGTGGTATAAACTTGCTCTTCTGTAAAGCACTTTGGTCACCCTGGTGGCTGTTGTAAATGTGCTATACAAATAAAATGAACTTGAACTCCTCCCCCCCCCCTAAACATACCAAAATGCGTTGCAAAATATGGTAAAAATAGTGCTTGTATGTATGTATGTATGTCTATGTATGTATGTGTATGTGTGTATATATATAATCTATTTATATCTAACATTAGCGTTCTCTGTTCTTTTTCTATTCTATCTACTTGTTTATTTTTATTATATATATTGTGCTATTTATTATATATATATTTTTATTATATATATTTATTTTTATTATATATATTTATGTATATATATTTTGCTATATATATATATATATATGTTTGTACAGATATTTTTTATGCAAGTATGAACTAATTACTGAGCCCTGAATGATCTTTTTCAGCCATTGCTCCACGTCCAAACACGGATCTGGATCCAGTTCTCTCATCACACCACTAAAAGAATATTACATTACTGTAATTAAGCTTATGGAGACTAGAGCGCCAGCGGGCAGCACAGTCACACAAAGCCAATGATGGGATCGTTCTCACCTGGCTGGAGAAGGGAGGTCGGCTTCCTGTCCAGGACACCTGGCCGGCGTTGATCTGCCGGGAGATCTGGGTCAGGTTCTGTCCAGCTGAACCGGCTGTGGACTGGATGTCATTGACTCCTGGGACGTGGATCACAGATGAGCTGAAAGACACACACGCACCACATCATGTGACTGAATTAAACCAACCCATCCTCTTAATTCTCTGTGAAACATCTGAAGCCCTTTTCACACCAAGGACAATGCTTGATTACAGACCCATTTACACCAATGCTATTTTAGCATCTTTGATATGCTATTATATTTTTCATTAATATTTTGAATTTGATATTATTTTTTATATTTTCTGTCTTCATTTTAATGTTAAGAGAATTTTTAGTAGTTTTGTAATTTTTATTATATTTTATTAATTATTTTATATATATATATATATATATATATATATATATATATATATATATATACATACATATGTGCAACCAGCTTAAAATAAGTCCCTAAATCATGACAGGCCTCGACATTTTGGTGACAGGTGGCACTTTGAAGCCCGTCTAAAGTATGATGTGAGCAATGGGAAAATGAACTATTTACTCTGTCAAATTTCTTCTTCAAAAGCACATAACGTAAGCATTTAAATGCAATAATGCCACAAATAGTTTTTAGGGCAGCAAGAAGATTTTGTGACTAACAAATGTTCTCAATTCATCCACCATTCACTCCAAAGACATATTTTGTAGACAGCCATAATTCTTCTGTAATATACTGTATAAAATATCATTCAAGGAAAGTAACAACAAACACTATATATATTTTAAAAGTTTATTAAATATTTTATTAAGTTTACTAAGTACAAAAACACAATAAAACAATAATATTCTGAAACATTATTACAATTTAAAATAACAATTTTCTGTTTATATATATATATATTAAAATGTAATTTATTCCTGTGATCAAAGCATCATTACTCCAGTCTTCAGTGTCACATGATCCTTCAGAAATCATTCTGATATGCCAATTTTGAGATGCGCTGCTTAATATTTTTGAAGAAACTGATACATTTTTTAAGATTCTTTGATGAATAGAAAGTTTAAAAGAACAGCATTTATTTGAATAAATATTTATTTAAATATTTAGTAATTATTAAATATTAAGTCTTTACTTTCACTTTTGATCAATTTAATGCATCCTTGCTAAATAAAAGTATTAAAACAACTGAACCCAACGTTTTGAACAATATTGTATCAGTAACTTTTTTTGTGATTTTGCATGTAAAAACTGTGCTATTGGTGCGACTGGAGTTGTATTCTGCATTAAAGCAATCAAATGACCAGATTGTGTTTCTACTTTCATGTGAAATGTGTTTTTCCATACCTGAAGCTCTTGCCGGAGTGTCCGGGCTGGAACGGGCTGCCTTGAGAGTATAACTGCTGGCCGCCAGCAGTGGACGATGGCCCCATCATCTTCTTATCAGCTTAACACAAACACAAACAAACACAGATCCTTATCGAGCTCACACTGAATGACTACATTTAAGAGAGGAGACACAGTCACACATCACATTACAGCAACATCTTTATCAGCCACAGCAAAAAGAAAAGAGGAACAGAGTCAAACTACAGAGAAAAGGCATGTAAAACTTATCAGAATTGCCCAGCTTGAACCAGCTAATGACCCTAAACAACTGGCTTTGACCAGCTAGAAATCTGGACTTCATGTGTTTACGCTGGAATTTCTGAAGGTTGTCGTAATATCTACCAAATGCACCAATTATAGATTGTATGCACATCATATCAAGCACTAAAATAGCGTACAAACTCGAGCTGGCAGACATGTGCGGGTTTTGTAATTACATTAAGCAAAATTACAGTAAATTGCATGTTTAGATTGAAATCAGTGTGTGATGCAGTGCTAGTCAGATGTAATATCTGTATGAACATACATCCAGAGATGCCAGTGTACATGTCGCTGAAGCGTGGGTCTCTCTCCTGCGAGAACAGCGAATCGGTTTTGTCGATGGTCTTTCCCGCCTCGTGAACGCCGGCTGGGACGCTGGCAACTGGCACCTGTGGACATCAACAAGAGCGGGTCTGTTTGTGATTGACATTTCAACTCATGAAAACTGAATGCTAATAAATGCAAAATAAGAAATTAAATAAAAGCCACAATGAACACAAACCTAACTTTACTGAAAGTATAAAACAGCACCTTTACACAAAGCAAATATATTTCCTTACATATTAACAATCAGTATATAAAATTTATTGTATAATGAAAAGATCTAGAATAATATGTTGTGTTTATATATTGCAATATATTGTATACATTGAATAATACACAAGGAACTGTTTTTTTCACACTGAAAAATGTGACAATATATTTACGTACTTATATTAATGCATATTCAATAATACACTTAATAATAAACAGATGTACATGTAATTAAATATGGTACGGTGTGTATAAATATATGAACAAATATGTAGTGTGTGTGTGTGTGTGTGTGTGTGTAAATATATATTACACATATAGGCCAATATATATATTTTTTTTAAGAAAGCAAGTAGATGGAATATATATAAAAAAAAGAAAGCTAGTGTTAGAGAGTCAGAAAGATACAATGAAGACTTATAGATACAAAGAAGACAGACAGATAAAATAGAATTAGAATAGAGAGTGATAGAGGTAGAGGATCAAATAAAGACTCAGCTGCTCGGATTGAGTTGGGCAGGTCATTCCACCAGGTGGGAACAGTTAATGAAAAAGTCCGTGAAAGTGATTTTGTGCCTCTTTGGGATGAACAATAATGCATCTTTTACTTGCAGAACGCAAGCTTCTAGAGGGCACATAGGTTTGAAGTAGTGAATTTAGGTAAAGGTGTGCAGAGTCAGTGGTGGTTTTGTAGGCAAACATTAATGCCTTGAATTTTATGCGAGCAGCTATTGGTAGGCAGTGCAAATTGATAAACAGAGGTTTGAAGTGCATTCTTTTCGGCTCATTAAAGATTAATCTTGCAGCGACATTTTGGATTAATTTTAGAGGTTTGATGGAACTGGCTGGAAGACCTGCCAAGAGAGCATTGCAATAGTCAAGCCTGGACAGAACAAGAGCTTGAACAAGGAGTTGTGAAGCATGTTCTGAAAGAAAGGGCCTGATCTTCCTAATATTGTATAAAGCAAATCTGCAGGACCGGGCAATCATCAATCATAACTCCAAAGTTTCTGGCTGTTTTTGAAGGAGTGATGGTTGATGTGTCTAACTGGAAGGTGAAATTGTGATGAAGTGATGGGTTTGTTGAAACCACCAGCAGTTCTGTCTTAGCCAGGTTGAAGGTGATGGTCCTTCATCCAGCAAGAAATGTCTGTTATACATGCTGAGATGCGAGCAGCTATCGTCAGATCATCAGGATGGAATGAGAGGTAGCGTTGAGTGTCATCAGCATAGCAGTGATACGAAAAGCCATATTTCTGAATGACAGAACCTAGTGAAGCCATGTAGACAGAGAAGAGAAGTGGTCCAAGAACTTTTGCATCTGAACTCTTCATATATTTTTATATGTATCATGCATGACTTATGCATATACTGCAGTGTATTGAAAAATACAAGCACTAGTTTCCAATATATGGAAATGTATTATTTCATATAATCGCATTATATTATTTTCCAACATATTCCCATATATTTTTGTTTTGTAAGGGCAAACACAGGAATCAATAATGACGGTCACTTCCTAACACTTTCTAAATTGCAGACAGGCGTTAAACACTCAGACTGTAAACGCTGATGGTTGCTACCCATGTGTGAGACGTTATCCATTTTCAACAAACAATCCTCTGCTTTATTAAGACTGACTCAAATGACCCCTTTAACAAAAACAACATATGATATAACATAACAAAATTAACACTTATGACTCAAAGCAAATGTGTGTTAAGTTGTAAAAGTTGTTAAAGAAAGATAAAGACGGAGGGTATATACCAAATGTGTGACTTCACCTCATAACTATGGCCTATTTTTATAGCACAGATCCACAGAGAGGGAGTTAATGCTCCACGGCTGAAATGACTACAATTATGCAGATTCTCTATCGCATTTATCAGTCATTAGCCACAGTAACATACAATGCCGTTCCAGCATGCATCTCATCCTAACACTTGTCACAAAGCATCAAGTGCACAACAGTGACCTCACACTTTGCACTGGAATCGATTCTGGATGATTTTTTTCCATTCATTTCATCCATTAGGATTTTAAAGAATGAAGAGTCCTGAGCCATGAATGAAATCAGTGGTTTTGAGATGAATTAAAACATTACAAACTCAGATTTGAAGCAAACAACTACTTGAAAATCAGGAAAACAGACCTAAAGTTGGCATGAAATGGAAGTTGCAAAAGACTTTATTTCTAGCTTAACAAACTGTTGATTGCAATGTAAACAATGAGCATTGCATACCGGAATAGAGGCAGAAATTAATGCAATTTGCTTGTATATATCATCAAGTGAACATAGGATGAGCAAGTTATGACTATTTGAATAAAGATGACATTTTTTGTAAAAAACAAAAATAAATAAATAAATAAAAAAAAATGCATGGATCAGTTGTTGCATGCAAAAAACATTAAAAATAATGTTTAATTTTGATTTCATGCTGACTTTGGATTATTTTATGAGACAATGAAATACACATCCCATGAAGCATTGCAAACGACATAATTAAATGAGACACAACAGTGTACAATATATAATAGTGTAATATAACTGTTTACTTTTTCCCTTATTAGTATATACTTATTTCTTCATTTCAGATTTGCACATATTAGACCTGTACACCATAATTGTCTATATTATATATTGTGTTTTTGCTATTTGTACATTGCCTATTTGTATATTATTCTTTTATTATCTGTGTCCTGTCCTGTTGCTGTCTTTCTTTTGCACTGTAGAGCTTCTGTCACAAAAACAAATTCCTCGTATGTGTAAGCATACCTGGCCAATAAAGCTCATTCTGATTCTGATTCTGATTCTGATAGACAGAATGTATTTTACTAGTTGTCTAATACGTTTGTTTATTTTTAATGCCACACCAGCTTCTTTGCATATTTTCACTATAAAAATCATACTTGGGTTGCTAAAATTACAATTTTAATAACTTTAATGTATTAACTTTAATGTAAATAAAATATTTAAGACTATTTTTTCTTAAAATGTATGAAAATGACTTTGAATTAACCTTTTCAAGGGTGTCAACAGAATAAAACAACTTTGATACACAAAACAGAAAAGCTAAAGGAGAAGATCAGGGTAATGCTTGTGAAAAAGTCTCAACATATCAACTGTTTCTCCTAGACAGCAATGAGATTAAACAGAGAACAAAATGGAGACTTCTTCTAAAAAGAACCACCTGAGGAATTAAATTCATTAAAATAAATATAATTAAATTAAAGTAAATAAAATTGTAAAAAAAAAAAATAATAATTTAGATGATGCAATAGTCATCTCTGCAACCATACACAGGAAAAATGATTTGGAGAATTAATTGGACACTGTTAAACAAATAAAATATTTTATCTTTTTTAGCACACACTTTTCTTGTTTTGATTTTTTTATTATTATTTATTTATTTAAAAACAGAAAAAAACTGGTGTCCAGTTTTTGTAGATTTAGAGAAACATCACAGATCTCAATATGAACACTTCTCATCAAATGAAGACCAAATAATCTGAGCTGCTATTCACATTCATTTCATAACTCTATTTAGTACAGAGTATATCGTATATATAGTATGACAACAATCATCTAAGACAAAGCCGATGAAACATACCGTGTTAACTCCAGTAAGTCTCTGGAGCTATTAAACAGCACTTCTGGAGCTTCATTGGCTGATATTCAATTTGAAGTATAAATCTAAAACAGCTTCAGCTGTGACACTGATTTAAGAGGGACTTGCATATAAAATGAAGGAGGATAAATTATACGTACTACACCAGCTAAAGAGAGTAATGCACCTGTAAGACTAAATGACGGACTGAGAGAAAAGAGTGCGTGTGTGTGTTTGCGCGCACGCACCTGCGACAGGTCATAAGCAGTCAATCCGTCTCTCTGGTGAACCTCAATCTCGGCCTGCTGTTGCTGCTGAAGCTGCCTGCAATAAAACACACGCAACACACAACTGCTGTTTATCACACTCCCCAATGAGTAAAAGCATCATTAACTGCTCATGTAGATTACACACATATACCAGTCAGATAAACGACCCCAAATGAATATTCGGTTTCAGTGAAAACAGATCAATCATATGCGTAACACTCCAATCCATATTCTTTATACATTGCCTAAGTTCATCAAAGCCAAAAATCAGCCTCGGTGAAATAGTGTGGTAAATTACATGACATTATGATGAATTTAGCACATGCTTTTTAGCACACACATTTTACTACAGCAGAACACTACGTCTAGAGTTTGAACCTAAAACCTTTGGGTTGCTAGACAGGAAGTTTAACCACTAAGCCACACAATCTATATTCTATCTTAAAAATAATCTATTTACAATAATACAGTCCATAACATATACATGATCTACTGTCTACGTATGCAGCTGTATAGGCAGCATCCTAACTGAAATGGACCCTCACAAGTAACCAACTTCAAGCATGCTACATAGGCACCATGACACACATAGAAAACTGTGTGCATGATTTTAATAACATTTGCTTTTAGAATGTAGCTGTGGTTATGACAAGATCAATAAGCACAAAATAGATAATTAAAATAAAAATAATATTTATTATTATTATTATTATTATAAATAATATTAATAATAATTAGGGATGGGCATTTCTGATCATATTTCATTTCGAGTAATCCACAGGTTTGAGAAACGAGTACTCGATTAATCGGGGGTGGAGCTTAAGTGAGGGGCGGGGCGTGTGCGTCATAGCGACAATTAAAATATTTTAATTAAAGCCCTGTTAAAAACGTTATTGATAAAACTATGACAGGATTCAGAAAATAATTAAATCAACAGATTATTAAAAATCACCATCAATAGTGGTTAATACAGTAAACATTTAAAAGAAATAACAGCGTGAGGTGAAGCTGAAGCGCTTTTTCTACATGACGCATTGTATATAAAATTAATCACATAGCCTAGATACACAATATGTAAATGTTATATTACAAATTGTATTTATCTACACAAAATGCATGTGAGCTTGAACTGCGTGCCAACCAGAAAGTAGTGGATGCGCTTCTCCTGTTACAGGGCGCTTTAAAACAACGGCAACTGAAGCCCCGCAAAAAAACAAACAAACAAAAAAAAACAAACAAAAAAACAAAACAAAACAAAACAACAACAACAACAACAAAAAAAAAAAACACAAAGTTATTTTGTAGCGCGTTTTTTCCACCGCCGGTCTAATTGTAAATGCACTCGGCTTTCATCTGAGCACGTAGACCGACTGATCTTTTTGAATAAAAATATGTAGTCCTTATGTTAAGTTTTATTAGCCATGCATGGTAAACTAGTCAGGCTGTTTTTGTTTTAAGTTTAAGCAGCATAGTTAAATTATGCCGGCTTTATTTTATTTACCTTTACCGACTGATGATTTTGAAAGAAATGTTATGTTACCTAATCTTTTAAGTTTTATAGCTGTGGTAAAAATATTCAGGCTATTTTTATTTTAAGTTTACGCAGCCAAATTATGCTGGCTTCTAATTTTCGTTAGGCTATGGGCTACTTAACAGTCGTTTGGTGAAGTTGTATTAAACTTTATTTTTGCGAACCTTTTACAAAAAAAAAAAAAAAAAATTTGATCCACAACTGTTGTGATGCTGCTGAAGTAAAATATTTTGTTAAAAATAACAGTTGAATAAAATAACTAAAAAGCAGAGTAAAGTTTGTTTTATAAAACATAGAAAAAGGTAGGTTATCTTTTTAAAAACTGATCCAAAATATTTATACAAATAATAAGACACACATATTGATGGGGATAATACTGTAAAATAACTTTGTGTTTTTTTTTTGTTGTTGTTGTTTTGTTTTGTTTTTTTGTTTGTTTGTTTTTTCTGTTTTTTTGCGGGGCTTCAGTTGCCGTTGTTTTAAAGCGCCCTGTAACGGGAGAAGCGCATCCACTAGGTAGTTGGCAATGTTCACAGCTGTGTGTCTTTCCTCGAAACCTCGCGTCTCTAATACTGCGCTGTGAATTTTCCATTCATTTATGTAATGACAGGTTAGCGTCATATACGATTCAGTGGTTAGGGAGGTCCACGAGTCCGTAGTTATAGCCAACCGCGCTGCTTCGACAGACTGTCTTTTAGTGAACTAGCGCATTTTTCATATAGAGCATCAATCCTTGCAGTGACCGTTTTGCGCGATGGGACAGTATAGTGGGGCTCAACGTAATTCATTAAACGTTTAAAACCTTCACCTTCAACAAAACTAATAGGCAGCAAGTCTTCTGCTGTCATTTCTGCTATTAGCTGCGTCATCTTCTCTGCACTGCCTGTGTCGCATTTCTGTCTGATGGTGAAATCTCTTATGCTCGTCTGATTGCTGGTAGTGGCATCGGCGTCATCTGCTTTTTTGTGTTTATGTGCAAGATGGTAACGCATCGAACTCGTTGTGGAGTTGTAGACAAGTGTGGCGCTGCACATTTTACACTTGACAGTTTTTTCGTCAAGTTTTTCAAAGTGTTGCCAGACATCGCTGCGGGCTTTAGAAGCCATATTCGCTCTGTGCTCCGGTCTTGTCTCTAGACCGCAACTTCTTGCAGCCATAACCAATCAAATATCAGACTACCGCCCAAATACCAGCATAACCAATCAGAAAGAATGAAAGTAGTTTAATAATTTTTTTTTAAAAAATGCATTTTTAGAGCCAATCGATCATCGTTTTCATGCTCGATCGTCGCTGATGCTTACGAGTAATCGATTAATCGAGTACTCGTGCACATCCCTAATAATAATAATAATAAAACACACAAATATTGGTGAAAATAGTTTTAATAACATTCACTTTTAGCATGTAGCTATGCTACTGATGAGATCAATAAGCACAAAATCAATAATCATCATCATCATCATCATCATCATCATCATCTTATTAATCATATATGTAATATTTTATATAAAATGTCAAATTTTTATTTTTAGATGTATTATTTTTATTGTTGTGTTTGTTAACAACAACATCACCACCACCACCACCTAATCTTATAACATTAAATAATAATAATAATAATAATAATAAAAATAATAATAATTATTATTATTATTATTATTATTATTTTAGCAATAATTATATTGTTATATTATACTAACAATAAATAAAACAATTTAGTAATTTTAAATTAATAATAACAACAACTACAATTATACCTATTCCTATAATATTAATATATAATTTATTATTTTTATTATAATTACTACCGTTATAGCAATAACTATATTATATTATATTATATTATAGTACAAATAATTTAATCATAATAATATTAAATTAATAATGACAAAAACAAACAATTATTATTCAAATTATTACTGTAATAATAATAATAATAATAATAATACACAGCACATACAAATACTGCGTAGTCCATTTTAAATTAGCCCGAGCTTGAAAATAATATATTTACAACCAACATTTATCGCACTAAAAGACAGTGAGCATGTCGCAGTGCATTATGGGGTAAAAGAGCAGACATGCACTGGTGTCTCAGCATAATCACACAGCCTAACTTTTGAGTCAAAAAATGCATCTTCGATGCCTTAAAATCCTGCCTACGTGGGCAGCTAACTAGGTTTGGAACCAAGCTTTTGTGTTTTCAAAGGAAAACCGATTCTCTGGCCGCTTTTGAGCTGAATGGAAACTCCCTTTTGAGAAGCAAAGACGTCTGTGTTCAGTTTCACTATCAATAAGATGTGCCATTGAGCTGCATATATGCCTGCAAATGAAAAAAGGGCCGCTTTCCTTATCTAAAGGAAAGCATATTACCTCAAAACAAAAAAAAAAAAAACCCTATTAAATCAAGAGCTGGTAGGAAATTGCCCATGAAGACACACAGACGCAGACATTAGCGGTCTGAAATGCGCGCACACATTTTGGGATCACACTAGGCCACCTGAAGCAACAGAGGAAAGAGATGGATCAAACCCAAAACACTGAACTGCACTTGAACTTCTCGAGGACAGAAAGAACGGAGAGGAAAATCTGAAACAAAAATGCAAAAAGGGCAAAAACATCCAAGCATCCAAGTTTCCACAGGAACCCAAACTCTCCCCTGCCTCCCTCCGCAATTAACTCACTACGTCTCTAAATGTGAAAAACCATTACAGAACGCCACAGCGCTTTCATCTCGGCATGGGAAATCATGAGCCGGTAACGTGTCGCCGGTGATGTTTCTGAATGGGAAGAGTCTCGGAGGATGCGAGTGTGAGAGCGAGACCCGGCCAAATCCCCGGAGCACCTACGGGACGGATCACGGTTGTCATGGTAACAAAGGAAGAGTGAGTGGCGCAAAACTGGACTGTGCGTGCTGAGAGAGACGGATATAAATGGAGACAAGCGGAGAGACTGAGACAGAAAATAAGAGAGACAAGAGAACAGCATGTACTGACTGATTATTTCCAGAAACTCACCATCTTTGCCGAAACACACAGAGACCAACATGAATGTGTGTTTTTAGGGAAATTTTCCTGAATTAGGGTCATGCCCAACAAACACTGAAAAATGTTTTGGTAATATACAGATACTAAAAACAGTCTTCTATTAGTGAAACTGAATAAAATGAGACGAAATGAAATAAAATATAATAAATAAAATAAAATAATAAAACATATGACAAGTGGTTTGGAGAATGGATAGAATGGATGAATTATATTAGGATAAATAATTTCTATTCACAGGAAAATTTATTTTTATTGCACAAAAAATAAAAGATTAAAAAAAACTAAATAACAAATGCAAAAATGGATGGATGGATGGATGATAATCAGGCAAAATCTTATTTTTTATAAACAGAATTATCTTTATTGCACAAAAAACAACAACAACAACAACAACAAAAAAAAATTCTGAAATAGGCTCCAGCATCCCCATAACCCTGCACAGGACAAGAGGTTTGGAGAATAGATGGATTATAATTATAGACAAAATTATCTTAAATTCTATAAAAAGGCAAAATTATTGTATTTTTATCAGACTAAATAAATAATGTATAATAAATAAAATGGATGGATGGATACAAATTTTATTTTATTTTTCCCACTGAAATGTATTTTCCTATGAAGTTGCATTTCTACATTGTACTGCAAAAAAGACTAAAAATAGCATGAAATAAATTAGTTAAAAAGAGAAATCTAAGCTTTGTCTAGCTGACTATTCATTCAGAGCAATTACAAACAGCCGTGTTGTTCACCTATTAACACGGCTGTTGAAGCAGACTCAAAAGCATGCTTTCTAACCATTCTCAATGGTTAAGCTAGTTAAAGAGTTGACACAGCACACTCGCATCCAAAACACAGATGCTGTTGGTCTTGCAGAAGTGATTTATGCTATAATTGGGCCGCATAATGAGACACAGCATCACCTTCCCTTCATCTGCACTTCAACTGAACAAACTTTCATAACAGGGCCGACTGGAGTTCCATCTTTACTAAAATCTGCATCTGGATCAGTTTCTGCCTGTCTGAAGGGAGAATACGTAACTTTGGCAAACAGTATTTTAGTTTTGAAGCTGCTTTTCCACACAAAACTGTATTTATGATTTCATGTCAGCCAAATCAATTTCATGTGCATTTATCTTTCTAGGCTGTGCACTCCTTTGCTCAGCAAAAGCACATCATTTTGCAATAAAATATCAACACTCATAATACAGTATCAAATGTTCTCTCAAACAAAAAAAGCTAATAAAAGTGCAGCACCTCTGAATGCCATGCATTCATGCAGCGCTCGTCCAGCAGATTTGACGGCGGCATGATCTGTGTGTCTATCTGGCGCCTGTAACAAAATATCGAATCTTTTGTTTCAGAATTGCTAATGATCTGTCTGATTGTTCTGAGGATCTAAAAGCTGTACGTCCTTTATATGAAGATGTCTGTAGATGGATATCTAGGTTTTGTGGTGGTGTGGCATTACGTTTAAAGCACACACAGACTGGAGATTCAAACCCCAGATGAATCCCAGTGATTCATCACCGTCCCCTTCAGTAACACAGCTTACAAGACAAACACGGCTGGTCATTTTAAGGCCAAACAATAGAGCTACAAACAAATCTTTATATTTTTTTAGCCTGTTGTTGAGATGGACCCATAATTTCAACAATCAGACTATGTAATATAGTAATAATATGCACTACATGCAATACCATTCAAAACTTAGCTGGTAAAAACTTTAAAGAAATTGTTTCTTGAGCAGTGAATCAGCAAATTAGAATGATTTCTGAAGTATCATGTCACACTGAAGACTGGAGTAATGATGCTAAAAATTCAGCTTTGCATCACAGTAATAAATTACATTTTAAAATATATTTAAATAGAAAACAAATATTTCAAATTGTAATAATATTTTACTTTTTATTTTATTTATTTATTTATGTTTTTTTACAGTATTTGTGATCAAATAAATGCCAACCTTGGTAAGCAGAAGAGATTCTTTCAAAAAGAAAAAAACAAAAAGAAAAAAAAACAACTTTTGAACAGTAGTGTATATTTTTACTGCTGAATCAATGTTTCACTGAAATGCACAATTCTAATATAGTAATTTGCAGTAATGAACTCTGCTTCCAGACTATATCTGCATTTTTGATACTGATTTTATGATAATCTTCCCTTTCACAGAAACTCTGAAATCTCATGTGCAACTGCATTGAGACTGACACAATTAACGCCAAGCATCATTAGTTCTCGCCTATGTTCAAATATATAGAATGAAGAATGAGATTTGAGAGCCGCCACACAAGGGATTCTCCATAAATAACCTAAATTAGACGTCAGAACTTGAAAATAGAGCACATGAACTACTTTTATGGTGTTTTTGGAGCTTGACAGACGATTATAAATGGTCATTGTGCAGGAAGAGCTGCATGAAGATTTACATGGAATGACAACATAAGCGAAAGTAAATAATGACTGAATTGTCATTTTCTTAATTCCTTTAAACACAGCGCATGTCAGTCTGTAACACTGAGCATTTGGCTCTGTTTGTGCTGTTTACGTCTTATCTGCTTACCTACCACACGGTCTGTCTGAGGGGTGAGTGTTTATCGCTCTCTCCATGCCCTCTCTCAGCCACAGCATTACTGTCTATTCTGCAGGCAGTTTGCCAGTCTGGCGCGCCGAAGCTCCCGTCTCACCTTGGCTCCACTGTGCATGAATATTCATCTCACCAGTGCCCGCTGCTGTTATTATTTACCCATAATCTCAAAGTCAATACGGAGAGAACGACACCTAATGTGAGAAAGCCTTGTTTATTTCTGCCCATTTTTGTGGATATCCGTCACGCTGGGATTTCTTGGCTTGCGCACTGCAAAAACTCATTTGCTTAATCAGTATTTCAGTCTTGTTCTCTAGTAAAAATATCTAAACGCCACTCAAACAAGCTGATTTTACATTTAATAGATATTAAGAGTTGTTTTCAGAAAATTTATCTTGAATTAAGCTTGTTATTATGCGATTGGTGAATTGTTTTTTCTTGTTCCTCCCTCTGAATGTTTATGATACAATGGACAAAAAAGTAAATCAGAGTCAAATCAATCTGTCATTAGCCAATGACAGTTTAGTATTATTATATTTAACTAAGACTTTAATAAAAACTAAAACCATAAAATCATTTTTTCCCTAACATAAAATAAACACAAAAATAAAATAAATTTTAAACATAAATTAAAACATATTAAATTAAAACATAAAAATTTAATTTCTAATTTCAATTTAGTTTAATTTGATGTACTAAAATAACACTAAAATAACAATTAATAAAAACTATACAGAAAACTTTTGTAACATTATACATGTCTTTACCTTTGATCTATTTAATACAAAAATGACTAAGAATTACTGCTTCATATTTTTGTGGAAATCGTGACTTTTTAGGATTCTTTGATGAAAATAAAGTTCAAAAGAACGTTTATTTCAAATAGAATTTTTTGTAACATTATAAATGTCTTTACTGCCACTTTCGATCAATTTCATGCATCCTTGCTGAATAAAAGAATTAATTTCTTTAAAAAACGAAACAAATCATACTGACCCCAAACTTACAAAAACTCTATACACACACATAAAAAAAAAGAAAAACTACTAGAAATCCCCAAAACACACATCAAAATGACTAAAACTAACTACAATTAAAATGAGAACACAAAATATAAAAAAATAATAATAAAAAAAAACTATAACAGTATCTCAATGACACTAAAATAACATTGCACAAGACCTTTCATTTTGCTCGCCTCACATTCACGTCATGCTATAAAATCTCAATGAGAACACTAAGCTCAAAAGAGGCAAAAGAGACTCTGCCTCCCTCTGAACCTTCATCTGCTGATATTGCTTTCTGAAGATGATTTACACACCATTTAATCTCTTAGTTTGCAATTTTTGTGCTTTTTTTTTTGGTTTATTTTTGTGAAACTAATAATTTTCTTGTCCAATTTTACTTTTAAGGAGGCTCTGCCTTTCTAGCTTCCTCAGAGAAAACGCCCCAGGGCGACTCATTCCGGCATTCTTCCACGTGTCATGGGCTGGGGAGTCTGGGATAGATGATGCCACGTGTGATGAATGTCTCCCATATATTCACACTCTCCCAAATGTACAACACACACACACAATCACTCAGGTGTCAGGCACACACACTCGGTGTTGCATCCACACACACCTTATTCCACCAAAGTCAGACATTGTTAGACTCAGACTGCCCAAAAATGGCTTGAATGAAAACAGGTGTGGTTTTATATATATATATATATATATATATATATATATATATATATATATTAGGGCTGTCAATCGATTAAAATATTTAATCGCGATTAATCGCATGAATGTCATGAGTTAACTCGCGATTAATCACAATTTAATCGCACATTTTTATCTGTTCTAAATGTACCTTAAATTAATACTTTTCATGTTTTAAATACTCTAATCAACATGGGAAATGACAAATATGGATTCTTTATGCAATATGTTTATTATTAGAGAAACCACAGTTAACAGAGCCTGAAGACTAGACATGTTTCAAAGATCATAGATGTGTTTCAAAGAACTTGCTCATGTCTATTAGACACATGAAAAAAGAAATACCAGGTTCCCATTACTTCTCTTTCTTTGCACTGAACAATTTACTTACACAAACCTGTTTACATTTCCGCATGACAGGGCATCTCACTTCTTCTGAACATGCAAAATGTACATTTATTATTTATTATTACATTTGTTTGCCTCTCTGTGCCCACATACTGTATTTTGATGCAGCTAAATTCTCAATAAAACTGTTTTCATTGATATATTTTACTGTTTCTGTTGTCAGACAACGGAATGAATATGAAATAGTGACTGAAACGCGACCCATAGGACTAAATAACCAGCTCTCCCTTCCAAGATGTTAATCTGCACAAAAATCCTGATTTATAATCCAGCCATCGTCTGATAAAATCAAATAGGCTATACATAAGATAAAGACAATAGCTGTGCTGTGATTTCGGCTATACTTGCATGTTAAATTAGAGAAGCAACATAATATCTGTTTTAACTGAAAGTACTGTTCCTCTCATCCGCGCGCTGAACAGAGCAGACGCGGAGAGAGAGAGAGAGAGAGAGAGAGAGAGAGAGAGAGAGAGAGAGGAGGTGTGCGCAGCGGGAAAGAGAGACCTTGCGCTCGCGCAGCAGTACCGGCGAGTCTCAGAAACTAAATAAGGTTTGGGCAAACTCTATAAAGATTGGTCGCTAGGCGCTTTTTGGAAAAAAATAAATAAATAAAAAAATAAAAAAGTTGCTAAAGTGGTCTGAAAAGTCGCTAAGTTGGCAACACTGTCAGCATCTCCATCCATTTCCATTTCTCCAACTATAGTAGTACGGGCTAGACCAGGGGTCAAACAGAAAGTGTGCACTGCGTTAATAAAATTAGTGCCGCTAAAATTAATTTGTGTTAACGCATAAAATATGAATAAAATATGATTACATTTAGTCCACAAGACAAAAAAAAAAAAAAAAAGCTTAAATTACTAAAATAACCCCATGCAAAAGTTTGTGAACTGTTGGTTGTTAATACTGTGTGTGGTTACCTGGATGATCCACGACTGTTTTTTGTTTTGTGATGGTTGTTCATGAGTCCCTTGTTTGTTCTGAACAGTTAATGTCCTGTGGAAACTTCAGGTTTCCAGCATCTTTTGCATATTTGAACCCTTTCCAGCAGTGACTGTATGATTTTGAGATCCATCTTTTAACACTGAGGACAATTGAGGGACTCAAACACAACTATTAAAAAAGATTCACTGATCCTCCAGAAGAAAACATAATGCATTAAGAGCCGGGGGGTGAAAACGTTTTGAATTTGAAGATCAAGGTAAATTGTACTTAATTTGTTTTCCAGGAAACATGCAAGTATGCATGCAAGCATGCAAGTTTTCAGGTTCTCTCCATGTTCAGTAGCGTGGAAATATAGAGCAGTACATGAACACTTATTCCACACACAAAACAAACACGCAGTGAACATAATGAGATCTCGAACATTACAATGTGCAAAGATTCCCTTGTTTTTCATTGTGTGAAGAGAATTACTGGTGAGGAAATTATGAAATGATGAGAAAGTTTATTGACCATGGAAGAGGGGAATGTCCTTTTTGTAACAGACCCGATTTTATTAGCATTCATTAGCAGTGTTGCGGAAGCTACTTCGAAACCACTGTTTGAAATCAAGCTATAAACTTCCTATAACTCAAATTAGACAAACCACATTTTATCTACCCTTTAGATATTCCCATGTTAAAAAAAAAAACAGCTTAAACTATCTTAAAACAGTCTGAAAAGCTGACATTAAAAAAAAATCAGTCACTTATGAGGTTTAATTTCAGTTAGATGCTCTCTTAACCCACCTTTTCCATCAAACAACAGATCATAAGTCATTTATTTCAAGTGGAGAGACATTTGCGGCTAGACTGTGTGCAACCACCAGGCAGGATGTGATGTATGCTAATCAAAATGATTTGCACTAAAAGTGAGAATCAGAATTTTTTGCAACAAAACATTCATACATTTTTTCCGCAAATGGGCTGTTATGAATAATCATGTCTGGAATAATTATTGTCTAATTATTTACATTGATTAGCCCTAGAAAACCTACTATGCTTTTCTTTCAAACGTATTGGTGGTCATTTATTTTGTGTGGATAATATATATGCATTCATTCATTATTTATTCATTTTACAAAGTGGAAGCAACTTCACGACTAATTTGAAAGCTGGCATCAAAAGGCGGCTGCCTATATAGGCAGCAGACAACAAGTCAGCTCTATAGGTTTTGTAACAGTACACTGACAGATTAGAATAGGGTAACTAAATATGTACTGTGAAAATAGTCTCATTTACTATTTTCACCTCCCTGGACCATATCCTTAGACAACCCCACCCTAAAAGACAAAAAAAAAAAATACACCCAAAGTTGCACCTGAGGGCAAAGTAAATACAGCCTGCTTTAAATGCACATCTACATGTTCACAGGACCTGTGTGGGCATAAATCAAGCCCATTCTGCCAACACCAGATGAACAGGCAAATACTTCAGAAGTGTTAAACAGAAGGAGAATAAATGATATTGATTTCAGGCTCGAGGCCACAGAGGCCCAAACATCTCGAGGCAGGTCACATGGTTGTGGCTGACTGGTGCTAATTACAGAAACCACCCAAAACCATCAGTCATTAAAGAAGAGCACTTGTTTGCATACTGCTATGAAAGTGTGCAATTAGTGATGCACTAAAATGGATTTTTTTTTTTTTTTACCTAAAAAAAAAACTAAACTGAAATGTATTTTTTTTCCTTTAGCAAGAAAACAAAATCAAAACCAAAACTAAAGTTAATGTAATAATCAAGTGATTACATTTATTTAATAATCAACACTCAATTAAAAGTATATATAGAGTTGTATATAAAATTATTTAATGATGTGATTATGTTTGTACTCTAATTTGCTGAAATATAAACATTTAAATGGCGGCTGTAATAAAAACTTGTTTTCATGACAGATTCATTCAAACTTACATTGAATAATGACAACTACGGTTAAGGAAAAAGGTTATGTAATATAATTCACGTTTAACAAAAAGCTCTTTTCTGGAGTTATTTTTTTTCTAGCTCAATACTGAATTTATGTATGTTTATGTGATTTTGCTGAGGTAAATGTAACATTACATCACATACTGTTTACAAGCTCTTTATCGACGTCTTTTTTAAAACAAGAAATCAATACTGTTAATCTAGCACTAGTGTCCACACATCTGACATCTGTTGGGGTTTATCCGCGTTGTGTGTGCACAGAATAGACATGGGTACACTCAGAAATGCTAATTTTACGCTACTGCAAGAGTCAATGATTTCAGTCCTCCAAAACGGTTTTGGCCGAAACTGAAAATTCATTTTGGTGCAACAGCATTCGGCATCATAGGATATTAGGCATTCCCAACAAAGTATGACAAGTCTATTGTGACAGCCTTCAAAGAGATTAAATGAGAAGGTTGGACATACTTGACATTGGTGTTGGTGCAGATGATGTACTCGATCTCGTCTGAATAAGGGTTCTGGAAGGTGAAGCTGCTGGTTCTGATGAGCATCCACTCTCGGTTCTTCATCCGGAAGCGGTACATTACCGAGAGAACCTGCCCTTTCAGCTTGACCACCTAAACACAACAGAAGAACACAGTTCACTTCACATGCATTTACATCGTAGAAATTTAAATCTGTAAGAACCAGCAAATACAAACAAAACTAAAAACAGAAGTCTAGTTGCAACAGCATAGCCTAGTTACGATGCGAAGTCACAACTTGCACACTACTAAATATGTTTGCATTGCATTATTAAACTTGAAATGTATAAACTATATATGTACAGAAGCTTTTGACCGGAAGAAAATGTTGGAATAAAACAGTAGGTTTATTGTATTGCATCAATAAGCTCATTTAGACATATATCATGAAGGTTATACTTTTTATGAGAGAGAACATTATGTGAATAAATGACTTGATAGTAACTCTTCAACACAAACTGGATCTTAAGTGTGCACATACCAAAAAAAATAAAAAATAAAGAAATAAATCACTTTTTTGTATTTATTTACTGCTCCTCTTTTGAATGATTTTAAATGTCAATAATGAAATACCGTCATGGGTATTTTATAACTATCATTTTTCAATGAAAGCTTATTTTCGCCATAAGGCAAAAAAAGTTAGAACTGAAATTCACTGCATTTCAACCACTTCTGATAAGAATTTTGAAGGCTGCTATAGGATTATTGATGGTAGACATCAAATTATGCAATTACATATTACCTTGTGGAGAACTTAAAACCTTTTAGATAACTAATGGTGCAAATAAATTAAGTACAGCGTTAGTTACAAACTAGCTAGTATTTACTAAGCCTCTAATGTGGACTTTATTATTTAAGTAAGAACATACAAATGGCTGGTGCAACCCTACTGGGGTCTTTATTTTAATGCTTGACATGAGTGAACAATGACTGTAATCAGTGAAAGAATCAGCAAAATATGACCAATCGGTTCCTACAGCAAATACCAAACCTATTATCAAAGTCCCCCACTAGGATCCAAAATTAACGCTCGTCGAGTGCCAAATGTGAACACAAATTGGGTTTAGGAATTAGAAACTTGAGGAATATTACATGCTTTATGCAAGAATGATAATCTGTCCCTCATTGATGCTGGTGACATGATTCAATTCAGAAAACAATCAAACCCGATGCACTTCAGACACCGTCAATGACTAACAACATTTACCTCAGAGGAAAATCTACCATCATTGGTTTTTCTAGGATGCATAAGGGTTTTTTTCCTTTCAGAACTAGCAACACGAGCAATATTCCTCACATTATGATGCAAAAAAAAAATATATATATATATGTACGAGGAACAAGATGTCAATTTGTCTTCATGCTTTTGTGACAAGTAAGACTGGCTCATTTTGAGCTAAGGTCAGACTCTGAACCCCATCCACATGCTCTCCACACAGTCACCTCTATTGTCACTTAAAGTAGTGTTCACCCATCCAAATACAGAGATCGCTTTAAATAAAAAAGCTGTGTTCAGACAAAACAACTTTCCACTCAGCAGAGCATGAAAGACAACGAGAAAGATCTTCAGAGTTCAAAAAACCTTATAAAGTATCTACCGAAAATGGCTCTCTTAAACAAACAGCACAGACAGCCGCAATTCAAGTGAGTAAAAAACACAGTAAGTTCAAAGAATAAAAAGATAGAAACTTGACTTTTCTGGATGTATATCCTGCTTTGAAAGAGGAGAGAGGATATTGGATATTAGTCTTGGCGACAAGAGGCCACTTTCCTTTTCGGGATCTCAGGAGGGAAAGAGACAAACATTTTAACTTCTTAAACATATCCCAGAGCTCATTGTGTCTCAAACCAAACCTGAAGTCACATGACTCACATCAAGACTTCAATTCACCTCTCAACAGAATCACCTCGCACTGCTTTGACGTGAAAAGAGCTGCAAACAGAGTCACTGAAGGGCAATTTTTTTGCTGCTTGGTAGTAAGAAACTGAGAACTGAGTGTACATAGTTAAACAGTAAACACCTGAATTGGAGCTGATAACAGAAAAACATCCAAACAATTGCTTTTTGACATCACAGAAAGGATAAAAAGCTCATTCACTGTCCTCGAAGCTCTCAGAGCAATACAGAGTTTAATATATTAGGAAACATCAATGTAAATCATATCTTAACCTTTCATTCTGTGATAAGATTAAACTGCAAACCATTTTTTTTACTTTACTGTAATCTGATGTAATTCTGAGAAACAGAATGTTCAATGACTTTGATTAAGGACTCACGAATATAGAAATTTTTGCCAATACTAATAATTATTTAGATTTAAAAGCCAATAACTGATATATTGATGGACAACAGATACCAATCTACATTGTGAGACTGATAACAAAAATATATGCTCGTCTTTAAAGTTCAGATCTCCATCAGTGTCATTTTAGTATTATTTCTATATTACTATAATATTTATTAATATATTGAATTAGCTTTTTTATCAGTTTTTTATTTTTTGCTTTGTTATGTGCTTTTGTCATTTTTATTAGCTTTTGGATTCTTAAATATTTATATTCAACTTTAATTAAACTTTATTTATGTTTTAGTAATTCTAGTACGTCAGGTTATTTTATTTCAGTTATGTGCCAAGGCAATATTTCCCATTTCTGTTCAGCTTTTATCTAATACTGTGTTATCTAATATTTGTATTTTATTTCAGCCTGATTTCAATTTAAAAAAATGAAATCTATTTGCTTCTAAATGACCCCAAACATCATGAAAAGTGAAAAAACTGCTTTTAATTTACAACAGGTGCAACTACAGAAAAGTTTTAATTTAGCAAATGTAGATCTATGGCAATAAAGAAATCATGCATGCATGTGTGTAACAAAGAACAAAAATCTTAATGAATAAACATTTTATTAATTTGTGTTTAAAACCAACAGGCCAACTAGAATTAATGTAGGCCTAGAACTAAATTTTTTTTGGCATAAATACACTTATTTTACTGAAGTTACAAGTCACATGACCACTGATATACAGTATTGTGCATCCCTAGCTGTGATGTATCCATTTGGAATTGATTGGATTGTGAATGAAGCTGGGCGGTTGAGACACTAAATGGTGAGACACTAAAAAATAAGAGGGATTTAGGAAAGTCTTTTTAATGGTAAAGCAAGTTATTAAATCAGATTAGATTCAATTATAAAAGCAGGAACGTGTATTAAAGGGTCAATTTAAAATTTAAGTTGACTTTAGGGAAGCCAGAGAATTTTGGATTGTGAAATCAGGGCAGGATCTTAGATTTATATCTCTCTACGGTTTTCTTTTTCCATTCTTTCATGACAAATGGTCTCTTCATCTTCACGCGGTAAAGAATCTGTCAAGTAAGAATCCAGTAGTCCACAACATCAAGTGATTTCGAGCAACCCCGTGAATGTATATTGTTCTAGCCTCTGACATCTGCCGGGACTCAGTAACGAAACTACAGGCCAAGAATAACACGCTTTCACTGTCTCGCTACGCATAAATTGTCGGCTTTTGTTCCACTTGGCTTCAAAAGATAAGACGCAGATAAGACTCAGAAACAGGTGTGTGTTTGTGGACGCTACCGCGTGTGTGTGTGTCTCAAGTTTTGAAGACGTCCAGTTATCTGAAGGCTTTTCTGGATGTCAGCCAGAGGGGTCTTTATCAGCCGTCAACAGACCTACGCAGTGAAACAGGCGAAAGTACTTTGACAAATCTCTTTGTGGCGTACCTGACCACTCAACCTTGGTCTTCCGGGAAAAGCGAGGTGGAGGATTTGAGGGGCTTTTAAGAAGCAAAGCACGTAATATAGAGGGCACGATCATCTAGGGAGTAAAAACACTGCACCCACCCTTCAAGTGCCTACAATATCATCCCATGGGGTGGAATACCAACACACACACACACAGACACACACACACACACACACACACACACACACACACACACACGAAAGGCATAAATGTGCGGGGATATCAGGATGTGAGGAGAATACTGATGATAGCTGTAAACTCCCAGACGGGAAGTTGAAGACAAAGAAAAAGGGGCCAAAAAAGAGCAAAAGCTGGGGGAATAAAGAGCAGGATAAAAGAAAAACAGAGAGTTTTTGTAAAAGACCAAAGATAAGGAGACAGGATGAGGTAAAGAGCAGGAACAGAGGTGATGAGACAGAAGTGAAAACTAAAACTTTTAAAATTAATTTTCACTCATTGAAATAAAGATGAAATAAAATAAAATATAAATATTAGATGGAAAAACTTGTTAGTTTAAACTATTTAGTTACCAAGGTAACATTGATATTTTTGTTTAAATTGAAACAGCAAAATTACTAGAATTGAAACTGAAACAAAAATCAAAGCTAAATAGAAAAATTAAAAACCAACAAAAATCACAAATGAATTTAACAAACATACTAAAATTGATATGGAAATTGAACATATAAAATAATTATAAAATATTAAACCATTAAAAAAACACTACAATAGTACACAAATAATATGACAAGAACATAAAAAGAGACAAAACACCAGAAAGATAATAAACTATTAAAAACCATTTTCATTAATTGAAATAATGCAGAAATTAAATAAATGAGATGAAAAACTTAGTTGGCAATGCAACATTTCTAATTGGTTTAAATCGAAGTAATACAATTACTAGATTGGAAACTGAAATCATTTAAATTAAACCTAAATAGAAATATTAAAAACTAGTAAAAATTACAAAAAAATACTCAAATTAAAATGAAAATTGAAAATACATAAAGAAAAAGAAAAAATCTGAAGAAACACTATAATATAGTATATAAATAATACAAAGAAATAAAGAATACCAGGAAAAACAAGGAAAAAGGGGCTAAAAAAGACCAAAAGCATGAACAATAACAAGCAGGATAAAAGAAAGATTTTGCAAACAACTAAAGATATATAGATGAGGTAAAGAACAGGAACAGAGGTGACCTGACAGGAACAAAATGAAAAAAAAAGGACAAAAGCAAAAATATAAAAATTAAATCTACCTATAAAATATTAAAAATATGAATAAACCCTATAATAGAACATGAGCAACTCATAACACAAAAAAAACAAAGAAACAAAATGCCAGACGGGAAGTTATGGGTTAAAGAAAGGGGGCTGAAAAAGACAAAGTCAGGAAAATAAGGAGCAGGATAAAAGAAAAACAGCAGGTTTTTGTAAAAGAGCAAAGATAAAGAGCTAGGATGAGGTAAAGAGCAGGAACAGAGGTGGTGACAGGAAGAGAGAGAGGAGGAAGTCAAAAGAGCTTCTGAAGAGCACCAGCTTGCGGTTTAATTGGCAACGGGATACAAAAACAGAAAGACAAACAAGAACCGCTGCAACAGAGAAAACCTCTTCAAATGTCCAAACACAAGACTGTGGAAGTGACCACTCAACCACTCTTCACCGTTCTCCTCAGGTACTCGACGGACTCAGAGAAACTCTCAGCGGTAGCCAATCAACACCTACTAACCGATGGAGACTTGCAAACAGCACTCAAGTTCACTTCCTAGCACTGACTGGAGTGGGGAAGCAAAGGGTTGTGGCGCAAGTTGAGAAGAATTTGTTTTTCTTGGCAAGCAGCGTTCACATAATGTCACCCCAGAGCTCAGAGTTTGCTCTTTCACAGCTCTGTAGTCTATTGAGTTCACCATGTCACCTTCTCTTAGATGTTTCTCCTAAAATTCCTGAGAAGAAACAAATATAACTGACATACATTGAGACTTGAACTATAAAATTAATGTGGTCACCAGCTCAGATCAATTTCTCTTGAGGAAACTTCATGAGAAAAGCTTACGTTCATATAGAGAAATCTGATAATCATGGGCCAGATTCATGTCTTCTTTGGAAAGAAGTTAAAGTCTTGCCAAAGACTCGCTGATCAACTCAATGAGAAACACCTCAAATGACATCTACAGACAGATTAGAACAACATGTTGCATGTTCTAATGTGCTGTGATTTTTAATGGTTATTTTTAAAGAATCTGTCTGTTGCATTCATTTGTGCTTTGTCTTTATTCTGCTAGATTTATTAAAAAGTTCAAGGAAAGATTTAGGAAGTTTGTACAAATGTTCCCAATTACAAATAGCCTGACTATATGGCGCTTTTTGATGAAAATTCACTGATCACTTCAAATGCCGACATTTTGCACTGCCTGCACATACAATACAAATAACAATAAGTCTACACATTATTTTTGCCATGACTAGCTCGACAGGAATTGTTGCATTATTTTAGGGAATTGCATCTCCGTACCTGAGGCCAATACGATATGCATCTCGATACACAGCCTATGATACGATAAATTAAAGATACATATGAAGCAGCATGCGATGCAATTCGAATTTCGATTCGATTCAACACAATGAGATTCAATGCTTGTTAATCTATATTCTATGTGACTCTCAGGACACGCCTCGGTCTCCGTAGTGTTGTGATACATCATATTCACATAGTGTATTCAGAGAGGAGAAATCAATATACATATAAAATATTGGTCCCAAATTATTGGTCACTTTCTAAATAATAAAAGTATAGCGCATCTACCAATAATTATATATAAATAAATCTGGTTTTACCAATGCAAATAGGTTAGAAACGATGCATCGCGATACAAATGCCAACTTACCTGATGCACACTTTTTTAAATCAATGCATCACATCGTTAACTTTTATGCCGATGCACCGAATCTTACCATCCCTAATTCATTTGGACTGTCTTTTTTTATTTGTCTAATGTAAATGTATCCAGATTCACAAAAAATCTAAGTCAGGAAAATTCTTAAGATAAATTCTAAGTTCGTAAAAATGTTCCTAAGTGCAAGTTCTCAAATATTTCCTTAAAAATCTTATTTTATTTTTTTTATTAAGAAAATGGCCTCATCTGATTATATGATGATTCTTAATTTAGAAAAGAAGAATATTATTCTTAAGAATGTTTCGTGAATCCAGCTCTAGTAGACTCAATTAGCTCTCATTTCTTCTTGAAAATGAGATAAATGAGATCTTCATCGAGAAAATGAGATAAATGAGGTCTCATTTATGATGTTTCTTTCCTACAGGATCACGGTGCTGGCGGTTGGGTTTTCTTTTGTTGGTGTACCTGTTGGAAGCTCTCTCGCAGGTGGCTCTGGTCCTCCGGGTGGCAGAACTCCAAAATGTCTTTGCCAAGAAGATCCTGTGCAAACCCAAGAAAAGGAACAGATTCATACAAACTCTGTGTACTTGTTAAACAGAGCACAGACAGCATAAGGGTCATAATGAATAATAACTGGAATATGTTGACACTTTCAAGAATATACCTCAACATTATCTATTATTCAGAAAACAGCCTGCCTGGCTTGTCATGAATCTATGATTGAAGTCATATCTGAACTAAACAAACAGGACATAAATATCATCAATACATTGATTTAGCTACTGTAACTACGCATTAAAGGTGCAGTATGTAATATTTACAGATGGCGGTAAAAATGGATACTGGAGTCTGAACTCAAAATATTGGAGTGAAGTATTTCTCCCACCCCTCCTCAGACTCGAGGCTCAAATGGGTTGCCAGATTGAGGACCCGCAACTTTCGTTGTCAGTTGAAAGCAACTGACAACGAAAGGCAACAAGCCTTATATTGTAAGCTAATGAGTTGATTTATCTGCATTTTAATACGCCTCTGGTCATAGAGATCTTTAAATGGATACTGAGGCTTTTTAGGTTGCAATTTCTGACCCAGTTCATTTGCTGGCTTCCATGGATGCAATACGTTGTGTTTTCTGACAACTGGCAACCCGGGGTGTCGAAATACTATTGGTTAAATTGGCAGTGGGCGGAATCACACAGACAAAAACAAAAACAGACATTCTGACATGGAATGAACATTTCAAAGTAGAATAACTAGTTGTAGCATTGTTTTTCGAAGAAACATGTTTGTGAACTTAGCATGTTTCCTAAAACATATTATGGAAATGTTATGCTTTAGTACAGTTAAAAAATTACATATAGCACTTTTAATATTAAGCTGCACATTCAGTGAAACTGACCTGAGGCTGGTAGCCAATCACGTTGATGCAACGAGGGTCCACGAAAGTGATAATGCCATCTGAGTTGTGGCGCGAAAGGAACTCCGTCGGCACAGAGTGTCCGTTCATATCCATAGAAACTGGAGAACTGGTCACCTGAGAGACGAGATAAAGGGATTTTTACACTAACAGATGGTCAGGATGCTCAAACAAACAGATGCATGTTTTGTAGTGTCGCATGAGATTGTGGAAGAATTAGTTATAGCTGTCTATGCACGTTAAGATGTTGGAAGGTATTTATTGAATAAAAATCACATTTAAATGCAAGACATATCAAAAAGACATGAACTAGACACATTTTGAAACATGAAGTATTCAAAAGTTGCAGAAGTTGTAATAGTTTTCTGCAGTGACCCTGAGTGTAAATATTGAGTTTGTTATTTGAGAGCTAACTTTTTTATAATGTTAGATGAATCAAGTTCCCAGAAATATTATGTGACAAGAAATATGAATAAGTTAAGGTAAAGGACAGATTCAACATATCCTAATACATCTTCTGTCCAGAGAATGCCTGCATGTGCACAACAACTCCAGGAGATGTGGGTTCTTGCTAGGAGGTTGCTATGCAGTGGTTTTAGAGTGGTTGTAGCATATTATGTCCACTAGGGTGTTGCAGAAGCTTACTAATATATTGCTATGCAGTTGCTTGGGTGTTCTGAATGGTTACTAGCCTGTTGCTATGCAGGTGCTAGGTTGCTAAGGTGTTCTAGTTGTTGGAATGTTGCCATGTGGTTGCTAGGGTGATCTAGTTGTTAGAATGCTGCCATGCAGTTACTAGGGTGTTTTTTAAGTAAAAAAAAAAAAGAAAAAAGAAAAAAGACATTTCTTAGAATATTTCTATGCGGTTACTAGGGTGTTTCGTTGTTTGAATGTTGCCATGCGGTTGCTAAGTTGTTAGAATGTTGCCATGAAGTTGCTAGGGTGTTCTAGTTATTAGAATGTTGCCATGCGGTTGCTAAGGTGTTCTAGTTGTTAGAATGTTGCCATGCGGTTGCTAAGGTGTTCTAGTTGTTTAGAATGTAGCCATGAGGTCACTAGAACTGTGTCCCAAATGACGCACTATAAACTATGCACTTATACACTATGTACTTATGCACTCAACCATGTAGTGTATGAATTATATAAGGTTATTTTGTCATTAATAATTGGAGTCTGGTAGCGTTTCCCCCTTCGCTACATAATTAAATGGTTGTCGTGCCATCATCCGGGTATTTAAAGTGCACTTTTTCTTTTTGAAATTTTCAGTGTGAACACACTACTCGCACTATTTATACTACAAAACATCATAGAAAACTGCCTAAGTACACAATTTGGGACACACCTTAGGATGTTCTAGTTGTTAGAATGTTGCTATGCGGTTACTAGGGTGTTCTAGTTGTTAGAATGTAGCCATGAGGTCACTGGGATGTTCTAGTAGTTAGAAAGTTGCTATGTGGTAGCTAGGGTTTTCTTGATAATTGCTATGCTGTTCTGCTTGGTTGCTCAAATGTTACTATACAGTTGCTATGGTGTTCCAAGGAGTTGCAAGCATGTTGTCATGCAGTTGCTAATTTTGTTGCCATATACATCAGAGATCCGGACATACCTGCAATCTTCCAATCGCAACCAAGCAGTATTTGCTGGTTTGACCTGCTTCCGTGTCTTCATCAGGAATGGTCATGCCTGGAAAAGACACAAGAACAGTCATTTGTCCAAACAGCAGACTGAAAACATGTGGACATCCTAATGACTAACATGTTTATTCCTACATCATTTTCTAATGAGACGCTCTGTTGCAACAGTACACAAGGACCTGTTTGGGAATCTTTGTGCAAAAATGTGTTTTCGATCCCACTAATAGCATCTGCTCAATATTTTTGTCCACGTCTCCCTGACTCATCAGGAGTTTGTTCATGCATAATGATTTACTTTAGTCGTCTAAAACCAGTAGCAAAGCGGTTATTGTTCCTGGACGTTGTCGTGCCATGTTTATGTGGAGTAAATGGGACATGAAGTCACGGCTGATAGGAATCAGGGCGGAGGAGCGATTCCTGTCCTGGAGTTTGTTTAAACAGGAACATGAAGTGTTTAATCTGTTTTTAATTACATTAACGATTTCTCGTTGACACTTCCTTCTTTGCCTTGACCTCATTATGGTAGGTGGCTAAAAAGCTTTTCAGGATACAATGATCTTTGTGAATGACTCGAAAAAGAGAAAAAAACAAATGAGAAAGAGAGAATAAAAGAAATAAACTATACTCTAACAATTTATGAGAACTGCTATAAAAAGCTGTATCTGTTTCCTACAGAATTGTTTTTATTACACATTTTTCATACTAGATTATGATATTTTCTTACTTACTTTATCCTTAAAACATGTTTTACAATACAAAAAATTGGCTCAACCAATCATGTGATTGAGGGGTGGGGCTATTGGTTTGCTCAGCCAATAGAGTGCAACAGACCCGAAAGTAAAAAATACCATTCATTTTCTCCATAGAGGAATTAATGTTGAACAATAACTTATAAACCTTGAAAAACAGACCTACTCTGATCTCAGACATTGTTAAATGATGGTTTATGCTTTTATTAAAACCATCAGCCCACGTCATTTCAACTTATTTTTAAAGAATCGTGTTTAACAGCTGAATTCCTAGTGAAAAACTACATTACCCATGATTCTGCAGTGATATCTCCACATATCAAAGAAGTGTGACATGCAAAACATGCCAAAAGAACACGTTTCCCTATTCTCTCAAACTACTTATTTTGCATTAACATAAAATATATTGATTCCCTATATATAATCAATATTTTTTAATTAATAGATTTTATATTTTTCCATTGTTTCTATCAATGTCATTCAAAATGCTTCATGGGACTGTAGTTCTTTCCCTACCCTCATTAAAGCTTGTATACAGTCTTGTACCTTTGTCTTTTAGTCTGGTTTTCAAATACTTTTTTGTTTCAATTCAAGGTTTATAATGTTGCTATTCACCTTGTAAATGGTTGGTTTGGTTCATAATTATTCAACAAAGATGTTTTATAAAACCCTATAGGAAAAATGAATAAGAAAAATACACCCGGAAACAAGGCAACTGAAAAACTCTACTGCAGACCAACTTCTCAAGGTTAAACTGATTCAAACCAGTAACTTCTGAGTCTTTTTGACCAATTCATTTAAAGAATCGCTTCATAAGACTCAACACTTGTCATTCTGTATATTTGTTTTCATACATACAGCAGATACAGTGCCCTCCAAAAGTATTGGAACAGTAAAGACAAAATTGCTCTCTTGGCTGTGGAGTCAAGACATTTGCAAATATATGATTAAAAAAATGAATATGACACAAAACTACAGAATGTCACATTTTATTATTAGCCGTTTCAACAAATAGATGTTTTACCAAATAAAAAGAACGGCACTTTTAGAGTTCATCCCACTCATTGATGTGAGCATAAGTATTGGGACAGTTGAACATAAGGCAGATATAAAAGATTAAAAGCTATTATTTAGTTGCAGATCCCTTGTGCACAATCACAGCAGTGAGTCTGTGACCCATAGACATCACCAGACTCTTGGTCTCATCCTTTGAAACACTTTTCCCAGCCTTTAATGCAGCCAATTCCAATTGTTACTTGTTTTGGGGAGTTTCTGCCTTTACTCTCCTCTTCAGCTGGTGAAATTCATGTTCAATCAGATTTAAATCTGGAGATTGACTTGGGCAATCTAAGACTTTCCATTTCTTTGCCCTTATAAATTCCTTGACTGAACTGGCAGGGTGTTTTGGGTCACTGATGCAATATGAAGCACTTCCCAATGAATCTGGTGGCATTTTCTTGAATATTAGTAGGCAAGATGGTTTTGTACCCTTCCAAATTCATTCTGCTACTGTCATCATACATTAAGTCATCAGTAAAGTTGAGAGGGCCTGTTCCAGAGACAGCCATACATGCCCATGCCATGACACCACCTCCACCATGCTTTACAGATGAGGCTGTATGCTTAGGATCTTATGCAGTTCCCTTTTTTCTCCACATTTTTGCTTTCCCATCACTTAGATAAAGGTTCATCTTTGTCTCATCGGTCCATAAACACAGTTCCAAAACTCTTCCGGTTCACCTTTGTGTTTTTTTGCAAACTCTAATCTTGCCTTTCTATTTTTGGTGCTGGTTAGAGGTTTGTGTAGCATCTGTAATTCTGTGTCAAAGTCTCCTGAGGACAGTAAATTGTCAGAGCATCACCCCAGCTTTCTGGAAGTTATTGATGATTTTACAGACACGTCTTTTAGGGTTCATTTTCACTGCTTTTATGATTTGTCTGTCATCAACTACTGTTGTTTTTTTCAGCCGATCAGGTAGTTGTTGGTTGCTGGTGTTTTCCAAACTCTTGATTTCTCCATGCCCTTTGTTTTTGCTATAGCTCTAGTTGACTTCCTCTTTTATTTTAGCATCCAAATTGTTTGCTTTTCCCTCAAAGTCAGCTCCCTCATCTTCATCCTGGTTTGTGTGTGTCATCATCGAATGCAAGATTCAGAATGCAGAAGTAATGGATATAACTGATACGACACATTCCCTGCTTTTAATATCTAAAGAATGAATGCAACAGGACACAGCTGATCACTTAGAAAGACCATCATATTTAATCATATTTGTAAATGTCTTGACTCCATAGCCAACAGAGCAATTCTGTCTTTACTGTTCCAATACTTTTGGAGGGCACTGTATATGCAGTGCAGAATAATATAAACACAGAAGAGAGACATATGGTCAATTTATTGTCTCAATGTCATTATTTCATGGTCTGTTCCCACGTTCACACTGCAAACTGTCACCTCAAGTAAAATACAACTCAATTCATCAGCGGCGCATGGCTGTGCAGGGAACACTAGTTCGCAAAACTAATGATTCTGTGCTACAAATAAACAGGACCGGTATACATATCACTGCATAAATGACACATTCAGGGGAAAAAAAACTTCTCTGCAAACAGGCTGCATACTACAGACAGATGTACCGATGGCTTGAATTAATTTACTGCCTTTAATTTGCACAAACTGACATTATACAAGCAGACAGAATTCATTTGGTCGCATATCAAAGTAATAAAGAGCACATAAAGTCTTGTGTTTGTTTTGAAAACGCTATGAAACTGATCAAAAATGCATATCAGGGCCATCTGGTGTGGCCAGAGCACTTCCTAAACGTTAATGCACTGATTACCATTCAGTGTGATGAAAACGATACGAGATGTCTTTGTTTAGATCACCGCATTCCAGTATGACACAATATGGCTGACAATCAAGCGTTGCGGGTTATTTTTATCCTTACTTTGTGCCATTATGCAACAAACAGGATGTCCAGCATGTGTGATTAATTTTTACAACGCACAAATATGTTGGAGATGCGCTCGGAGGATACCTGGACAACCTCCAGCAAAGATCTGAGGCTAAAAGTTCAGGTTTTTGAGTTCAGGGTTGCTCAATTCTCTGTCTATTTCTTCCTTTCTCACTGCACACATGCTGTTGTGCTAATAGGAATCACAGGCCGGGGGATCTAGCATGCCGGCGTCATATGGGAGTCATCCAAAACTCCAGACAGTTCTGTGGACTGAAGGATTCTACCGGAATTTAACACCGAATTCCAGAGTTCTGATAGTTCAAGAAGTTCAAACACATGTTCCAAACAACTTGTTCCATTAGGCTTCAGAGTGCAAGTTGAAGGTTACGTTAAGCTAAACACATCCATAATATTGCTACTCTTTATTTGTACTCAGATACTGAGTAAAAAAATGAAATTAAAATTAACAAGTGGAACCTTGTTGTAAAAAGTTACAGATACAAAAAATGAACTGGTTCCTCTGAATCATTTGCATCAGCACATGTTGATGTTGAATGTAACTTAAAGGGATAATTCACCCAAAAATTAAAACTGTCAATATTTAAAACACCGTCATGATGCTCAAAACCCATACGATGTTGGTTAGTCTTCGAAACACAAATTAAGATTTTAATGAAACCTGAAGTCCAGAATCAACGAGCACAGGATGCATGGATGAGCTTCGGTGTTTACCATATGTCTTCACTACATAGTATATATGTGTTTATACATTACATCTGTTCATCACATAAAGCGATTGCACCTGTTCACAAGACTTGGATTAAACCACTTGATTCATATGGATTCGTTTTATGGTGCCTTTTTAATTTTTTTCAGATCTTTTATGTTTGGGTGACCTTGACTTCCAAATCCTCAGACATTAAAAATGTCTCAATTTGGGTTTCAAAGGCTAACCAAAATGCAATGTCTTTGGAACAACATGAGGGTAGATAAATGATGACAATTTACAGTTTTTGGGTGAACTTTTCTCTTTAAGTTTCATTTAGCATCAAAATCACATGCAGTGATTCAAATGATTCAATGAATCTTTTTTGGAACCAGCTAATTTACATGTATCAATAACAATAACAAGTTCTACTTGCTAATACATTATTACATTTAATAAACATATTAGCTTGAACTAAAAACTAAACCTTAATAAACAAACAATTTGTATTAATAACTTACATTTACAAAAAATATTATATACTGTAACAAATGTGTTGCTCATTGTTAGATAATACACTGATGTTAAGTAACAGGACCTTATTGTTAAGTGCATTGTAAAAAAGATTTTTTGAAGTTGCAAATAAAACAATGATCATTGTAGTACATTTTACATTAAATTACTATTTGTTTTTCTACTTCAAAATGTCATGTTTACTTGCGTGCTTTTGTCTTTCTTTTTTTTTAATTTGACTAGCAATTCCTTAGTGAAAATTGTTTCTACACCTATTTCCTTTTGTTTTTTTACATTTAACATCAAAATGCAGAAATGCAAATTATTCAGTGAATCTTTTTTTGTAAACAGTTTCTTTTTTGTTAGTTCAATACTGGTACATTTCTGCGCATTTGTTTGTGTTTAAGGAGATTAAACATGTTCATTGCATTAAGTGAGGCTTCAGATTGTGAGTCAAAGTTTTGTGTTAACTGAAACACACCTATAATGCTGCTGCTCTTGATTCAGATATTGATTAAGTTACATTTAACAACAAATGAGATGCAACAGAGATGCAAATGACTCAGTGAATCTTTTTTGAAACGGTTCATTTACATATACCTTCTGAACAAACCATTTCAACAGAACTCCCCCCCCCACCAGTTTACTCACTCCCCAACACTGGTCCACTTCTGACTATTTGTTTGTATATTTGTCTGTTTCTCTCTGATTCAGTGGCTTTGAACTGACTGTTTGAGTGTGTTTGTGTAAGTACCCGCTGGCGGCCAGGCCTTGATGTAGCCAGTACAGTGCACAACCGAGTACTGCGCCTCCCCCTCCTTAGACGGCCCAAGACCATTCCTGTGAACGAAAGAGACACAAAGAGAATGAAACAAACAAAACATGTCTGGTACTCATGTTTGGTACTTTAAAAATTGGTATTCGGGTCATATGAGGATTACGGGCTGCAGGATCTGATTTGGAAAGCCGGCACGAACATCAGCAAAAATGTTCCCTTTAGCATTTCACATCAAAACAAAACACAGAAGCACGACAACAACATAACTCCATCTGCACACATCAAGATGATTGCAGATCTGCTTTCCTAAAGCTTGATATCAATATCACTACAGTTCAAAAGTTTGGGGTTGGTAAGATTAATTCATGGTTTTGAAAGATGTTTCTTCTGCTCGCCAAGGCTGCATTTATTTGATCAAAATTACAGTAAAAACAGTAATACTGTGAAATATTATTACAATTTCAAATAACTCTTTTCTATTTAAATATATTTTAAAATGCAATTTTATTCCTGTGATGAAAGATGAATTTTCAGCATTATTACTCGTCTTCAGTTAACATTTTTGTGGATTTTTTTTTTCCAGATTCTTCAATGAACAAAGTTTAAGAGCTTTTATTTGAAACAGAGCTCTTTTGTAACATTATAAATGTCTTTACTGACACTTTTGATCAAATTAATGTACCCTTGCTGAATAAAAGTTAATTTCTTTCAAAACAATTTTACTGAAAAAAAAAACCAACAACAGATTACATTAAATTTCAGCTTGGATTAATTAAATTTTAGGTTTTGTTCAAGTTTTAGTTTTTGTTCAACATTTCTATTTAGGTTTTATATTTTTTGTTTTAGCAATTAGATAAAAGTAATGTCATTTCTATGCAAATAACACCAACAAACAGAACTGTAAATCAAGACTATTTTATATGTCGAAATGTAATGGATTGTAGCACTGACACATTGAAATGTATCTATTTTTAACACTGAAAACAATGTACAGACTTTAAGTAATAACATGAAGAACAAAATAACATTTCCAGAAATCTTCACAAGTGAAATAAATTTAGTCTGCTGAACTTAGAAGATATTAGAAAAGCAAGGGGAAACCAAATTTGCACAATATCCTTGGACTCTGAATCAGACTTTTTAACCCATCCATTAATATGAAGCACTTCATGTGCCTTTCTCATAATGTTCTTCATGCGCTCTGTGCACAATCCCATCCCCTGTCAAATCAGTCAAGATTAGATTTAGATTTTCAATTTACTTTTCGTTAATTAATTTATTTCTGTTTATTTCAGTTTGCAAGCTCAACTGCTAGCTATGCCATGGCATTTAGTTTGCATTCATTATTTAATATTTGTTTATGAGCTCAACTGCGTGAGCAACATCAGGTCATGGGTTCAATTCCCAGAGCAAACACATAACGATTAAGCACATTCATTTTAATGCATTTAAAGTTATTTTGGATGAAAGGATCTACCAAACGGAAATGAAAACCAATATTATTTTGTTTTAGATTTAGTATCCAACAATATCCCTCTTCCACATTGGCTCTTCTCACCTCTGTGTGTTTTGTGAACTGTACAACAGGCCTTTGTCATTTTTGCATAAGCGCTTGATAGACATGCGCCATTTATCAATCAGACATCTGCAATGTACTTTTCTCACAGATGTTCCTGGAAAAGGTGATTCCTGCATTCCAGAGCTGTCAAAACCCGCAAAACACACAGCGCTGCAAGTTTGATGCAGACGAACAACATGCCTGCTGCAGAGAGGAGGGCATCGGGTTAAACATCAGGGGTCAAAGGGCAAATTACAGGAGGAATGAACAGGAACATTGGCGTTACATTCTTGGGAACAAATTCTAAGAATTTTCTTTAAGGAAACAAAATTCCTAGAAGTCGTTCATGTAATGCCAGAAGTTCTAATTGACACTGAAAAGCGCCGCAAGACAACTAAGATAAGAGATAAGAGTTTATTTAATAAACTGTTTCTGCTATACTTTCATTGTTTCAAGACTTAACATTATACCATGTTCAAAAAACCAAAAAACAGACTAAAATGTGAAACATGCAGCTGCCATTTAAAGCAATTGTTTATTGTAAAATAATTCCTAATGCAATCTGATGTATTCAGGTTTATTTAATCAGATTAAATACTTTTGACTTAAAACAAACTAGTTCATTTAGATGTTAGCACATCAAGCAGATTTTTATGTTACCTGACAAAACATGATCACGTGGTAATACCATGGTCCTTTTTTTGTTTTGTTTGTTGAGTTTTTAATGGATTTTATTGTAAGTGTACATTACAAATGAATTAGCAATGCTAAGTCCGACTGTACAAGTTCTGTTTTAAATTACAGGATGTTTGGTTAATAGATTGGGGTTGAATAACAGCAGAATTGGGTGCAAATTTGAAATTTGAAAACTGAAAAAAGATTCATACCTGTATCTCTTTCTCATGCTGGACAACCGATTCAGTGAGATATGATCCAGTGGAGCACTGCCACACCTAAAGAAACATTTGAAAACTTAAATTATCACCATAAATGGATAAGAATACAAATACATGTACATTTTTTAAACATTAAAGTTTGGAAACCTCAAATTAATTATATTAGGGTTTTTGTTTGTTTGTTTGTTTGTTTTTAATTTAAAAGAGCAAAGAAGATTCAGATTAAATAAAATGTATTCAAGGGCTGCATTAACTGTAAAATGATGTCAAAAGAAAAAAAAAGAAATACTGAATTTTTTTTTTTTTTGTTAAATATTACACTTTGGAAACCTCAACTTTTATGACACAAATGATCACTTAGGTTAATAAAGAAAAATTGCATTATTACAAAAACAATGATAAATGTATGATATGACAATATGTACAATTTTGTATTAACTAAAAATAAATAAATGCATTTATTTATTTTTAAAGAAAAGACTGACAATTCAAATTTTTTTGTTAAACTTTAAACCTCAACAACTTAATTATTTTAAGTTATGGCACAAATTATCACTTATTTTACTTTTAAAAAATCATTTTTATGTTGATAATAATTAAAAAAAAACAATCATTTATTAAATTTTTGTGGCACAATCAGCAAAGAAGATTTGGATTAAATAATATGTACTCAAAGGCTGCATTAACTAGAAAATAGTTTAACAATAACTAACTAAACAAACAAATAAATAATTGAACATTCAAAATGTTGTCAGTCATGTTGACAGACAAATAAAATACTATAAAAAAAACTAAAAGCAAAAAAAAAAAGTGATTTTTACAACTAATAATAAAATAATAATTATTCATAGCACAAGCACTGATAATATCTAATATTCTAGTTACCATGTTATGATTATATAGAGCTGTTATCATTTGAATCCAGCTAGTAAAGACAGTAAAGACGATACGAGTGACCTGAAATATCTGACCCTGTTGAGGGGTAAAATAGTTCACATCTGTTCCAACTTGAGCTGTTTATCTCCCAAAATCACTTCCATTCAACCTGGCAAGACAGTCTGTCGTCCCTCGGGTATTTGTCAAATAGGTTGTCCAGTGTTCATGAATGCAAGGTATGCAAATAAACAGAATGTACGGTTTTGGATCACAACAAGCAAGTAAGCGTCCTTCAGAGTTGAGTCATTATGTGTCTAATAGCGTTAAAGCATCGTGTAAGAACTTTTAAGAATGACGCTCATGTTTTTTAGGTGTTCTGTTTATCTCAAGCGTTTTAACACACACTCAACAGATGCGCTCATCCTCCGCGAGCATGCGGTTTCAATCTGTCAAAGAGCCGCAAATAGAAAACATTAAACATGAACACAGTCGCTAACTCTCATATTTATGTGCTGAAGGAAGCACAAAAACATATGCGGCTTAATCATGCATTATGCTGGAATTTGCTCGTCATGGTTTGTGACTTAAACTGGCACGGACCCTCGAATCAAATTCGGGAAGTGCATGTTTTCATCAGGTGTTAAATATAGACCAAACAACATTTCAAAACAACATTATGAATGAAAACACCTTTTAAACATACTGCGGGAAGGACATGAATGTTCAGCAGCAACAACAATCAAGTTTCTGTTCGCCTCATTGCTAAAAAATCCAATTACTGCATTTTGTTGCCTTGAAAGTTCATGCAGGCTTTAAAAATCAAACAGTAAAATTATATTGTTATGGTCAGAATAAAAGACAAACAAAAACACTTGGATAAAGAGGGAAATATTTCATAAAGGATCATAATGAAGACAGAAAAATGCAGAGACTCAGATTGACAGTGATTTCTACACTTTTGTGCAATTAGTTAATAAACATATTGGTGTGAATGAATTTATAAGTAGTGATGTTAACAATGTTAATCAGTTGACCTAAATTATTAACCTTTTTAAACATCAAACAATATAATTTTTTTTTTTTTTTTTTTGAGAGTGACGCAAGATCTCAAAATCTGATCAAATCAGAACTGAATGGCCTCCATATGCAAAGACTATGAAATGCCAATATCTAAAAACTGTACATGTTGATGGTTCAAGGCTTGTTTCTTCTACTGGGAATTGAACATGCAACCTTCCATTATCAGTCCTGATCGTTAATCACCACACTACACCTGTGATCATAAGATCTGTTAGCTCACAGAGAGCATGGACTGTACCTCATTCTGCAGATGAAGGAACGTCGGGAGCCCATACACATTCTCATAGAGGACTGCTGTCCTTCTTTCTTCACCGTCCCCGTCTTCAGGTCCAGAATACGCCCTGGACATCAACACACACACACACAGACAGGAAAGAGGAAAGAAGTTAAATTAGGAATTGGCATTTTAAGTTAATTTGTGTAGTGTACTCTAACAAAATTTTTTATGCTGCTGAAAGAAGTCTCTTCTGCTCACCAAGGCTGCATTTATTTGATGAAAAATACAGTAAAAACAGTAATATTGTAAAATATTATTTCAATTTCAAATATTTGTTTTCAATTTTAATATAGAAAAGAGCAAGAGGATTCAGATTAAATAAAATGTATTCAAAGGCTGCATTACCCAGAAAATAATGTTAAAAAAAAGAAAGAAAAAGAAAAAAAGGAAATACTTACATTTAATTTTTTTTGTTAAACAGTAAACTTTGGAAACCTCAACTTAATTATAAGTTTTGGCACAAATGACCACTTAGGTTAATAAAAAAAACAGATTGCATTATTACAATATAATGATAATAAGTTTAAAAGAGCAAAGATTCAGATAAAATAATATGTACATGTATTTATTTATTTATTTTTAAAGAAGAATATTTTGGTTTTTAAAGAAAAGACTGACAATGCAAAATTCTTGTTAAACTTAACTTTGGAAACCTCAACTCAATTATTGTAAGTTATGGCACAAATTATCACTTATTTTAATTAAAAAAGATTTTATCATTTTTAGGTTGATGATAAAAAGATGAAATAATGAAATATTTTAAAATGTAATTTATTTCTGTGATACAAAGCTGAATTTTCAGCAGCCATTTCTCCAGTCTTCACATGATCCTTCAGAAATGACATTCCACCAATATATTAAATATAAATATTTTAAAAGAGAAAACTATTTTTATATTTCCACACTCATTAACCCGCCGAGCGCAGCCTTACCTCGGCCAGATCTTCTTTAATTTGCCGCTGGCTCTGTGGCCTTGTACCTATGACTAAATCACAGCCATGCTGATATAGAGCAATGTTAAATGGCTACTCATCTTCACTTGCTTACAAGAGACTTAACCAAAGTTAAGTTAACCAAATCTTTTTTTCATATAAAATTACTTTTAACTATTAAGGTGCACCATCCGCTGGGACGCATGACTATATCAAGCATCAAACATACCCAAAAAGAAATAAACTATTTCCACAACCTTTGGATAAACCAGCTATTAAGCTATTACCTCTTATCACTTCAACATCACATATCCACAGCAGCACACAGTGCATTGATTTGACTAGATTTATGGGAGTGATTTAGCATGGCTAATTTTATTGTGTCTTTGCCTGCTGTAGAGAACAAATGTGCATTGTCTAAATTGTGTTTTCACTAGTATAGTCGATTACTCGTACACATCTCTAATTTGAATCATGACCATAATGGCCTTAAGTTACAAAATGCATTTCTGAGATGCCGCAGTAACAGTTTGCACAAGTGCCTTTCAGGGGCCGTTCAATCCTAATAAATCCCATAACAAACAACAAGCATGCCCACAAACACATACAGATGCACAGTGAACGTTATGACCATCTCATCTCACTCACCGCTACAACATCTGCTCGATTACAAGGCACAGAAGACCGGCTAAAATAATCCAATCACAACCATTTTAAAGTTGTTTTTCCCCATCCAGCAGAGCTAGAATAAGGGAGGAACACAATCAGAAGAAGCCAAAAAATGTTATTGGCTTAACAAAACACCCACAACAATAGTCAAATAGTGAGTTATACTTCTCGGAATGCTGATACCTATAGGACAGAAGCTTGGGATTATTGAAGCCTGAAGTTATTTCCATAAACAAATTAGCTGACATGCCATTCAGCGGAGAAGAAGTCGTCTCCGAACAGATCCAGTGACAGCTGCTAAAGCCCCCAGGAGCAGATCTAATTGTCGAGAAGTCTTTCCACTCTGAAGGACAGACGCCAAGAACGTTGGAAGCATTTAAAAGCTATTAATACTCCTCTCGAAGACGGATAACAACACGACCGCTCAAGAACATCAAGAAAGAGGCCCTTGGTAGTTGTTGTTCAACAAACAATTGGGTGAAAAACCATATGGAGATGATAAATAAAGCCGGACTATAATTGTAAATCATCCAGATGGCGACCCACTGCCCTACCAACAACCCAATAATACCGAAAAGGTCAGTCGTGCTGTAATATAGGCCTTTCAACAAGGAAAAACCTTGCTGGAAATGGAAAATTATTTCAACCGCAAAAAGTTTTTTCGAGGCCAATATAATAACAGTTTAGTGATGTCAAATTAGACAGTAATTTTTCCAGACTTCAACTGTAATCACCTCCAAAATGACTCTAACCTCTCGGCCTCCCCAACGCTGAACTTTTTTTGAATTTCTGACTTCCAGCAGTCAAAACAGGATTTTGTGTATCTCTGAGGTGATGTAGCATGACATGAAATTGTGATAAAGCGCCAAAACTCTGAATACTTCAAGATAAAAGAGGAATACAAAGAAACATCTTAAGTCATTGAATTATTCCATTCATAAATTCCATGAGATTTTTAGTTGTCTAATATTTTAGTTGTCTAATGGTTAAAGAACATGACACACACACGTCTCCAAGAAATCCTGTAGAATTCAACTACACAAATGACATCTTCTAAACTCCCGAATTGTTTCCCATTTTTGTGCCTTATCAGATGCTCAGACAGCAGTATGTGGGCATGATGTCTAAGTATGAGACTAAGTGGAACCAGACGCTTCAAAGATGAGGACAACAATAAACCAAACCAGACAACCATTTGCAATAGGCAACAGAATTCAACTTTTTGAATTCCATTGACCTTATGGTTTGAACTTGTTAGAGGACACAAAAGTCATTGACCAGTTTAACAGTAACTCTCTTTGATCATGCCTCAATCAATCTTCTTGTTTGCTCTGGTATAATTAAGTGCTAGTCATACATGCACAATGGTTTGAGTTTTGGTGCAGAATACTTCAAGATAACAGAGGAATGTAAAGACACATTTTGCGCCATGTATTTGACAAATGTATAGAGATTGAGAGTTGGGATGTCATCAGATGGATAAGTGTAACCAGACACTTCCAAGATGAAGACAACAATAAACCGAAACAAACAACCACTTGCAATAGGCAACAGAATTCATCTTTTGAATTCCATTGACCTCATGGTTTGAACTTGTTAGAGGACACAATAAAAGCCATTGACCAGGTTTACGGTAACTCTCTTTGGTCGTGCCTCAATCAGTCTTCTTGTTTGCACTGGTATGAGTAAGTGCTAGTCATCTATGCATGATGGTTTGCTGTTTTGAAGACCTGCGTGGGTTTGGATGACCGTTCCTCAGCCTCCTGCTCCCCAAAGCAGAGCTCAGCAGGTGGGGTTTGCTTTGGACCACTTTCCCTGGATGCTTCTGCAATGGAGAACTTTGATTGATCTTGATCTTTCAAGAAGTCCAACACCAGGCATGGGAACATCACCTCCTGACAAGCACGGCTCCTCCAAATTCAACTCCATGACCACCTGAAGGGGATCTAAGGACAACGCTTGGAGGAATGAGAAAATGTTAGCCAGAACTCCCAGATTGGTCCCAGAACCGCAAGGACATCCAAGTAAAATCCCCAAGTCCTCTGAGAAGAAAAAGGCACAGTGTGGAATCTGGGCAAAGGCCATTTCATTAGGATCAAAGAAGCTGCTGCGCCGCACATATATGCCCCATTCTGCCACACAGACTCCATTGTTTCTCCTCTGTGGTGGGCAAGTGTATCTTTATTATTCTAAAAATGAACAAAGCAACAAAAATGGCAAATATCCCAGGCCACCAACCCCAGCCAATTTAAATATTTAGGCAGCAGTCGCTGTCGACAAAACCGCCATAGATGGAAGGATAAACAGAGAGTGTTGCCAGAGAAATAATCGCTGTCCTTCAAGGATGAATATGAATAAAAAATAAAGCTTGTAATGAGAACGTTATCTTAATCAGTGAAGTATGTTTATAAAAATAAACTCTGGAAAAATGGGTCAGTTTAGTCATCGACTACAGAACGCTCTTCTGAGTTGAAGTCCCATTAAGGTACTTCATGTTTAATTTCCACAGAGAATTTCAGGTCGGACGTCACTTGAATCTATAACCTTAAGGAAAAACATATCTGGTTAGTATTTCAGTTATATTCACCTCTTACTTTGATGCATTCAGCAGAAACTTTCATCCAAAGCTGATATTCATTTGATCAAGCCATGCATTCCTTTGGAATCAATCCCATAATACTGGCAAACGCTTGCACCATGCTTTACAAACAATAATACATATATTATTATTATTCAAATCACCAGTGTTCTCATATATTTGAGCTCATTGTCCTAAGATCAGTCATTCGTTTTCATTTCATGCTACAGCTCATAGCTCACAAAACTTGTAAACAAGTTTAGATACGCAGGCTACGGGCAACAAAAACTAATTTGTGCATTATTTGCATGTCGCAGTGCACGCTTTAATAATTGATGAGAAAATATTTCATTTTGTCACCATGAAGATGAATTGCATTGCAAAAATTCTGAAAGTTCAACAGATTTTGTGACTCGTGGCATTATGTGCATGACTAATGTTATGTAAAATGGCTCTAAATGGCAGAAATGCCCTCCGTGGGCCATTCATTATGCTATATAATACACATTAGGATTAGTTTTATGTGCCAATGAAACATGGTAACCAGGGCTAAAATGCATTTCAAATACTTTCCTATTCATAGTTACAGCTTTAAAGAGTATAATGCATTAAGATCAACACTTAATCTTATGTCTCATGTGTTATTTATATTATATTATACGGTTTGCATTTCAGAACATTCTTTAAAAGCATAACCATTAATGGGTTATGTGATTACAAAACAATGCAGCACAATGTGTTGTATATAAAAAAAATTAAAAAAAATCACAGTGCATAAAGCATACTATTATGATGCATTACAAATGCAGGCTTCAAGTGAAATGTTTCCATATATATGATTATGTATATGAGACAAGAACAGATCATGTAGTTGTACACAGGTGTGTGGTGTGGTGTTGTGTGGTCTGATGGATGGTGTGCGAGATCTCACTGATGTCTCCAGCCATCATTTCCCACTTCAGGGAAAAACACACACACACGAAGCAGCCCAAATCACTCTTAATCAATTATGTATGCAGAGCCAACCCTTAACATTCCAGCACAGAGAACACATTAGCGGAGGAGAGTTTGAGGAGACATGGAAAATATCTCCCTTGGCCGCTTCATTTGATCGCTTTATCACTAAAACATATGAGGTTATCAAAACCTCATCAAGAGCTCCATATTTTACCAGCAATATTTTATCTGGACCTTCTGCAAGGACAGAATTATTTCAAAACTTGCGAGTTTCTTAGATTGGAAAGGAAATTCCTTACTGGCCTTTTCTGAAGAATTTCTATAAGATGTAAAGTTGGATCTGAGATCCCAAGTGGAAATGCTTCAATTTGTCGCAATTTTGTCATTACAAATTACACTACTGTTCAAAAGTCAGATTTATTTTTTTTTTTTAAGAAATAATATTTTATTCAGCAAGGACGCATTAAATTGATTAAAAGTGACAGTAAAGACATTTGTAATGTTACAAAAGATTTCCATCTCAAATAAATGTTGTACTTTTGAACTCGAACATCGAAGAATCCTGAAAAAAAAAAAAAAAAAAAAAAAAAATCACATTTACAGTTGCAACATTTGTTATTCAGACATTCCTCTTAAAAAAAAAATTAAATTAAATTAAAAAAAAGTATCAGCTGTATGCAAAGTGACCCACATTTGGTTTTTGACTATTACAAATGTGTACAATCTGCCACACTGAAACCCTATATCTCTGAAAATGAACCACAAAGGGCTGTAAAAATTAGGATGCTAAAAGAAAAGTTTGTTAAAAACCAATATATTCAGATATTTTTCATACTTATTGTGATACAAGCATGCAAACTTTTGGAAAAAACACAAGTACATTTTCCCATTTTTGAACTGTCGCCATTGGCACATAACGCAACAAAGATTGCTAAAGTCAACAGATTTTCATAATAGACCCACCAATCTCTGTGTAAAAATAAAATAATGATTCTGCCATCTTTCTAAAGTCAATTTCCTTCCTGTAATTAATAGTAATAAATCTGGCTCTACAAAATAGTGGATTACTCAGCATATACACATCCATGGCATTTCATATTTTGCTTTTTTTCTTTATGTATTTCTTTCACTAAAATCATTTATTTATTGAAATTATTTACATTTAAATTTTTATTTAATTTTATTTACATTTTTTACCTCTGGTTGAGTTTACATGCAATGACTGAACAGTTATTTTAAATTGAAAAAAAGAAATGTATTAATATTACTGTTCTTACTATGTTTGATCAAATAAATGCAGCCTTGGTGAGCATTAGACTTTTTTTTCAAAAACATTAATAATTGCTTACAAGTTTAAATGAAAGAAAATAAATGAAACCCCAGATGTGGTCTCACATTTCTGGACCCCTCTAAATAAGCACATGATCATTTTCATATTACAGTCAAACACATTGGTGTGTTTCGTGTCACAGCCAAATCACTGGATGCTAGATGTGCTGAATAAAATTACACAACTGAATCATGCCGAGATGAATACAGCTGCCTCTTTGCATATAAAGTGAACTTCGTGAGTCCTGACAGCGCTCATATTACTGTGGCGGATAACAGCAGGCACTTTGACCCCGCGTCTCATTTAAATGTGGTCCGAGCCACATCAACGACTGGTCCTCTCAAAATAATCATCATATCACGAGCGGTTGACATAATGAACTGTGACAATGCCCTGCTCGCGCCTTGTTCGACTGTAAAGATGTTTTATTACGTGGGTGGATATTCTCATAAGGCTCACTGAAACTTTTTAATAAAAGGAAATCAGACAAGAACGACAAAAGGGCTGCGAGAGACCACACTGAATCATTCCAACTATCGCTATAATTAAATTATAAAGTCATTGCATGCTTGAGGGGTCAGCGTTTCACCATAATTATCATATACTAAAACCAATGTAAAACTAGGTTTGCAACATACATTTTCTGCAGTATATTATGTGTATAGTATGCAAATGGTACGAAAATTTCTGTATGCATGAACTATACAACAAAGCACACTCTAGAAGAAAATGTATCCCATAATTCAATGAACTTAACAGTTCATTTCCATTGCTGTGATGCAAAAAAATGTCAAATAATTGACTCTGTCAAATAATTTGATCTCTACAAATATTCAACTAATTTCTCACACTTTTCAAATGTATTTAAAAGTTAGTTTTTAAAAATGTAAAAAGTTTTGTAAATTTAATATACAAATAAATTATATATGAAAATATATGTAATAATAAATAAAATATATATATAGTAAATAAATCTCCTAACTACAAGACTAAAACTGAAACTAAAATAAAAATACAAATAATAGAAAAAAAAATGTATTCAATCAGGGAATGTGTGAACTGATTAAATTCACTACTTGAATGCAATGCAAATAATGTTTGCATTAAATAATGCTTAAAATGTGTCCTTGAGATAAAAACTGAATTAGAACTAACAAAGCCATTGCAGAAACTTTAAAACATATTTATTTTATTATTAAATTATTAATAAAATATTAAATTTATTTATTTAAAAAAAAAGGAAAAACTACAATAACCTTGCCACTGCATATCTGAAGGAACATCTGACAGAATATGTGTTCAAAATTACATGACTCATTCAAAATATTCAGCTGCATTTCAGTGAGGACAAGATGGAAAGGTTGCCCACAGTAAAACTGTTTTGTTTTGTTTTGTCCTCTGTATCTGAGGAGAATATTTCATCCTGTGGTTTACTCAAACACGTTAGGGGTGTCCACAAGCAGAGAAGAGAGGCTGTGTTTGTGGTATGTGTTTAGCGCCCTCTAGTGGAGAAACACACAGTGAAACATTTATTGTGGGCAAGTTCAAATTATTTAGAGCATTTGAGGACACATGCATGATTCAGGAAGCATGTATTTGTATTGCACAGTCGTGACGCAGTTGCACTCTTCAATTGCAATTAAAGGAATAGTTTGCACAAAAATGACAATTTGCTGAAATGCACTCATCCTCGGGCCATCCAAGATGTAGAGGAGTTTGTTTCTTCATCAGAACAGACTTGCTCGCCAATGGATCCTCTGCAGTGAATGGGTGCCGTCAGAATGAGAGTCCAAACAGATGATAAAAACATCACTATAATCAACAAATTATCTTCTAAAAGTTCATGAAAAATCATCAAGGGCTTCAAACAAGCCCTCTATCCATAATATTGCTTTCTCAAGTCTGAATCAGGAGAGAAATATGCACAGATCAAGCACTGTTTACAAGCAAAAGCAGTCCAAAACAGCTCTAAAAAAATATGTGAGCAGACAACAAAGGATTTTTACTGGAGAAAGTGTTATGGATTATGGACTCATTTTTGGCCAGAAGTGACAGTTTTAAGTTAAAATGCCTTAATGATTGACTTGTTTCTTACAAACAGCTTTTCACTTCACAAGATGTTAATTGATGGACTGTAGTGTGGATTATTGTGATGTTTTTATCAGCTGTTTGGACTCTCATTCTGACGGCACCCATTCACTGCAGAGGATCCATTGGTGAGCAAGTGATGTAATGCTACATTTCTCCAAATCTGTTTTGATGAAGAAACAACTTCATCTACATCTTGAGTAAATTTTCTACAAATTATCATTTTTGGGTTAACCATTTCTTTAAGATGAATGGGAATGCTGATGGATAGTTTTCTCCTAGTATTATACAACTCCTTGTATGGTTGAAAATATGGGAAGCAGTTCAAATGTCACTAAGGAGGGCTTAGAAAAACAAACACCTAAAACTTGTGATCTAATCCTCATCTAATAACAGCAATCATCCACAGTGCTATATCAAACCTAAAACGGCCACTCCAATAAAATCAGTCCATTTTAATCACAGTCTACTATTTTTCATCTTATGTTTTTTCATTGGTGCAATAACGACAAAAAAATACTGCTCTCCAAAAAAAACTGCTCTCTGTCAAAGTTTGTTAAACATCATCAGGATCTCGCATGAACAATGTACAAATAAAATTAAAGTTTCTGAAGCACAAACAAAGCTTTATGCCTGCAGAAAACAAATCAGTGCATACCAACACCAAAACCTCATTGGAACGTGGGGTTTAACGGAGAGGGAATATGTACTTCACATAGCAAACATTTCCACAGAACCATTCAATTCTGCCAGTAAATTCAGCAGAAACAAAACATCTGTCTGTGATCAAATCCCAAAACAGTCTTGTTGCATGACCCATCGTCTATGATACTTAATATGAACAGAGTGAGTTTCCATGTCTGAGAGGGCCAAGTCAAAGTCCTGACCTCTGATGAGATTGAAACAAGTCATTCAAGCAAAGCAAAACCTATATAAACCATCTGGTTTAAAGGAATCATCTTTACTTGAACATTACAGTGCAACATCTGTATATGATCCTGCCTCAACATTGACTTAAACGTCTATCAAACATTTATGTTCACGGAATCTTTTGACACTAAACTAAGTTGAGGATTCTGATCATGTCAGCACTTGGTTTTGTTCTATTTTCAAAACAAAACAAAACAAAAAAAATCTTAAAATGAACAGCAAACTTTTGCAATTATGTTCTCATAGAAAGTTCATTAGCTCGATTTTCAACTGTTTGTTCAAACTTTGAATGCAAATTCTCATAAACAAGCAGCGGTTCGTTTGAAAACCTCACACCTGATTAAAGTTACCGCTGACTCGCTCTCGCCTCAAATACTAATGAGGCGTCTGCACGCGTATGAATGTTCCCTGCAGAGAAATATTAAAGAGAACGCATTCAGCACTTGTTTTGTGTAGCACTGTCTATTCTCCCTTGAAGTCCACTTTAAATGCTTCTTGCACCAAAAAAATTAAATAAATAAATAAAAAATAAATAAATAAAAATACTTCAATTTACTTTTACCCTAGTGTGTTTTTGCTACCTTAACTCATGAGCATCACTCTGAATTCTTGACCTTGTTACTTCATACTGCATGAAGAAATTCATACTTTTATTCAACAAGGATATATTAAATTGATCAAAAGAGACAGTAAAGAGATTTATAAAGTAACAAAAGATTCCCATTGCAAATAAATAATGCTCTTTTGAACTTTCTATTCATCAAAGAATCCTGAAAAAAGTGGATCACTGTTTCAACAAAAATATGATGCAGCACAAATGTTTTCAACACTGATATACTAAGAAATGCTTCAAATCAGCATATTAGAATGATTTCTGAAAGATTATGTGACTGAAGACTGGAGTAATGATGCTGAAAATTCAGCTTTGCATCACAGGAATAAATTACATTTTAAATATATTCAAATAGAAAACAGTTATTTAAAATCGTAATCAATTGTAATTCACAATATGCCTATTTTTTTTAAAATAAAAGCAGCCTTGGTGAGTATAAGAGCCATATATAATCATGTTATAGTATAGCATATTTAATATTATATTGACATTTTGATCCCATTATGTCCCATATGACATTAAGTCCCATTATGACACAAATTCAAAATACACATTGTAAGCACCAAAAATACGGTGAGATGGAAATGTGTTGGATCAGATCTTCCAAACTGCTGAGTCTAACTTAAAGTCTAAAGCTTGACATTTATCGTATCCATTGTCCAGTGGTAAGCACTTGTGCTCCGGACATATTGCACTATGACACTGAAGCCCAATAATTCCCTGTTCCCCAGTGATCCACCAGTAGCTATGTTTCCATCCAAAGTTTCGAATTAAACTTATGTGCAAAACTGGAATATCGCATAAAACATTTGCGAATAAAGCACTGTTTCCATCCAACGAGTCAAAGAGAACAAAATCATCACTTCCTGGTAAACTGGCACTAAATATTACTAAGAAAACTAGGAGAAGCCACTGAATATAATAATTTTCATGTATGAAAAATGACTTGCGCCTCAGAGCGAGCAGACAAAACATAATAAATGCTATCATTGCTTTCGGAGGTGGATGCCAGCTGTTTGGGATGCAGTCGTCGTGTAAGACAATTATACAGAAATACTTTGACGACAGACTTTGCTCAGGCATTTCAGAATGACCATAACAACATATAGATGCTGTGAACGAGATCAGTCCGCTGCTAGTCAAGATATCCCGTCTCATAACGCAAAGTCACATGACTTTTCCGATATGCATGGAGGAATTTATTCGGTAAATGTGTTTCCATCGTAGTTTATGCACATTTTTTCTTATCGGATAAAAAGTTTATCCTACTCAAATGTGCGCGTAAGTTTTTTTATGCACATTTTTAGAATTTATGCACATCTTCGCGTTTCCATCTAGTGTTTTTTTTTATGCGATAATCCAAAATGCGCATAAAAATAGGTGGATGGAAACATAGGTAGTAATGAGTGTCAGACTCTCACCTGTCATTGAGTTCTCAGATGTGCTCAGCTGTTCTCTCAGTTTGTCCACGTCATCCGGATGGACCTGCTCAAAGAGCGTGCTGCCAAACCACTCGGACTGCGGGTGGTTCAGAACGGGAGTGACCGAGTCCGACACGTAGATAACGCGACCCGTCTCAGCCGCCACCACAAACAGGAAGCCGTCAGCCGCCTCCAGAATCAAGTGCTTCAGTTCCTGTGACACCAAACGGAGGGTTTTAAATGATGTTTAAAGGACTTTCAAGTGATATTTAGAAAGTCAGAATTTTCCTACTCAACTTTTTGTTGGGTTTTTTGTGCATTTTGTTAAACATTTGGCTAAGGTATGTTACATATGGCATATTTACCCTGTACATGACATATAAAATAAAAGTCCAAAAAAAAAAAAACTAATTTGGTTTGCATAGAACAGTTTGTCAAAATCCCAAACAAAAAGTTTGCATGTGTGTTTTTTCTTGAGCATCGTATTTGCAACATCAGGCTTTTATAGCTCATATAGTATGATATAGTGAGAATATGGAGCTCACACTCAAACATGAACAAAAAACAATTCAATTTTATTCTAAACTGAGTAAAAATATGCATTTTGTGTAGATGTTAATATTTATATGGCCAAAAAGTATGCATATGAATATCAGTCACTCTATGTCTCCCAAAATATGTCTTGATATTTAAATGTTTGGTTTTTTGATAAAAGCTCTGTAGTTTCAAAATGCATTATGCAATGCAATATAATGATGATTGGGAGATGAACAAATAAAAGATCCTCAAAAGCCTGATGATCATATTTGATACATTTTAACATGATTTTTCTATAAAATTATAATAACCTAAATAGCTTCAGTCTAGTAAGTGTTCATCTTGAAATATTACTAACAATATAAAAGTTATTCTTGTGTTCCCGTTATATAGATCAGTAAAGATTTCACAGCAAGAAGACACACGGAACACAAGCTGAAAATGGACATTTTTACAATTATACTAAAAGGCCTTTTACTCGCTAAAAGAGAATAAAGTATCAATCGGACGACAGAAGGCATGGAACAGATTGTGTGTTTTGATCATTTAGAGGCCTCAGAAAATTGCATATCAAGTATGACACAGTAGACTTTATAGGGTGAATAAATGGCAATGTATGATTTTAAGGCCATTTTTGTCCTTTGCTGAGTGCATCACTGATATATCGAATGTTTCAGGCGAATTCTTTCTCACCTGTTCAGTCAGGAAGGAGGGTTTGTAAGCACCATCAGTTGACGTGTTCCCCGTTCCCCTCATGGACTTCATGTGTGAGACGGCCATGCGCAGGATGGTGAGTTTGTCTGGTTTCCTGGCTAGAGCGCTGCAGGTGGGCACCATGTCCGACAGCTCTGTGATGTACTGGGTCATCTTATTACGCCGGCGGCGCTCAATCTCACTGTGGTTCTCTCTGGATGAAGAGAGGAACAATACTGCCATCATTAGCATGTAGTGAGAGGTGCACAGCACTTTTACAACTATAGGTAGTAGATAATTACCATTAAGGATATCAAAACCTCAATTTTGTTTATTTAAAATTTATATAATAAAATAATAATTTTATAATATAATGCATTTTATATTTGAATGTATTTTAAATATTTTTATATATAAGTATTATTAAATAATGTATAATAATAATAAATACTATTATTATTATTATTATTATTATTATTATCACTATAGATACAATATTACAATATTATACAGTACATTATAAAATATAATATTAGTATTAAAACATTATGTGTAGTTATAGTTATAGCAATATAACTTATATATATATATATATATATATAATTATCATCATCTTTATATGCACTGCTGTTCAAATGTTTGGGATCAGTAAGATCTTTAAATGTTTTTAAAGAAGTTTCTTATGCTCATCACAGCTGCATTTATTTGATCATTAAAAAAACACTAATATTGTGTAATATTATTACAATTTAAAATAATTCTTTTTTAATATACTTTAAAATATAATTATAAAGAATATAATATAAAGAATTTTCATCACCCATTGTTCCAGTCTTCAGTGTCACATGATCCTTCAGAAATCATTCTAATATTTATTATTAATGTTAGTAACAATTGTGCTGCTTAATATTTTTTGGAACCTATGACACTTTCAGGAATCTTTGATGAATAAAAAGTCTTTGATGAATAAAAAGAACAGCATGTATTCAAAATATACAATATAAGTCTATCACTTTTTATCAATTTAACATATCCTTGCTGAATAAAAGTATTATAATTTTTTTTTTTTTCAAAAAAGAAAGAAAAAAAATGTACTGACCCCAAATTTTTGGATGGTAGTGTATACTGTTGTAATTCAATAGAATATTATAATATTTAAAAAATGTGTGTGTGTGTGTGTGTGTGTGCAATTCTGAGATCCTTCTTTCACTTGTATAATTGCAATTGTGAAATTTCAATAATTACCACCTACCTATGTCTGCTCTCATGTACTTATATATGCATTCGATGTTGACCTTGATTGATAAATACATAATTATGAATTACAATAGAGGAGGCATTCGGGACCCTCAATATACAGAAATAAATTTATTTGGCTCATGCTTTCTTTTCGAACTTGGGAAAAAGTTTCTTCCCTGCAATGATCTGCCGCAATACTTCTTCTTCAACTGAATTGCTCAGTTAAAAAAGTGGAAGAGAGGATAATGTAATACTTTTTTACTTCATTTCAGTGATTTAGCTGAGACTCCGGCAATAAACTGAACGCTGACAGACGCGAACCAATCTTTTAAGTGGAAAATGCAAAAACGATAAATCTTGGGAGGCCAGGCCGCTATATTAGTCCACAGAGCACAATGGCTCAAAGCAATGCGACAATTTCAGATGAGAGTGTCAGCTGAGGATAATTAAATACCCATTTAAGATTAGATCTAGACAGAGCTGCTCGTGTGAGGCCAAGGTGAGAGAACGAGGTCGCTCCTGACGGCGACAGGGGCCTGATTTCTAGCTATCCTGAGGGAACCTACCCAAGACAGCCCTACCTGGCATAACGCTCCTTATCACCGGGAATCTGATCATCGTCATACCTGACGGGAGAGAGAGGAGATCAAAATAAGATAAATGAGCCTGTTACATCACTTTTAGGTTTTATGATTGCGGCTCAAATGGAGTGATCATGAACCGCATTTATTATGCCGCATGGTTTGGATTATACTGTGTGAATATGGTAATATAATAATGGACTGTGACCACTGGATAATGAAAAACAACAAATAAGACAAATTAAACAATCTGAGGCGTCTGTATCCCAAGATATAAACTCACTTTTGTATGAACTGTTTCATAAAAGTGATAAGTGATAAAATATTATCACTGATACTAAAATTATTATCATCCAGTTTTATAATCTATTAATATTATTGATGTATTTTTAAATATTTTTAATTAGATTTTATTTTTTAATAATATTTTAAGTTTTTATTTTAATTTAAAGTTTTTAGTAATTCAGTTATGTTTTTGTCATCTTTATTTTTTATCTTTTTCATCTTTATTATTACCGTTATTTTTATTTTTTTATATATCTCTATAGTTTTGATCATTTTTTTATTTCAGTTTATGAAGTTAATCTGATAGCACAAAATTAAACAGATGTGAAAATGAGATACGTTGCCTTTGCAACTTGTCAAATCCAACTAACATATTTATGTACTTATTTATGGTTTTAGTTTTAGTTTACATGAATAACTCATTATATACAAACACTGTCATTGCATTATATTATAAAATATCAAAACAAAGTGATTAAAAAATATATTTGTAATTATGCCACTTGTTAAGCAACACATTTGCCTGTTTGTCTGCATTTCAGACAGTAGGTACAAAAAAAAGCCTGAATATTAATATATATGTCTATCATATAACGTTTAGCATAAAAGTTCACTAACAAATTTTAATTTTGTCATCAATTAATCACGCTCATGTTGTTCCAAACTCATATGCTGTTGTTTTTTACATAAGATTTGATGATATTTTAAAGCTTTTGGTTACTGACAACATAAATTTCAGAAACAAAGTCTTGCATGATATATAGTGCATTGTTTTGAACTGTTTTGAAGAAAGCAATGCTTTATCTTCGGAGCATAAAGTATCATTGTGTACACCGTAAAAATGAGTTTTTGAAGTTGTAAATAAAACAATCATTACTGAAGTACACTTTAAAGGAAAATAATATTTCAGTCTTTCATGTTTTCAATTTCATGTTTAATCAACGTATTACTGTTTCATTGGAATTATTTGTGAAAATTACTAGCGATTTCCGAGTGAAAATTGTTTCAAAAGTAAATCCTACACATTTTCAGTGTATCATTCTGTGTTGTGTGGAAAGAAGCAGCATGTAGGTTTGGAACAACATGATGGTGATTAATTAATGACAGCAAATGCTCCCAGCAGGAGAGGAATTGCTGGAGTGTGTCCTGTATCTCCAGCAGAGGTCAGTGTCTCTATTCCAATGCTACAGCTAAATGTGAGGCATCTTTACCGTCAGGCGCAGCGCAACTATGGATACAGCTCCTTTAAAAGAACATGAACTGAAAGGAAACCATAAGTTGAGGGCAACAAAACATGAGCGATGTCTTGAAATGGCACAAACGGTGTGGCGCAGCTGAAAGACACGGTCAAACAACAGAAAATATAAAAGAAAGGACATGCTGCGTGGTCTGATTTGTTTGTTTGGAAAGCTTGCAAACAATGGAAAAAGTTTGCCTTGAAAATTTGCTGGGTCCCTCGCCGTCCTCGTCATCAAAGTCCATCCTGAAACAACAAAACAAATACACTTTCTCATTTAAAACATTTATATATGGGCAGCTTATGCAACAGAAAAACTGCTTTATATGATTCTTAATGAACTTGAATAGAGAAGCTAATCAACAAACCACAACACTGTAAACAGAAAAGCCAATCAAACCAAACACAGATAACAGAACCCAATCACAAAACATAGTTTTTGGAAAAAACTAAGCTTAGAAAGATTATTATCATTATTACAGATTATTATTACAGTCAGGAACACTGAAATGTTTACAGTCTGTTACATAAAATATGGTCAACCTACTTGTAGAAACTATGCTGTGAAATATCAGAAAGTACAAGGAGGTGGTTTTGGAACCATATTTTACTTGATTTCTGATGTGAGGGACAGAAGTTTCCATTAGCGATGAATTCAAAACTGACGGAGTATGAGAGAGGTTTTATGAATCAGAATCTCTCTGATGTCGTTGTGTGGGCAGGTGAAGTGTGCTCTCCATGGAAACCACCTCATGTTAGGGGACAATATTCATGAGCACTGAACAAAAACACGGCGCGATCACGAAACAGAGCCTTTCCACTGTAGGAGTATTCAATTTAAAATGAAGTTTAACTGGCTAAAAATTTGTTTCCACAGTAGTTCCTCTCTTAAAAGTGAATGAGGCAGGTATCAGCCAGGCCATATGTGGCCATTTAGAAATGCATTCTTTCAACCAATAACTAAGCATGGAAATTTAAATTTAAAATATTTTAAAAAAATGAAAGATTTTTTTTTTTAATGAAGTCATTTTAAAAATATTTTTTTACAAAGAACTGATTTATAAATGATCTATCTATCTATCTATCTATCTATCTATCTATCTACACATACATACAGCTCTATATATATTTTTTTATTATTTATATATATATATATATATATATATATATATATATATATATATATATATATATATATATATATATAATTTAATAAAGGCAAAACTCCAAAAAAAGAATACATAATACAAAAAAATTAAAATAAGTTATTTTAGAATCAAACTACACTGATACTGATACACATACTACACAGTCAATAGATAAAACACTGAGCTGTACATTGCATGATTTATTCATGCTGTGGTGCATGCTGGGAACTGAAGTCCTGCCTCCAACACAGCAGATGCCACTGTTACCTATTGAGACAAATTAGTTGTGCTCCTACAGATATTTAATACTGTATAATACAAAATATAAAGGATAATGTATACTTTTCATATTTCACTATAATGGACACAGAATAAAGCTAGCCAAGATCCACCTGTTTGGAGATTTCATTTAAATTGTTTTTCACAAAATGCAGCATAAATGTGGTTGATTATCTGAGACACATGAGAGCAATTTTCTTCTAATAAAGTAAGTACATGTAGCTCAGTAATGTCAGTACTGGAGATCCATGAGGAAGATAATCAATAAATGAAATGTTCTTATTTCCTTTCATTAACACCGAACACCTTTTCAACGGCAAAACAAATAATAAAGTGTTACATAATAAGAGACAATGAAAACAAATGATCGCTCCTTCATAATGGGCTCTGAGAGACAGTCATATCATTTCAAGAGCTTATTAAAGCTGCGTTCAACTGCAAACACTCCTGATTCATGATGTTTCCTGCTGTATGCATCACATAAACTTCAATAGACTAATAAACGTGTAAATCACACATCTGATGCAATAAGAAATTATGTAGAAATAAATTATAAACATAGAATAGAACAAAATATGTACGTATATAGTTTCATTCTTTAAAGTAAGTTGGATATCTGAACGAACAATCATCTCATAATATATTAATTCAAATAATAATAATAATAATAATAATAATAATAATAAATGGCTGTTGATGCATTAATTAATTATTTATCTATCAATCTTACACATTATATTCTAATGATGGGATATTTTTCACATTTGATTTTTTCGACATACTTTTTTTTTTTTTTTTTTTTGGCAATTTCTGAATTTTTTGATTAATGGGCTATTAAAGAAAGAACTAAAAGGGCCAAAACCTGTGCAACTGTACCCAATTCCCCTTTAACAGCTAAACAACACAGCTGAAAATGGGTAATTCTGACTTTTCTATTTATATTTTTGTCATTTGCAAGACACTATATTGAACTGTTAAGTGTCATATTAAACAGAGCATCTACAATTATGAAAATAATACACTGTTCAGCATAATAACTCACCCCGCTGATCTCCGCTTGCCTCCTCGCCCCGGCATGGCGCCCGCCATCCTGACCTGACCCGTGCCCACCACAGTGCCCGGCATGGCCACCGGCCCCGGCAGATCCGTGCCCATTTCTGAAAGACAGAAAACATCTTCACCATCAGCCACAGAAACACTGACTTCACATACATATACAGCTGGTGTATAAATGATGATCTACATGCTAGATGACTTTTACCCCACAATTAAAATAGCAAGCATTAACACATTTTGAATAAACGGTGAACATATCATCTACTCTTTGTCAAACATGTATTCGCATTATGCATTCTCCGTCAAAGCTGACAAAATATAATCAGATCAATAACATGCACATCAAATTTCACAGTATGCTATCATTCAAACGTTTGGGGTCAGTACGATTTTTTTAATGCTTTAATTTGAAAGAAGTCTCTTCTGCTCACCAAAGCTGCATTTATTTAATCAAAAACACAGTACAAACAGTAATATTATGAAATATTATTGCCATTTAAAATGACTGTTGTCTATGTGAACATATTTTAAAATATAATTTATTGCTGTGATCAAACCTGTATTTTCAGCATCATTACTCCAGTCTTCAGTGTCACATGATCCTTCAGAAATCATTCTAATATGCTGATTTGCTGCTAAAGAAACATTTCTGATTATTATCAATGTTGAAAACAGTTGTGCTGCTTCATATTTTTGTGGAAACTGTGATATTTTATTTTTCAGAATATTTTCAGATGAATAAAAAGTTAAAAAAGAACCACATTTATTTGAAATAGAAATCATTTATATCATTATAAAGATAATCCAATGCATACTTGCAGAATAAAAGAAAAGAAAAAAAAAAAAAAACCTTACTGACCCAAAACTTTTGAACAGTAGTGTACACACAAATATAAAATAAATAAAAATAAATAAATAAATAAAAAACAATATTTGTGTGTTGCTGGTCACAAAGCAAGACAAAATGCATCAAAAACCATTGCACTAATTAAACAGTATCAGTATGTGTGACACACACACAGACTAAAATCGCCAACAGCAACTGGCTGAGAAAATGAACACACTCTGACATGTTCAGCCCGATGATTGCAGAATCATATTAATATTTGATAAAGTCTGCCTTCCACTTCTCCTGCACTCTGGAGCTGAGCAGACCCTTTCACTGAGTTTTCATTATTCATTTATGAGGTTTACAAACTTACACCTCAGTACATGTGAAGGTACAAGAGAAACCCCAATCCATGAGGGGAATTCAAATGGGCTAAAAACTGCTTAAGGCTGCCACAAGTTAACTTTTAAGATTATGCAAACCAATGTTATTCTGTGTATGTGTGTGTGTATATATATATATATATATATATATATACATATATATATATACAGCCTATATTTTCTGTTTCTACTTTAAGTTAAAGTTTTAATTCATTGTAATTTATTAGTTTTAGTTTATTTAGTTTTATTTGTGGTTTTTTATTTTATTTTTTTTTTTTGTGGTTCACATGTCTTTTTTGCTGTTAAATCTTTACTGTTTTTATAAAGTAAACGCAATAATAACATTTAAATGGTTAGTAATATTTCAAAAACATTTACTGGACTGAAGCAACATAGGTTTACTTGATTATTATACATAATTTTTCAGAAAATGATCATCAGGTTTTTGATCATCTAACATTCATCATTGTATTGCATTGCATGACGTTAAACTACAAAGCTTTGATCATAAACTAAGCATTTAAATAACATATTATTGGGAGATATAGAGTGACAACTTTAGCCTATATATAGTAGTCTGTTATACAGACCTCATTGATTTCCATTACAAGCTATCTGAATTTCATCTTACTTTTTGGCCATATAAATATCAGCATCTGCACCAAATTGCATATTTTTTGCTCAGCTTGAGACTCTGAGGAGAAAAACAAAACAAAACAAAAAAAATCTTATTCCATATCCTTATATCACACAATATGAGCCCCAAAAGCCTGCAAATATGGCAGATTTGTTAATTTAGATTCAAAATTCTAAAGTTCTCTTCAAAGTTCTCTAATTTCGATTTAGAGAACATTCAAAAAACTCTAAACTTTCAAAAAAATATTAAAATATATTTAAAAATATATCCAATTAAAAAAATAGATTTTTTTGGACTACTATTTCATAAGACAGGCTGTACAGGGTTAAAATGTTTTTTTAGTGCTGGTCACCGTATGGTTTCACTGCATGGAAAAAGCTGTGTGAACATTCTTCAAAATATCTCCTTTTCAGATGCCTCACTGTTTTGCAGAACTTTCTAAAGCTCCCTCATCCGATGTCGTTCTCTGTCAGAAAGCCCTCAGGTCAAACTCATTAATCTGTCTCGTGGGACGGAGTGAAGGCTGGAAGACAGATAGGACACTGCTGTCTCTCATTTTAAATCACGACTCAACAGCTCACACGCTCCTCTCTCTCTTTTCTCTCCTTCGAATCATTCTAATGACCAGAGGCCTGTTTCATTCAGATCTGCCCCAAAACAAAACATCCACAAGGCACTTGGTACCGTGCCCTGTCCCTTAGGATCGCGTGTAATGTCTGAGCTCTCTATAAATGTGGACAGCACGTCTCACTTCGTGTTTTGTGTGAGAAGCGAACTCCATTGAGACAGAAACGGGCCAAATGAGCAAATCTTCATTCAAAGCGTAAAGAAAACCTTCCCAGAACACCACGCTGTCTTGGACCGCGGCCCATCTTTACGGATCTGTGCTGTGACGGATAAACTTAGATAAATTGATTTCTTTGGAGGAATGATTCAGATCTGGATCAGGACTTGAGATTCAGCACAGGATTGTGGGTATGCTATGCGGCAGAGGCTCAGTCGATTTTGGCGTTTCAATGGCCGATGCATTAGAGTAGGGTTCTTGAATTAATGCATACAGATGACTGTTTGAAAGTTTGGGTCAGTAAAACTTATTCTTTTAAAATAAATGTATTCTTTTATTAAGCAAAGATGCATTTAATTGATCAAAAGTGACAGCAAAGACATTTATACTGTTTCAATAGATTTCCATTCCAAATAAATGTTGTTCTTTTGAACTTTTTATCCATCAAAGAATCCTGAAAAAATGTATTGCAGTTTCCACAAAAATATGATTCAGCACAACTGTTTTCAACATTGATAATAATAATAATAATAAATGAGCAGCAAATCAGCATATTAGACTGATTTCTGAAAGATAATGTGACACTGAAGACTGAAGTAATACTGATGCTGAAAATTCAGCTTTTCATCACAGGAATAAATTACATTTTAAAATATATTCAAATAAAAAAAATGTTTTTTGAAATTGCAATAATATTTCACAATTTTATTGTTTTTACTGTATTTTTGATCAAATAAATGTAGCATTGATGTGAGCAAAAGAGCAAAAACATCAACCCATGTACCTATATCACATACAACCAAATTACTGCACACATACACACTAAAAGTAGCAATATCAACTAAACATTCACAAACTAAATATATGAACACAAACTGGGGGCCATTTCATAAAACAAGTTTACCAAACAGGCCAGGCTTATTTCAATTAGTCTGACTTATTTTGAATCAAATCAGATGACAATAAGTCAGACTAACTGAAATAAATCTGGCTTATTTGGTAAACTTGTTTTATGAAACAGCCCCCTGGGCTGCTGATAGACTTTGAAACTAACAAATAAAGAGAGCCAATGCTAGTTTGCTAATTCATCAAACCAACATGGTCATTGGCCACTGATGATAATCTCAAAATGGACAAATATCAGCCAATAATAACTCATGTTTAGGCTTACTTATCAATTTTTGCTATATAAGATTACTAGTAAACCAAAAGATTTTCTCTGTTGATCTTGAAAGTTGTCAGTCTCTGAGTGAACTGATAGTCAAGCACATGACCGGCCATGAAAACACATTTTCAGGGCTGACATTTACATGGACTTACAATAAATACCTCATTAAATGAGAGAGAGAAAAAAAACAACTCTTTGGGGAGTTTTGACAAGATAATTTTTTGTAATATTTGAGCCTTTCTCTCTTGCACCATTCCATGAAAAAATAAACTAATCATTACAAATTACATACAAAACAAATTTCAAAGAAGTACATTTTGCTGAGTTTGCAGCCCTGTATATTATTTTAATCTGAGCAAACCATAGAAATGTAATTGAGAAACTGACTAGCAACTTCAGAATGGACTACCAAACCTTTTTATATAATTGCAAAAACCCTGTAAAACCAGAAGCTGTGATGGAATAAGATGGAATCAGGCCATTCCAAACACAAGGACGACCAAAAATGAAGAACGGAAAATCAGAAGTAAAGAAGTTCATAAGTAAAGCATTTAGTTCCTTTATCCTCCAGCAGCACTTAAAAGAGAGTGAAAGGAGCAATTCAGTGCGACTGAAGCAGTATAATCTCTGGGTGCCGATGAGGTCGAAGCGACACTTGGCACATTTCCATGTAGAAAAGAGTTTCTCAATTGAGTGCTTCCGAGCAGGAACAGTTCAGAAACCTACAAGTTTAAAGGAAGAAACTACAAACTATTGAATTAGCATCCTTCCTCTGAGAGCACGCACATGTGAACAATGACTCTTCTCTTCTGTCTATTGTTACGCAGCCAAAAAACGTTCTCACTGCCAAACGTTCTGGATATTTCAGACATGATGGTCAACAGAAAGATCGAAAGCATGCTTCAGTAATGCATGTGTAATTGTCCTCAGTGACTTTTTTAGCTTTATTCTCATTTTTCAAGAGCTTACAGAAACTGACGGATGAACACAATGCTGTATTTCTTGACAGAAGTCCAATCACTTGCAAATGTTTCATCCAAGGATGGACTCAGCATGCACAACAGAATTAAATGGGCCATATAATGAAAATTTTGATTATCAAAGAGTTCAACAAGCTATGAAAACATACTGTAACTTTCAGAACTCAAAACTTCTGTTTGTTACTGAAACTAACCTGCAAAAAATGATTCGTTCTGAATGCAACTTTCTAATCTTGCAAAGCAATAAACAATTTGTCAGCAATGTCTATTTGGTGATTAGAAACTTGGTCCGTACACATAATAAATAGGACTTGACGTCAAAAATGTAGCACATAAAATTGCAAGTAAAAGTTCAGTGAAATGAAATGTTGCTCTATTATTGCAGAGGGGGATTTACATAGATAAAACCCATTTAACTCCACTGATATAAATGTGTGTCCAATTATTTCACAGAAATTTCAATCAAGGTCTCTTTACAAGGTCCTAAATCCCTTCAGAAAACTAAATAAAGCATCACTGAGACAAACTGCATGTTATGAACCATGTGCATTATTGTGATTTTAGTATTATTTATATACGATTTACTAAAAATTTAGATTTAAAGGTGAAGTGCACACAAATATGAAAATTCTGTCATCATTTACTCACCCACAAATTGTCCCAAACCTGTATGAGTTTCTTTCTTCTGCTGAACACAAAAGAAGATTTTTTGAAGAGAAGAATGCTGGTAACCAAACAGTTGCCATAGCATCAACTTAAATTGTTTTTTTTTTTTTTCGTTGTTGTTGTTTTTGTTTTTTGTCCAAATATCTCAATGACTATGAGCAAATGTTTGGTTTTCAGAATTTTCATTTTTGGGCAAACTTTCCCTTTAATTTTTATTTTTCATTATTATTTTTAGTTTTGGTTTTGGTTTTAATTTTACTTTTGGTCATTTTAGTACTTTAACTTGCCAGTGTAACATTTCTACTTTCCATTTAAATTTTATTTCACTTACCAAAAATTTAGTTTTAACAACACTGATATGCATTTAACCAAAACACCAGATTATATATAAAAAATGAATAGCTTCACATGATGAGACACCCAAAAACATAAGACTCAAAACATTATAAATATTATAAAACAGGTGGTTCTGACTTTAAAATGTTAAACAGTCAATAAACACATCTGTAAAACATATCAGCTGAATGGTATAAACAGCATAGCATATTTCACACACTTATACTGTCAAGTATATATCATCATATATCAATCCCAGCCTTTCTCAAAGCCCAAATCCAGCCAGGTAGAAATGAAAATGAGAAGTTGAGTATTTGCTAGCTTATGCAGCCCACCATATTCACATAATTCCTTCTTAGCAATGCTACACTTCTGGTCAGTCCTGTTATCCATCACTGCTTTCAACAGAAAGGCTTCCTTCACAAACACAAAGAGATCGGCAAACAGTCCGAACTGTGGCTAATCAACTGTGCCTGTAATCCCTATTCACAAATGCCTACTGCTATTTGTACGAAACACGTTCTTATCGCGGCCGTGCTACAGCCGGGGCCTTTTCTTAAGCGTTGTGGGCATAACGGTAAAAGTACAGATGGCCTACAGATTTGTTAAGCAAGTGAAACAAAAGCTAGCTGACTTTAAAACAAAGTGCCCTTCAATTCAACTAAAGTCACGTGACTCCATCCCAGAATGCTCTTGTGCATTTTAAAGCGTGCTTGGCAGCTCGGCGTGTCAACCAGGTGCTAATAACGCTCACATTCTTTATTCTTTTCGACTCATTTGCATTTACAATGAGGTGGTGGGGAAGGAATTGCCCGCTGGGGGGAACGAGTGTTCGTGGAAGCAATGGAAGCAATGGAGTCATGGAGCGTAATTTACTTTAGCAAGTGACTAAATAAACTGAGAAGCAGCAGGCTTCTGTGACATGTTTCCTGTGAACAATCACTAAACAAGTTTGTTTTATTGAAGTCTGTTGCATGAGGTTTATCAGACGATTTTTTTTTTTTTTTTAAAACAGAGTATCAGTTTTATCAGGACAATTCTAGAAGCCGATAACATTGTGCTTTACTGTGTGCAAAAATAGCTGATGCATGAATTTCTAAGGCCTCTAAATTATCAACATGATCAAAACTTTTCCAAAAACCTGTTGCACATAATCTTCTACATGCTTTCTGCCATCTGATAGGCGGTTCATACTTTTTCAGCAAGTAAAAGGCCTTTTTAGTACAACTGTACAAATGTCTCCCTTCAGCTCGTGATCCACACGTCTTTTTGCTGTGTAATCTTTACTGATCTTTATAAAGTAAACATAAGACTAATTTTTATATTTTTAGTTAAATTTCAAGATGAACACTTACTGGACTAAAGCAACTTAGGTTTACTTGATTATCATACATTGCTTTGTAGAAAATATTAGAAATGAGAGTATGAAATATGACCCATCAGGCTTTTGAGGAACATTTAGCCTATTTGTTTGTCTCTCAATCAACATGTTGCCTTGCATTTTATGTTTTGAAACTATAGAGCTTAGATCATTAAAACTAAACATTTAAAAATCATCTTACTACGTCACATTAAACATCAGAATCGTCTAAACATCAGAATCGTATCTTACTTTTTGGCCATAAATAACAACAGCTGCACCAAATTGCTTATTTTCGCTCAGTTTGGGCCTCTGAATAAAACTGATGGATTAAATAAACTGTGCATTAAATAAATGGCTCCATTTTTTAAAAAATAGTAAGAAAAATCTCATGTATTTCATATTTTGGGCTTTACAGTGTTATTTCTATATCTGTGCATCTCTGTTATTTTACATATTATTTACATTCATTTTTCATAAGTTGAAACTTCAACATCCTTTTTGGTTGCTGTTCTGAGCTGATAAATATCTAAACATGAAACCATTATGTGATGACTAAAATAGACCACAGATGCCCACAACACCGCGACTCTGGAGGCAGGACAGCATTAAAACCTAAAACAGCAACAATTCAACGGCCTTTCTCTATTCAGTGACTGAAAACTTCACGCATTCATGTAAACTGGCATTAAAAAGTTCTCTGCATGAGCTCATGACAGTCTTTCACCAACTAGCCGTGCCTATGTTTACATCTCGCACTGTCACTTTACCGTTTTGTCTCATTGCCGCTACTTGTTTGTACATATTGATCATTATTTGTCGGTCTGTTGTCACAAAAGCATCCAAATCAGCATTATATTTGCAAAACCGATTTGTACATATGACAATAAACTTGACTATTCCACATCCATTTTCGCAATGGAATCAACAGGCAGAGGAAGTAAAGTGGCTGTGTGTGTTATTCG